>JBBGZY010000797.1:3262500-3622500 GCA_037952925.1 Lithobates clamitans | reverse complement strand
CCACCCGCCAAGGGGGCGCATATTAGTATACGGCCTACTGGAAGTGGTTAAAAATCCTACTGATAAGCGGTTGGAAGCCTTTTTAGGAGCTCCCATCTCTCTGCCGGGTCCTGTCCTTCACCAAGTTGTAGTAAGCAGAAACCTCCTGTGGTATTTCCTACATGTGAGGCATGTCAGGTACATATGTGCAGGGCACTTTGGCTAAAGTGGTTGAAAAAAAAAAAAAAAAAGCACCCATCTTCCTCAGGAAGGAAAGCTTAAAGTGGAGTTCTGCCCGCTTGCCACTTTAAAAATTAAAAGTCAGCAGCTACACATACTGTAGCTGCTGACTTTAACATTAGGACACTTACCTGTCCTGGAGTCCAGTGATGTCGACACCGCAGCTGATGTTTCCATTGGCTGGTTGGGTACTGCCACCGCCATTGCAGGTAAGGGAACCTGGCAGTGTAGCCTTTCGTCTTCACAACCGGGTCCCTACTGCACTGCGCTCTCTCACTGGCCCAGCTGAAGGGGGGGGGGAGGAGGGGGGCCGAGCTGTTGATGAAATTTGCTGTGGCCCGGTCTCCCGGAAGTGGGGACAGGATACCTGTAAAAAACAGACCCCCCCCCCAAAGTTACACTTTTGGGTGGAACTCTGCTTTAAAGTGGTTGTAAATGTCCATTTATTTATTTTTTTAATAACAAACATGTTACACTTACGTGCTCTGTGTAAGGGTTTTGCACAAAGCGGCCTCGATCCTCCTTTTCTGGGGTCCCCTGGTGGTGCTCCTGTTCCCAAGTCCTGCTGCTGCATCCATTGAGACAGACAGCAGGACTCGGCCTCTCTCCCGGCTCCAGTGTCACTGGATTTGATTTACAGCAGCAGGAGCCAATGGCCCTCGCTGCTATCAATCTATCCAATGAGGACCCGAGACAGCGGCTGGAGCTGCTGGGCTCGTTCTCGTCGCTGGAACGGTCAGGTTCAGGTAAGAACAAGGGGGGCTCTGGGGGCAGCTGCATCAGGGAATGTTTTTCACCTTAATGCATATAATGCATTAAGGTGAAAAACCATGAGACTTTACAACTGTCTTCTCTTTGTGACTGTTTAAAGAAAAAGTCCCTATTGTTTCTCTATTGCAAGGTCTGGCGCTTAGTCTGCCAAATCCTTAGACAAGCCTTTCTCGGCATAAAGGTTGCACCCTCACTTTGCAAAGGGGAGCCTTTGCCCAATTCTGTGGCGGACTGGTTTCAGCTTTCACATAAGCAAAGTAGGCATCCACCCTTGTCTTGCAATTCACAGCTCTGAATGTCTTTGTGTACAGAAGTTCCGCATGGAATCCACCAAATCTGCAATTTGTTGTTTCTGTGGACTTCAAGGATGGTAACCTTTATGACCCCATCTTTCCAGAGCATTAGGAAATCCTATGCTTTGCTGTGAAGCCCTTCACTACAAGCTTGTGATCATGCCTTTCAGCTTCTTTATGGCAGCACGGGTATTCACCAAGGAACCGGCCCAAGTACCTTGCTACATTCTCAGTGTTGAATGTTTAGATGATCTCCTGTTGAGGGAACAATCAGTGTGAGCTCTGTTGCAAAGACAGGATGTCTTTAACTGTTATAGATAATGGGGGTTATTTACGAAAGGCAAATCCACTTTGCACTACAAGTGCAAAGTACACTTGAAATTGCATTAAAAGTGCACTTGGAAGTGCAGTCGCTGTAAATCTGAGGGGAAGCTCTGCTGATTTTATTATCTAATCATGTGCAAGCTAAAATGCTGTCTTTTATTTTCCTTGCATGTCCTCCTCTGATCTACAGCGACTGCACTTCCAAGTGCACTTTCAGTGCAATTTCAAGTGCACTTTGCACTTGTAGTTTGCACTTGTAGTGCAAAGTGGATTTGCCTTTAGTAAATAACTCCCAATGTGTCTTTGACTTCCAGACATTACAGTAATTGGAATAGATAGTAAACCTTCAAAAATCATTGTTGGAATGACTCAGCATTTGGAGTATGTGGGTCTAGTTCTGAACAGGCCAGTGTGTTCCTTCCATAGACAAGACTTCACACTCTATTCGTTGTAGGAGACTACTCTCCACTTTTGCATGAGAGAAATTCAGTTAGATTAAAAAAAAAACAAAAAGAAAACACAAGGGATGATACTTGCCATGAATTATAAGTGTCTTTGGTTGAAATCAAAATAACTCTGCCCCTGGATAACCCAACAGCAGTGAGCTTCCAGTTCTGCTAGGGGTTAATATAAGTGCGTGCACCTGCGGCAGGCACTTGTCAAGTGCCAACTATGCCTTCTGTTTCCAATCCATGTGCTCTGTTCATAGAAGCCAATACTATCAGTTCTTACAATGGAAAGAGCTCTATGAATGGAGGATTGAAGATGAATGGGAGGCCTGCCTCCTCCACTCATAGTAAGTGCAGCTTCTTTGGATGGGGGCAGAAAGGGGTGCGAAGGTGCAGTCACCATATCGGAAGATAACCACGGGGGTGGGTGGGGGGGGAGGTGGTAACACAGCAACCACCCATTCCACGGGACACGTTTTGTGTTCATGGTAAGTACCTGCCCCGGTGCTGTTTTCCAGTAAGAAGTTAGACGTACAAATATCCTATTATTTAAATTGAAACCTCTGGTAGTCAAACTAATTTTGAATGGATTAGGATTTTCATGGGGACTGTAGTATGTAATTACATTTGGGATGCTGTCTTAAACCTTAATAGAATTTATTTTATCTTTTTTAATAACTGTGTATGTGTGTATGTATGTGTATGTATATATATATTTTTTATTTTTTTTCCATTCGGTTCACAAAAGCTTAAAGCTTGCAGCATTTTCACATGTTACTTTTATTTATTTTAATTATTTTATAAAACATTCAAGGTGCTGTTTTCCTTTCCCTATGGGCACTATCTCACACACACATCAGATGACGATACCGTAGGCTTATTATTTTATCGATATTTGTATGCTAAAGTCAATTTACAAATGTTACTGGGGGGAGGTTTAAAATTTCACATTTTATGTGACAAAATATTTAATCCAATTTTAGTGGGATAATATGACAAATGCAAAAAATAAACAACAAATTCAGTTTAGCATTTCGTTGTGAACTGTATGTGATTTCCCTGTTTCTTCTATCACATAGCGGGGTCTTCTTGAGGTACTGTATGAAATATTTCGCCTCCCTCTTCCTGTGGTGACAAAGGACTTTATTGAGGCACTGCTTAGTGTAGGTAAGTAGGAGTCTCTTATTCCTAATGTAATACAGTTTGTATTAAAGGTAAAGACTAGAAAACCTATTTTTTTTTTTTATTTTTTTTTATTGGGGTTATCATGCAGTAAAATAGGAAACGCATGCTTCTCTCATAGACTTTACTTGTAGTGCCATCTACTGGTGAATTTGGTTATTGAAACATAAAATTATTTAATTTCTACATAACGGCTGCACTGATTTGGCTATAATTCATTTCACCTAGTGAGAGTAACAAACAGTACTGAGGCTCTGTTTTCTTATAAAACCAAGCGTTGGTGGATAGAAGCTTTTGATGTTACTCTAAAGTGGCACCCAGTAAGCACACAATAACTCAGCGTGGAAGATTCGCTGCACTATCATAGCATAGTTAGTATGATGACCTCTCAGTTTTGTTTTGTTTTTCCAGCCCGCTTTTTTGCCCAAATTGTGGCAAAACATGTGGCACATTTAGGTGGCTTTTTTCGCAAAGGCACCCCAAACAGCGTGCAATTGTGTCATGATTGTCACACACAAAACACACATTTAAATATCGCTCTAAGCTCATCGACCCAAAACGGTGTATGAGTTTATTTTGCATGACAAATGCTCAGAGCACAGCCCATTCAAGTGAATAGGCTGCCCTATGCATGACACGTTCCTACATTCGAACTCTTAGGTACTCTGTAAAAAAAAAAAAAAATAAATGGCTGTAGCTACACTTTAAAGTTGAACTTCAGCGATGATATGCTTTGCAGCTTGGCCCACTAGAAGTATACACGTGGTATACGTGAGTAGCCTCTCTGGAAGCTGTAAATCACTGAAGTTGCGGGGGCAGCCTTCTTCACTGATGCCGTTTAGAGAATGCTTGCATTTTTACAATGAATGCAAAATAAACTATGCAGAATGGTAGCTGCTCAGCATTGTGCCTAGAAGATTGCCGCCCAGGCTACTAGAGTGATTTACAGCTTCCACAGAGGCCAATCAGGTATCACATAAACACACTTACATTGGGCTGAGCTGGCCGATTGTAAGTATGCAAAATATATTATCCCTGGACTTCATCTTTACGCAAAGAATATATCTTCTGCATCCTAAAACACCATTCCTATTCTAATACATATCCTCTCTTCTAATGTAAGATCCAAGTCGCTTTCAGGAGTCTTGGAGGCTTTCAGATGGGTTTGTAACAGCAGAAGCTAAAATAATTCTTCCACATCGAGCACGTTCCAGGTAAGTGCTATATGCCATTGATACTGGTAGGGATTAATTAGAGTATGACTTCAGCTACGTGGGGAGAGTATAGAGGGGGATTAGAATGGAGTATACAACAATCAGCCATAATCTTATAACCGCTGACACATAAAAGTAAATAAATATGCACCACCTAAAGAAGTGCCCCAATGAAAGCCATTCAACATGGATAGGCACCATATATTGCTCTCACATGCCATGGTTATGTGTGGAATTACACCCCAAAATAGATTCTGCTGCTTCTCCTGAGTACGGGCAAATCACATGTGTGACACTTTGTGGGAGCCTAGTCACGTACGGGACCCCAAAAACCAATCACCATCTTCAGGATTTCTAAGGGCGTAAATTTTTGATTCTACTCCTCACTACCTATAGGCTATCACTACCTATCACTGTTTTGAAGGCCATTAAAATGCCAAGATAGCACAACCCCCCCCCCAAAATGACTTCATTTTGGAAAGTAGAGCTGTTTGCTGAGAGGCATGGTGAGTATTTTGCAGCTCTCGTTTGTTTTTGAAAATGAAGAACGAAGAATGTATTTTTTTTTTCTTTTTTCAATTTTCAAAACCTTGTGACAAAAAGCGAGATCTGCAAAATACTCACTATTTGGAGGGGGTTGTGCCATCTGGGCATTCCATGGCCTCCGAAACTGTGTGAGGCAGTGAGGAGTGAAATCAAATATTTAAACCCTTAGAAAGCCTGCTTGGTTTTCGGGGTCCCGTACCGTATGCGGCTAGGCTCCCAAAAAGTCTCACACATGTGGTATCCCCGTACTCAGGAGAAACAACAGAATGTATTTTGGGGTGTAATTTCACATATGCCCATGGCATGTTTGAGCAATATATCATTTAGTGACAACTTTCTGTAAAAATTAATTTTTCCACAAGCTTGTGGCAAAATATAAGATATTCCATGGACTCAATCAACATGCCTCTCAACAAATAGCTTGAAGTTTCTTCTTTCCAAAATGGGGTCATTTGGGGGGTTTTTTGTACTGTCCTGACATTTTATGCACAACAATTAGAAGCTTATGTCACACATCACCCACTCTTCTAACCACTTGAAGACAAAGCCCTTTCTAACACTTTTTGTTTACATGAAAATTTTTATTTTTATTTTTTTTTGCAAGAAAATTACTTTGATCCCCCAAACATTATATATTTAGATATTTATGTATTTGCGCAGCGATTTTTCAAACGCTTTTTTTTTTTTTTTTGTGTGGAAAAAACACACTTTTTTTAGTTTTAATGCACTAAAACACACTATATTGCCCAAATGTTTGATGAAAGAAAAAAGATGATTTTAGGCCAAGTACATGGATACCAAACACGACATGCTTTAAAATTGCGCACAAACTTGCAGCGGCGACAAACTACACTAAAACATTTTTAAAAGCCTTTACAGGTTACCACTTTAGATTTACAGAGGAGGTCTACTGCTAAAATTACTGCCCTCGATCTGACCTTCGCGGTGATACCTCACATGCATGGTGCAATTGCTTTTTACATATGACGCCAGGCCGACGCTTGAATTCGCCTTTGCGCGAGAGCAGGGGGGGACAGGGGTGCTTTTAATTATTTATTTTGCTTTTTTATTTGATTTTTCAACTGTTACTTTCATTTTTTTTTTTATTTATATCATTTTCATTGTTATCTCAGGGAATGTAAATATCCCCTATAATCACAAAAGGTAGTGACAGGTACTCCTTTTTTTGAAAAAATTGGGGTCTCTCCTCTGCCCTCAAAGCATCTGACCACACCAAAATCGGTGTGATAAAATGCTTTCCCAATTTCCCAATAGCGCTGTTTATATCCGGCGAAATCTAAGTCATGAAATGCTCATAGCTTCTGGTTTCTTAGGCCATAGAGATGATTGGAGCCGTGCTGGTCTCTGATCAGAGCTATGGTTAGCTGGCGGAACCACCGGCTGCATTCCCAGGTTCCCTGTTGGGACAGGAGAGCCAGAGAAAACCATGGAAGACGGTGGGGGGGGACGTTCCTTCCCACTGCTTGTAAAAGCAGTCTAGAGGCTAGAGCCGCTAGGATTGATTTTACATGAAAGCCGACCGCTGGCTGAAAAGAATGATACCAAGATGATACCTAAACCCGCAGACAGCATTCTGGTATAACCACTCAAAGTCCAGCAACATACCAGTACGTTCCTGGTCCTTGTTGGGCATATATTGTAATCTTTTTTCTTTTTTTTTCTTTTTTTTCATGCAGCCTGTGGGCTGAACGAAAAAAGAGATTGATCGGTGGGTATGCTCACCATTAGAATACCTCCCTTCATCCACCCACTTCTAATGATGGGCATAAATGCACCCTTTTGTTTTTAACTGTGGTGGTGAAATCACCTCCTACAGCGCTGGAGTCACGGCTTTATGTATCATGGAAGCAAACGCTGTTGCTGTCAAGATAAAGAAATCCGCGCTGCAACTGAATGGCATACCTGCTAAGCAAATGATGGTTAACAATAAAACAAAGTAACATTACAGTATAACAGTAAGACATACCATACCTGCAAAGCAAATACAAAAAAAAAACATAGTAAAAAATAAAACATTTTTTAAAGCAATCTGTGCCTAATATATATATATATGCCGAAGCTTTGGGGCATCCGCCCCAAAAGTTAGGAGTAAATCGCTCCTCCACCCCTGCTGCCTCCATGCTTCGGCATATATGCTCTTTTTTTTTTTTTTTTAAACTGTGGCGGTGAAATCACCTCCCACAGCGCTGGAGTCACGGCTTTATGTATCTTGGGAGCAAACTCTGTTGCTGTCAAGATAAGAAAATCCTCGCAAATTTTTGGCTGAATTTGGACCTGAAACGGACCAGAAGACGCACAGGACTCCTGTGCAACTTGCACCGGAGCAGCTCCGGAGATGTGTGAACCGGCTCCATAGAGAGTTGGTCACAATCTCCTGACATGCAAATTGGATGCTGAGAAACCTGCATCCAATTCGCAATAGTGTGAACCCACACTGATCTAGAGAATAAAATGGTGGGTGTTGAATGTTTTTATGTCACACAATATTTGCACATTGGTTTTTCAAACATGATAAAAATAAAATACACTTTTTTTTCTATTGCAAATTCTTTTTGAGGTTATAACGTTTAAGGTACAAAACAAAGCCTCGTGGGCATAGCCCAGCTCAAACAGTGCATAAAAAAAACAATATAGAACACCAAAAAAGAATGAAAATACAATGAACCACATCAGACTATTACTATAAGCACTCTGGTTAGGCCATAATCTGATTAGGTACGTACGGACATAACCACTCACTAAAAGCTTTCCTTAGGCAGACCATACAAGATGCCATTTTCTTTCCTGCAACAAATTGCTCAATTGAGGGGATCTCAATTGGGAGGGTGGATTTACAGGTCAAACACATATAGCCCAAGCAGCACTAAGGATTTGTCTCCATAGAGGCATTAGTGGAAGGCGAGTCAAGCTTTGGAGATATTCTTGGGGTAACCTCTGAGTAAAGTCGCTCTACCAGTGACTCCAGGTCTCAGTAGATCGCAGCTTTTAAAAATGATTCCATGGCGATCATGTCTATCCATATGTTTGGAGCCCCTTGGCTGTGCTTGCACCATGGATCACACATCCCTGCGTGTTTCACCCACTGCATTGCAATTGCACGGTTTTCAATATGATGTGGGTGTGAATACAAAGTTAACGACACCCCAAATGGATCACAAACGTAGTGCGGTTTGCCTGCACCGCATCACTTAGTAGAAATATTGTAATTCTGTAGGAATTGTATAGGAGCACGGAGTGAGCTGGGGCTGAAGGTTTGCGCAAGTGATGTCTCTGGTGTTGCACTGTTACCAGGATCTCACCTATGAGGTTATTCTGATGAGGGAAAATTATCTATAGGGGTACTCTGTTTGGGCAACTGATCTATAATTTTACTCTGATGAGGGTGGCCTATCTGTAGGTGTGTTTTCATCGAGGTACATGATCTGTAGGTGTACTCTAATGATGCAGCTGATCTGTAGGTGTACTCTGAAGGGGGCCAACTGATCTGTAGGTATACTGTGGGGCAACTGATCTATGGGGTT
The DNA here is from genome assembly GCA_037952925.1 of Lithobates clamitans. NCBI lineage: Eukaryota > Metazoa > Chordata > Amphibia > Anura > Ranidae > Lithobates > Lithobates clamitans. The sequence goes on along the minus strand of JBBGZY010000797.1, from coordinate 3,613,960 downwards.
ACGCTAATTGGGGCAACTGATCAATGGGGATATTCTGATGAGGACAAATGGCCATGGAGTTACCCTGATTGGGGCAACTAATCTCTATTTTTACTCTGATGTACTGATCTTTGGTGGTACCCTGATTGGGGCAATTAATCAATGGTCTTATGAGGGCAACTGATCTATAGGAATATTATAATGACTGCAAATATTCCAAGTGGGTACTCTGATGGGGGCAACTGATCAGTGGGGATATTTCTGATGAGGGCAGCTGATTTATACATGTTTTCTGATTGGGGCAACTATTGGAGTACTTTGATCCAGCCTCTTCTTTGCAATTCCATGTCTCAATGGATCTGATCTTTTATGGATTCTTCTGGCTCAGGCACCTTTGATCCTTGTACAATCTTCATCAGCTGTGGCATTGGTGTCTCACATGGCAGTAATGTCTCTCTATAGGTGTAGAGCACTATGGCTGTACTTGGAACATTAAAGGTTTGTTCAAACACTACCTCATTCTTTTGCCTTTTAAGGTTGTGTTCACACTATTGCAAATTGGATATAGATTCCCCGCATACAATTCACAATAGCAGAAGATTTTGACTGGCTCTCTATGGTGCCGGTGGTTCAAATTTCTCCGCTGCTGCTCCGGTGCGAATTTGCACAGGAGCCCTGTGCGTCTTTTGGTCCATTTCAGGTCCAACTTCAGCCAAAAATTCAGGCTGAAACTGTGAATGGGGACGCACTGGACCCCTGCTGTAAGATGCATGCGAAGATAGTGTGAACTCAGCCTAAAGGAAGACTACTGTTTGGTCATATAAGAGCTACCAAAGGACCATTCCATTTCTTAGGCTTGGAGATGCTGAGAATTTAACCCAGGGCCTCACATTTGCAACATGTGATGCTCTACCACTGAGCTCAAATTAGTTTTTTGCCTAGCTTGTTTAATTTTCATTAATGTTATTGTCATGGGCTCCCTGGTAGCCTGGCTGAAAAAATACATGTTAGCAACCCAACATGTCCTGACTTGTTACCTCCCCCACAACCCTGACTCCCACCTCCCCCTTCAGTACAGACCCCTCAGTACGTGGAGGTAACTGATCTATAAGTGTATTCTGATGGGGCAACAGATGTATAATTTTATTCTGATGGTGGCAACTGATCTGTAGGCGTACTCTGATGAGGGCAACTGATTTATAGGTGTACTGTAATGGGTTGCTACTGATCTATAAGTCTATTCTGATTGGGGCATCTGATGTATAAGTGTACTGTTAGGGGCAGCCGATCTGTTGGTGTATTGTGATGGGGGCTACAGTACATTTATACATCAGGGAAATGAGGATGGCGGCAATTGATCTCTGGGGATACTCTCATGGGGACAGCTGGTTAATGGGGATTTTCTGATGAGGGCAAGTGGTTCATGGAGGTACTCTGATGGGAGCTGATGATCTATAAGTGTATTCTGATGGGAGCAAATGATCTAAAAGGGTACTCTGATGGAGTATTGATGTAAAATTGTACTCTGATGGGGCAACACAGTACACTTATACATCAGAAATATGGGTGAGGGGGCAACTGATCTATAGGGTTATTCTGATGAGGGCAACTTATTAACCACTTGGCTACAGGGCACTTTCACCCCCTTCCTGCTGCCCAGGCCAATTTTCAGCACAGTCGTACTTTGAATGCAAATTTTGCGGTCGTGCAACACTGTACCCAAACTAAATTTTCATCATTTTTTTTCACACAAAGCTTTTTTTTGGTGGTATTTAATCACCTCCCGAGTTTTTTATTTTTTACTAAAACAAAAAAAGACCAAAAAATTGTGAAAAGAAGAAAAAAATATTTTTTATAGTTACAAAATTTTGCAAACAGGTAATTTTTCTTTTTCACTGATGTGCGCTGATGAGGCTGCACGGATGGGCACTGCTGGGCTGCACGGGTGGGCACTGCTGGGCTGCACGGATGGGCACTGCTGGGCTGCACGGATGGGCACTGCTGGGCTGCACGGATGGGCACTGCTGGGCTGCACGGATGGGCACTGCTGGGCTGCACGGATGGGCACTGCTGGGCTTCACGGATGGGCACTGCTGGGCTTCACGGATGGGCACTGCTGGGCTTCAAGGAGGGGCACTGCTGGGCTTCACGGAGGGGCACTGCTGGGCTTCACGGAGGGGCACTGCTGGGCTTCACGGAGGGGCACTGCTGGGCTTCACGGAGGGGCACTGCTGGGCTTCACGGAGGGGCACTGCTGGGCTTCACGGAGGGGCACTGCTGGGCTTCACGGAGGGGCACTGCTGGGCTTCACGGAGGGGCACTGCTGGGCTTCACGGAGGGGCACTGCTGGGCTTCACGGAGGGGCACTGCTGGGCTTCACGGAGGGGCACTGCTGGGCTTCACGGAGGGGCACTGCTGGGCTTCACGGAGGGGCACTGCTGGGCTTCACGGAGGGGCACTGCTGGGCTTCACGGAGGGGCACTGCTGGGCTTCACGGAGGGGCACTGCTGGGCTTCACGGAGGGGCACTGCTGGGCGGCACGGAGGGGCACTGCTGGGCGGCACGGAGGGGCGGCACTGATGGGCGGCACAACTGGTGGGCCAAAAAAAATGTTTTTTTCTTCTAAAATTGACGGGTATTTTTCTGTTTCTAGCGCCAAAAATAAAAGCCGCAGAGGTGGTCAAATACCACCAAAAGAAAGCTCTATTTGTGCGAAAAAAAGGACGTCAATTTTATTTGGGTACAGTGTCTCACGACCGTGCAATTGTCAGTTAAAGTAACGCAGTGCCGTATCGCAAAAAATGGCCTGGTCATTTTTCATCTTCCGGAGCTGAAGTGGTTAAGTTGTCGTGGCAAAACAGGGGACCTTTCAAACCAACTGGCTCCTGCGGGGGTAGGGCTACATTAGGCAGCAAGTGAACGTGTCCCTAATGTTTATGTGCTGAAAGTAAAAAGAAAAATGGGCCCGTTGAGGCAGTGGTTCTCAACTCCAGTCCTCAAGGCGCCCCAACAGGTCATGTTTTCATGTTTTCTCTCAAATAAAACGGCTCTGGTAATTACTAAGGCAGTGAAACTGATCAAATCACCTGTGCACAATGATGGAAATCCTGAAAACATGACCTGTTTGGGGCACCTTGTGGACTGGAGTTGAGAAACACTGCGCTAAGGATTTGAGCAACTTTGACAAGGGCCAAATTGTAATGGCTAGATGACTGGGTTAGAGCAACTCCAAAACTGCAGCTCCTGTGGCATGTTCTGGCCAGACCGGCAGAGGCAATGATTTGCCACTGATGGCTTGGTGTCAGATACCACAGCGTACCTACTGAGGTCTTGTGGAGCCCATGCCTCAAGGGGACAGGGCTGTTTTGGCAGCAAAAGGGGGATTTGCTCAATATTAGGTGGGTGGCCAATCAGAACAGTTATCTGAAATCCTTGCCTAATGTTAACTTCTGTCAGGATCAGAAAGGTGCCTCACTGCAATGTTTCTCAACTCCAGTCCTCAAGTACCCCCAACAGGTCATGTTTCCAGGCTTCCCATCATTTTGCACAGGTGATTTGATCAGTTTCACTGCCTTAGTAATTACCACAGCCAGTTCATCTGAGGGAAATCCAGAAAACATGACCTGGTGGGGGTACTTGAGGACTTGAGTTGAGAAACATTGCCTTACTGGACAGCTCTACTCTGAGACAAATGGTTATTTACTATTGCTAAACACCCCTTGTGAAATATGGTAGGTGACTGTCCTTCAAAAGTCTTTAGTACTTACTTCCTTTAACCGCTTGCCACATTTTTCATATACATTTTAAAATCTGCATTTATTTGGTAAAAACAATACTACTTGGAACCCCCCAAACATTCTATATTCTCTGAAAGCAGAGGCCCTGGTTAACAAAATGGTGGCAGTGACAGATATGGTTTATGGAGACATCCGTTGTCTCCCCTGCCCTTCAAAGCATCTGATCAAACAGATCGGGTTTGATCAAAAAAAAGCACTGAAATGGGAAGTGACAAAATCCTTGTCTCTTCCGGCTTCATTCATCACACAGAAGATCTATGGGCAGCCAACCTGATCACTTGTACTGGTCCCGAGCTCCCTGATAGAACAGAGGTGTCTTGGAATAGTAGCCACCGGAGGGGGTGGGCCTCCTTCCGAGCCCTGTAAAAGTGATTCGGTGGCGTTAATGCCACTCAGATCACTTTTACAGTAAAGCCGATCGCCGACTCTGAAAAATTAAAGTGGTTAATCAAGTCTTAGAGCCAAATAAGAAAGTTGAATACCTTTATGTAAAACATTGTTGAACTTTTATTTGTAAATAAAAAAAAAAAATAAAAATAAAAAAAGGGTGGCAGCACCATTCAAAAATCTTATGATCAATCTGACTACAGTAAGCTAATTTTGATTGGTTGCTGTGGGCAATCTAGTTATTATTCATGGAGCCTGTATGTTTAATCTGTGCAGAAATTGAATATCTCTTCCTCTTGTCTGTAAGCACATATCATAGGACCCAGAATATTTGACAGACAATTTCTTTATTTTACAGACCTGATCTCATTGACAATTATCTAGCGCTTGTACTTTCTGCTTTCATTACAAATGGCTTGTTGGAGGTAAGTGGTCAAAGGTCATGTGCAGCTTTGCATGTCTATTCATTCCTACTCTTTTTGACCTCTATTATTTGATTTAGGGGCTGGTGGAGGTGATAACGAGCAGTGATGATGATGTGTCTGTCAGAGCAACAATCATCCTTGGGGAGCTCTTGCACATGGTAAAAGATTTTTTTTTTTTAATTATATCTTGAAAAATATGCAGGATTTTTGTGCATCTGACTGCATTTTGTTTGTAATCCTCCATGTCTTTGTTTTGTACTGCAGGCAAACACAATCCTTCCACATTCACACAGTCATCACTTACATTGTTTACCAACCCTGATGAACATGGCGGCATCGTTTGACATCCCCAAGGATAAACGACTGTATGTATCATATATAAGACACTAAGGCCCCATACACACTATTAGATTTTCTGCAGATTTTTGTCTTTGGATTTACCAAAACCATACAATATGAGGTCAAACCTTAAGAGTTTCAATTTGTATGCAATCAGACAGGCCCTTGCACTACATGGTTTTGATAAATCTGAAGACAAAAATCTGCAGAAAATCTATTAGTGTGTGGGGCCTAAGAGCTCATGTTGACGGGTGTTTTCCTGCTTTTATGTGCGTTTGAAGCCCCAGTCAAAATGCATATCAGCAAAATCCTGTAGACTTTATTTGAGCAATACATATAACAGTTTAGAGGCTGTGATTACCCTGATTTGTGTTGCACTGTTTCTTTGGATACAGTTGTGCTCATAAGTTTACATACCCTGGCAGAATTTATGATTTCTTGGCCATTTTTCAGAGAATATGAATGATAACACAAAAACTTTTCTTTCACTTATGGTTAGTGTTTGGCTGAAGCCATTTATTATTAATCAACCGTGTTTGTTTACTCTTTTGAAATCATAATGACAACAGAAACTACCCAAATGACCCTGATCAAAAGTTTACATACCCCAGTTCTTAATACCGTGTATTGCCCCCTTTAACATCAATGACAGCTTGAAGTCTTTTGTGGTATTTGTAGATGAGGCTCTTTATCTTCTCAGATGGTAAAGCTGCCCATTCCTCTTGGCAAAAAGCCTCCAGTACCTGTAAATTCTTGGGCTGTCTTGCATGAACTGCAAGTTTGAGATCTCCCCAGAGTGGCTCAATGATATTGAGATCAGAAGACTGAGATGGCCACTCCAGAACCTTCACTTTATTCTGCTATAGCCAATAACAGGTCGACTTGGCCTTGTGTTTTAGATCATTGTTATGTTGGAATGTCCAAGTACGTCCCATGCGCAGTTTCCTGGCTGATGAATGCAAATGTCCCTCTAGTATTTTTTGATAACATACTGCATTCATCTTGCCAACAATTTGGACCAAATTTCCTGTGCCTTTGTAGCTCACACATCCCCAAAACATCAGCGATCCACCTCCGTGTTTCACAGTAGGAATGGTGTATCTTTCATCATAGGCCTTGTTGACTCCTCTCCAAATGTAGCGTTTATGTTTGTGGCCAAAAAGCTCAATTTTGGCCTCATCACTCCAAATGACTTTGTGCCAGAAGGTTTGAAGCTTGTCTCTGCTGTTTGTCGTATTGTAAGTGGGATCATTTGTGGCATTTACGTAGTAATGTCTTTCCTCTGGAAACTCGACCATGCAGCCCATCTTTCTTCAAGAGCCTCCTTATAGTGCATCTTGAAACAGCCACACCACATGTTTTCAGAGTCCTGTATTTCACCTGAATTTATTTGTGGGTTTTTCTTTGCATCCCGAACAATTTTCCTGGCAGTTGTGGCTGCAATTTTAGTTGGTCTACCTGACCATGGTGTGGTTTCAACAGAACCCCTCATTTTCCACTTCTTGATTAGAGTTTGAACACTGCTGATTGGCATTCTCAATTCCTTGGATATCTTTTTTTATCCCTTTGGTGTTTTATACAGTTCAACTACCTTTTCCTGCAGATCCTTTGACAATTCTTTTGCTTTCCCCATGACTCAGAATCCAGAAATGTCAGTGCAGCACTGGATGAAAGATGCAAGGGTCTGTCAAGAGTCCAGAAACTCATTGAACTTTTATACACACACACCAATTACAAGCAAATAGATCACAGGTGAGGATGGTTACCTTTAATAGCCATTCAAACCCCTTTGTGTCAACTTGTGTGCATGTTATCAGGCCAAAACCACCAGAGTATGTAAACTTTTGATCAGATTCATTTTCTGTTGTGATTATGATTGAAAAAGAGTAAACACAGTTGTTGATAATAAATGGCTTCAACCAAACACTAACCATGATTGAAAGAAAAGGTTTTTGTGTTCATTCATATTTTCTGAAAAATGGCCAAGAAATCATAAATTCTGCCAGGGTATGTAAACTTATGAGCACAAATGTATATGTCCTTTTGAAGTGCATTTGAACTGCAAGCAACCCAAGCCAAGCTCAGTCTCTTATTGTCAAATGCAGCTTTTTCAGGTTCAAAGCAGTATGAATTACAAATGGAAATGCATCAATGTCCAAAAAACACAAACCTTTGATATAGTTTCCTAATGTAAAAAATTTGCAGTACCACATATTAGCAGTGTTTTTTGAATGCAATAAGAAATGTAAGGGTGCAATTAGGATGGCTAAGATAGAACATGAAAGACACATAGCGGAGGAGAGCAAAAAAAAATCCCAAGAAATTCTTTAAGTATGTAAACAGTAAAAAAGGGAGGACAGACCATATTGGCCCCATAAAGAATGAGGAAGGACATCTGGTTACAAAGGATGGGGAGATGGCAGAGGTATTGAATTTATTCTTCTCCTCAGTCTTCACGAGTGAATCGGGGGGCTTCAGTAACCAAAACTGCAGTGTTTATCCTCATGACACAACACAGGAAGCACCTACATGGTTAACAGAGGACGGAATTAAAATTAGACTTGAGAAACTTAACATTAATAAATCACCGGGACCAGATGGCTTGCATCCGAGGGTACTTAGGGAACTCAGTCAGGTGATTGCCAGACCGTTGTTCCTAATTTTTACAGACAGTCTATTGACTGGAATGGTACCAGCTGATTGGAGAAAAGCCAATGTAGCACCAATATTTAAAAAGGGCCCAAAAAACATCCCTGGGAATTACAGACCAGTTAGCCTAACATCAATAGTATGTAAACTCTTGGATGGGATGATAAGGGACTATATACAAGATTTTAGTAATAAGAATGATATCATTAGCAGTAATCAGCATGGATTCATGAAGAATCGTTCTTGCCAAACCAATCTATTAACCTTCTATGAGGAGGTGAGTTGCCATCTAGATAAAGGAAGGCCCGTAGACGTGGTGTATCTGGATTTTGCAAAAGCATTTGACACAGTTCCCCATAAACGTTTACTGTACAAAATAAGGTCTGTTGGCATGGACCAAAGGGTGAGTACATGGATTGAAAACTGGCTACAAGGGCGTGTTCAGAGGGTGGTGATAAATGGGAAGTACTCAGAATGGTCAGGGGTGGGTAGTGGGGTCCCCCAGGGTTCTGTGCTGGGACCAATCCTATTTAATTTGTTCATAAATGACCTGGAGGATGGGATAAACAGTTCCATCTCTGTATTTGCAGACGATACTAAGCTAAGCAGGGCAATAACTTCTCTGCAGGATGTGGAAATCTTGCAAAAAGACCTGAACAAATTAATGGGGTGGGCGACTACATGGCAAATGAGGTTCAATGTAGAAAAATGTAAAATAATGCATTTGGGTGCCAAAAATATGAATGCAATCTATACACTGGGGGGAGAACCTCTGGGGGAATCTAGGATGGAAAAAGACTTGGGGGTCCTAGTGGATGATAGGCTCAGCAACGGCATGCAATGCCAAGCTGCTGCTAATAAAGCAAACAGAATATTGGCATGCATTAAAAGGGGGATCAACTGCAGAGATAAAACGATAATTCTCCCGCTCTACAAGGCTCTGGTCCGGCCGCACCTGGAGTATGCTGTCCAGTTCTGGGCACCAGTCCTCAGGAGGGATGTACTGGAAATGGAGCGAGTACAAAGAAGGGCAACAAAGCTAATAAAGGGTCTGGAGGATCTTAGTTATGAGGAAAGGTTGCGAGCACTGAACTTATTCTCTCTGGAGAAGAGACGCTTGAGAGGGGATATGATTTCAATTTACAAATACTGTACTGGTGACCCCACAATAGGGATAAAACTTTTTCGCAGAAGAGAGTTTAATAAGACTCGTGGCCACTCATTACAATTAGAAGAAAAGAGGTTTAACCTTAAACTACGTAGAGGGTTCTTTACTGTAAGAGCGGCAAGGATGTGGAATTCCCTTCCACAGGCGGTGGTCTCAGCGGGGAGCATTGATAGCTTCAAGAAACTATTAGATAATCACCTGAATGACCGCAATATACAGGGATATGTAATGTAATACTGACACATAATCACACACATAGGTTGGACTTGATGGACTTGTGTCTTTTTTCAACCTCACCTACTATGTAACTATGTAACTTAGTGTTAATATTTTTTGTTAGCAAGTATTCCTTAAAGTGATACTAAAGTCTCCTTTTTTTTTTCTTTAAAAATAAACATGTTATACTTACCTACTCTGTGAAATGATTTTTCAGAGCAGCTCAGATCCTCCTCTTCTCGGGTCCCTCTTCAGTGCTCCTGATCCCTCACTGCTGTGGAGTGCCCCCACTGCAAGCAGCTTGCTATGGGGGCACCCTGGGCCGAGCCACAGCTCCCTGTGTCTATTCAGACACGGAGCCGCTGTTCAGCCTTGACCCCTCTCTCCCCTGATTGGCTAACTGACTTTGTCAGCAATGGGAGCCAATGGCGCCACTGCTGAGTCTTAGCCAATCAGGAGGGGGGATCCCGAACGGCCAAGGCACTCGTGCAACATTCCTGGATAGAGATGGTCTGAGGGGGGCTGCTGCTGCAGACAGAAGGTTTTTTTTTATCTTAATGCATAGAATACATTAGGATAAAAAAATCCTTCTGCCTTTACAACCACTTTAACCCCACATTTGATTACTTTCCTTTCCTACCTTGATCATACAGATTTAAAAGCAATATCTGGTACATGGCCTTATGTATAACAATGCTGGGTCTTCCAACCAGGACTGTTCATTTAGGTTAACGTGGTCCCATAGGTTATGTTGGTTTTAAAGCTGAACTCCAGGAAATTAGCTCCTTTGTAAAAAGTGAAAGCACGCTATGATTTCAGTCCAACCAGGTGCATGACATCTCCTGGACTTATAGCTGTTATTTAAATTTGGCAATTTATTGCCCTCCTGGAAGACTGCTATTGCTGTAGTTTCAGGAGCCCAAATCTGTACCTTCTAGTCTCTGGCATCTTCAGCAGTAGAGTAGTTGGAGCTGCTATGCCCGACCCTCCTCTCCTGCCCAGTCACAGAAGCCTTGTATTACGTAAAATCATGCACAAAATACAAGGGCTTATGTGAATGGGCAGCAGAGCGGAGGGCCAGGCATAGCTGCACTGTGTGCTTTTCTCCTCTCACCCCCCCCAGTGTGTCAGTGTATGCTGTAGCAGAGCCATAAACCTGTCAGATATAATACAGTTAAGTCTGAGAAGTGACATGTACTCCTTGGACTTAACTCATAGCATGCCTTTATTTTTCCAAAATGGTTGAATTCCTTAAATTCAGCTTACAGCTTGACTTTTAGAGATGAATAGGGTTTAAGTTTAATGATAATTTTTTAAAAAATTCTTAGATGTAAAAGGTGTAAATTTGGAATGTGTGTCAGGGATTCCTGTAGTCACAGGAAGTAATAATTTGTTATATAAAATTTGCAGGCGGGCCAGTGCAGCAGTAAACTGCTTGAAACGCTTCCATGAAATGAAGAAACGAGGACCGAAACCTTACAGCCTGTATCTAGATCACATTGTACAGAAAGCGATGGCTACCCACCAAAAACGCGATCAGCACACGCGTGTACAGAAGGATATTTTTATTCTGAAGGTGAGAAGAAAGTGCTTTTTCTTTCTTTCAAGTGAAGATCTCTCAAACACGTAGCTGAAGAAGAGTTGCTGTGTATAGTCCATTAATGCTTTTTATATCCTTTTTCTTGCTTTAGAGAGCAAGAATTTGCAGTGCTAAGCAGTCTCACAAATTGTGTGTCTGTGCTTGCCCCTGTATGCTTTGTTTACATGCCTAAGGCTTGCCATTACATTATATAATTTTCCTTTACCAAAACCATATACTATGAGGTCAGACCTAAACACTTTCACTTTTTATGCAGTCAGGCGGGCCCTTGCACTACATAATTGAAGGTAGATCTAAAGGAACTAAAAGAACTAAGGAATGGACTTTATAGGCACATGGGTAGATTTTGTATTGCAGTGCGGTACTGGCGAGTAGGGATACTAGTTGGTAGCCTAGTATAGGTGTAATCTGATGGTCTGCATATAACAGCAGGAGGATAAAAGCGAAATCAACACCTAGGAGAGGTAACCCCTTAAACAGGGCCAGACCGTGGACGCCGTGTGTTCAGCCGGATATGCGAACCAGCTATCAGGCTGAACACACGGCGTCCACGGTCTGGCCCTGTTTAAGGGGTTACCTCTCCTAGGTGTTGATTTCGCTTTTATCCTCATGCTGTTATATGCAGACCATCAGATTACACCTATACTAGGCTACCAACTAGTATCCCTACTCGCCAGTACCGCACTGTTATACATTCTGTGGTCTCTGGATGAGACCCAGAAAACCGTGCCTTTTAGCTTTTTCCTGACATCTTCTACCTCGCATATGCTTTCTGCATGAATTTCATGTGCTCCCGAGGAAGCGTGCTCCCACGCGCAACATGTCGAGCAACTAAAAGTTCATGTATACCCGGACTCACAACCTGACCCACAAGTCTGTCTGTTTACTCTTCCAACAGAATCACCATTACCGAAATTTCTATTTCCAGACTGCTGGTCACATTACCAACTCTACGTATCGTATAAAGTGGGGTTCAGGTTGTGTGGGGGTTATTAAAACAGTAATCCTACCAAATTTTATATATTTTTATCAGTATTTTCTGTTTGTACTATATGAATTTTTGTACTCAATAAATTAGTTTAATCATTTTTAGAAAATCTACCTGTGTGCCTATAAAGTCCATTCTTTAGTTCTTTAGTACCTGCCCTTCTAGTACATGCCCTTCTAGGACGCTGGCACACTGCTACCTGTGCACCCACAGTGTCACCCTGTGAGAGTACACATTCATTTGGAAATATCCTTCATATAGATCTAAAGGAAATTGAATAAGAAATCTGTATAAATGTATAGCCAGCCTAAGTTAGTCACTAGATGATAGTGTTGCGGTCTGTTTGCTGATGAGGAAATAAGTGTATGGCCTTTAGAACGCATTGCAGGAAACTCTCAATTTGTGTGTTTCCCACACTGGCTTTTCAATCTGCAGCGGATGTCAGTGCAATGTTAACAATACCCCAAACGCATACACAGCATGTTTGCCTTCACCGGATCGCATGGTACAAAACTAGCATGTGTTCTGGTTGCGTTTCCAAAAGTAGTGCATGTGCTACTTTGGTGCTATGTGGTGCCATTTCAGCCCTTTCAAAATGAATGGGTTTAAATCGCACCGTACTAAATCACATTTGAATTGCTCAGGAATGCACTACGTATTCCTGTGCGATTCATAGATGATTCATAGTGTGAATCTAGCCTAAATCCACCTCATGTTGGCTCGCAGATAATTTTGGTTCGAATGAAACATACCTACTACATTCCCTGTTCTGTGGGCACTGTTGTTACCAGATGGGTGACTTTTTTCCATTACTGACTTACACTATGAGGGTGACTTACTAAAACTGGAGAATACAAAATCTGGTGCCGCTCTTCGTAGAAACAATCAACTTCCAGGCTTTTTTGTCAAAGCTTAATTGAACAAGTTGAAGTTAGAAGCTGATTGGCTACCATGCACAGCTGCACCAGATTTTGCACTCTCTAGTTTTAGTAAATGCTATGTGTGTTAAGCTGGCCATACACCTATAGATTATCTGCAGATTTTCTATGGTTAGATAGAAAATGTGCAACAGATCTCTCCATGTTCGCTAACGTGTGTGGATGGAGGAATCTCCCACTTTTTCCATCTAACCATAGAAAATCTGCAGATAATCTATAGGTGTATGGCCAGCCTTAGTGGAGAAGGCTACGACTTGTTAGAGAAGCAGGGCTTTGCTTTCTAGGGTCAGAGCTGGCCCCATAATGGCTAGTATCTGATGACTGGTGGAAAAATGGAGATAACCTAGATCCCCAGAAAAAAATTAAGCAGAGAGATAGTGCAGTTTCTCAAGTGCAGCTTTCACTCCAACAAGGATAACAGTGAGCAGCACAGTAGTGACATCCCCTAATCTCACTCCACATCTCCTGAGACTGTCAGATCTCTCAGAGCAGATCTACAGCTGTAAGAACATGTCTGTAATTGTACTTGTTCATATTTAAAAAATGACAGAAGTTTTATCCAGAGGGAATTTAAGACAAAAAAGGTAAATTTTCAGGGTACTGCTTAAGCAGGTAGCATTTCTAGGTGATACTTTGCAACAAGTTCCAAAGCTATTACTGTTACTAGTGATGGCTCTTGCACTTTTTTTTTTAATAACAAACATGTTATACTTACATCCTCTGTGCAGTTGGTTTTGCACAGACCGACCCCAATCCTCCTCTTCTTGGGTCCCTCTTTGCTGCTCCTAGTCCCTACCTCCTTTGAGTGCCCCTCAGCCAGCAGCTTGTTACAGGTTGTCACCCAAGCCGAGTCAGTGCTCTGTGTATCCATTCAGACACAGAGCCCCGACCTGGCCCGCTCCCTCTCTGCCCTGATTGGCTGACTGACTTTGACAGCCGCGGGAGCCAATAGCGCCGCTGCTCTGTCTCAGCCAATCAGGAGGAGTGTACTGGATGGCTGAGGGGATCGTAGACATTGCTGAAGAGAGAAGAAGGTAGGTAATTAGGGGCGGGGGGGCTGCTACACACAGGTTTTTTTTTTTATCTTAATGCATAGAATGCATTAAGATAAAAAAAAAAACCTTCTGCCTTTACAACTCCTTTAAAGCAAAGCTCCACCGAAAGGGATATCACTGCTTCTTTGCTTTCTAACCCCTCCGCTGCCACATTGGGCACCTTTCGGGGGGGAGCAGGTACCTGTTTTTGACAAGGACCCGTGTCCTGTGGAAATTCAGGGAACCAGCTGTGCAGACGCAAGGCTTCAGTGACAGTTCCCCTTATGAGGAATGGCAACGGCACCCGGCATTGTAAAATCGGCTGGGGTGCCGACACAGCGGGATCCCTGGACAGGTAATAGTCCTAATATTAAAAGTCTTAAACTTTTAATTTTTTGGGGGGGGGCGGGGGGTCTGCGCTGGAGGTCCTCTTTAAACACCTCTTTTACAGGTGTTTGATCTCTTTTTCAGCCTGTAAAAACACTTCTGTGTTAGCCTATGCGTTCATGCACACATAGCCGTTTACACCTGTATTGAAAGGGGAGCATTTACAGGCTGAAATACCCCCATCTCCGACACATTCAGGAGAGGAGGTTCTGGGCAGAAAATCTGCTTGACCCGCATAAAGGCTAGGCGCAATTAGTGATTGAACATTCATTCCAGTGACTAGAATAACTTAATGTTCTGGTCAATTGAATCCATAAACACTCAACGTGCCTAAACGCGTGTGCAATTTGTGGCTTTAGGCACATTTTTTTTTAAGCTGCTTTTTCCTGCCAGGAGTTAAAGGCGTTCAGAGGAGAAATGACATGTATTGACATTTCATGCTGTTTGCCCCACATTAGACCCCTTTCACACTGGGGCCGCATTAGCGATAAACCACAGCTCGTTTTAGCAGTGCTTTACTGCTGTTTAAGCGACGCTTTTCGTCCGCTAGGAGGGCACTTTTAACCCCAAAGAAGAGGTTAAAACTCACGTGTTGTGTCGCTTCGGAAGTGCTGCCCATTCATTCCAATTGGCAGGGCGTTTTGGGAGCGCTAAATACAGCGCTCCCAAAGATGCTTCTTGCACGACTGAAAAGTCACACTTGAATGAATGGGAGGTGGTTTTCAGGCACTTAGCAGAGGCTATTTCCAGCACTAAAGCGCCTAAAAACCACCCCAGTATGAAAGGTGTCTTAGAGCTGCACGAATTAATCATTCAAGAATCAAAATTTGCGATTCTACCCTCCTCCCAATCTTAACACAGGAACAGCATTTTCCCCATTCAGTGCAGAGTGTTCTCTGTTCACTACTGAGAACTGTCAAAAAAAAGAAAACAGGCAGCCTGCCAAGTTTATCACAACATGGCTTAGGGAGATAAAGAGAAACATTGTATCTTCTGTTCTTTTAGATCATATGAATGAACTTCAGTCTGTAAATGAGATCAGTTTAACCACTTAACGACTGACACAAGTTAAAATCAGTATTTTTTGCTAGAAAATTACTTGGAACCCCCCAACTTTATATATTTTAACAAAGACCCTAGAGAATAAAATGGCGGCCGTTGCTGTATTTTATGTCACACTGTATTTGCACAACAGTTTTTCAAACACAATTTTTTTGGAAAAAATACACTTTAATGAATTAATAAATGAAACCGTAAAGTTAGATCATATTTTTTTGTAGAATGTGAAAGATGTTACGCCATGAGAATCGTGAGAGAATCATGGTCTTTAACCCAAGGAAAAACAGTAATTCTCATTTTGGCCAGAATTGTGCAGCTCTACCCCACATCATTCTGGAAAGAAAGAATCATACATTGTCCTCTGTGTACAGTATCTCACAAAAGTGAGTACACCCCTCACATTTTTTAAAATATTTTGTTATATCTTTTCATGTGACAACACTGAAGAAATGACACTTTTCTTCAATGTAAAGTAGTGAGTGTACAGCTTGTATAACAGTGTAAATTTGCTGTCCCCTCAAAATAACTCAACACACAGCCATTAATGTCTAAACCGCTAGCAACAAAAGTGAGTACATCCCTAAGTGAAAATGTCCAAATTGGCCCCAAAGTGTCAATATTTTGTGTGGCCACCATTATTTTCCAGCACTGCGTTAACCCTCTTGGGCATGGAGTTCACCAGAGCGTCACAGGTTGCCACTGGAGTCCTCTTCCACTCCTCTGACGACATCACTGATGTTTAGGTCTGGAGACATGCTTGGTCAGTCCATCACCTTTACCCTCAGCTTCTTTAGCAAGGCAGTGGTCATCTTGGAGGTGTGTTTGGGGTCGTTATGTTGGAATACTACACTGCGGCCCAATCTCCAAAGGGAGGGGATCATGCTCTGCTTCAGTATGTCACAGTACATGTTGGCATTCATATCCCTCAATGAACTGTAGCTCCCCAGTGCCGGCAGCACTCATGCAGCCCCAGACCATGACACTCCCACCACCATGCTTGACTGTGGGCAAGACCCACTTGTCTTTGTACTCCTCATCTGGTTGCCACCACACACGCTTGACACCATCTAAACCGAATAAGTTTATCTTGGTCTCATCAGACCATAGGATGTGGTTCCAGTAATCCATGTCCTTAGTCTGCTTGTCTTTAGCAAACTGTAGGCTTTCTTGTGCATCATCTTTAGAACAGGCTTCCTTCTGGGACGACAGCCATGCAGACCAATTTGATGCAGTGTGCGGCTAATGGTCTGAGCACTGGCAGGCTGACCCCCCACCCCTTCAGCCTCTGCAGCAATGCTGGCAGCACTCATACATCTATTTACCAAAGACAACCTCTGGATATGTAGCTGAGCACGTGCACTCAACTTCTTTGGTCAATCATGGCGAGGCCTGTTCTGAGTGGAACCTGTCCTGTTAAACCGCTGTATGGTCTTGGCCATCGTGCTGCTGCTCAGTTTCAGGGTCTTGGCAATCCTCTTATAGCCTAGGCCATCTTTGTGAAGAGTAACGATTCTTTTTATCAGATCCTCACAGAGTTCTTTGCCATGAGGTGCCATGTTGAACTTCCAGTGACCAGTATGAGAGAGTGAGAGGGATAACACCAAATTTAACACACCTGAGACCTTGTAACACTAACAAGTCACACTGGGGAGGAAAAATGGCTAATTGAGCCCAATTTGGACATTTTCACTAAGTGCCGGTTCACATAGGGGCGACTTGTCAGGCGACCTAGTCGCCTGACAAGTCGCCTCCCGTTCTGTGCTACGGAACCGTTCTAATAGGAGCGACGCAAGTCGCTCCGACTTAGAAAAAGGTTCCTGTACTACTTTGGGGGCGACTTGCATAGACTTCTATGCAGAAGTCGTTTTGCAAGTCGCCTCAGAAGTAGTTTGCAGGTCGCCTCGCTGAGGCGACCTGCAAGTCGTGCCGCCCCTGTGTGAACCGGGGCTTAGGGGTGTACTCACTTTTGTTGCCAGCAGTTTAGACATTAATAGCTGTGTGTTGAGTTATTTTGAGGGGACAGCAAATATTTACACTGTTATACAAGCTGTACACTCACTACTTTACATTGTAGCAAAGTGTCATTTCTTCAGCGTTGTCACATGAAAAGATATAATAAAATATTTACAAAAATGTGAGGCTTTTGTGAGATACTGTATATATTGTCAAAAAGTTATCCTGGTATAGGGCAATTTTCAGCCTTCGGTATCTGGCATTCCCTCGTAGTGAAGATCTTAGCAGTTCACATGTACTGAAAAGTCAGTTCCTGATGAACCGGCTGATTTTTGGTACGTTTATACCCTCCTCCCTTATTTTACCTTTATTCCCGGTGAGTTGCAAGAACCTGGAGTCCTGATCTGTATTTACAGAATGCTTATTTTTTTTTTTTTTTATGTATTCTTTCATTTTGGAAAACGAATTTTGGGCTCTAATATATATTTTCTATTACTTTATGTATAGGATACAGAAGAAGCTTTAGCAATGAATCTGAGAGACAGCCAAGTCCTCATTCACAAAGAGAACCTTGAATGGAACTGGAATCTTATAGGGACCATACTCAAGGTACGACTTGATCTTTTGTTTTATACCTTATATTTTTTTATAAAAGTAATATGTGTGTTTATATGATATTGTATTCTGATCATTTCTGAGGAAGGGAGGACTTCTACACATCTCAAGCAGAAGTGAAACAGACTGACAATTTAAGTATTATTATACAGGATTTATATAGCCCCGACAGTTTGCCCAGCGCTTTACAACAGTAGAACAGACAGTACAATTACAATACAATACAGGAGGAAACGGAGGGCCCTGCTCATTAGAGCTTACAATCTAGGAGGAAGGGTCAAGTGATACGAAAGGGTAGTAACTGTGAGGGATGAGCTGATGAAGAAGAAAAAAAGAACAGTTGTTATGTGGAGTCAGGGTAGGCTTCTCCGAAGAGAAAAGTTTTCAGGGATCGCCTAAAAGTGGATAGATTTGGAGATAGTGTGACAGATTAGGGTAGGGTATTCCAGAGGATGTGAGAGGCTCAGGAGAAGTCCTGGAGGCGGATATGAGAGGAGGTGATGAAGGGAGCTAGAGAGCAGGAGGTCTTGGGAGGAACAAAGAAGACAATCAGGTTAGTATTTTGAGGCTAGGTTAGTGATGTAGCTGGTGACAGAGTTTGTGGATGGCTTTGTAACTTATTGTTAGTATTTTGAATTTATAAAACTGTAGCTTTAATTAGAAGACTGTTTACTTAGCTACACAGTTACATAGTAGGCGGGGTTGAAAAAAGACACCAAGTCCAACCTATGTGTGTGATTTATGTCAGTATTACATTGTATATCCTTGTATGTTGTGGTCGTTTAGGTGCTTATCTAAAAGTTTTTTTAATTATCGACACTTCATAACCTTTTTAATACTTATAAGGTTTCTGTATTACGTATGTACGTGAATGTTGCCCTGTATCCTGATTATATGTTTGCCATTATTTTGTTACTTTCCTGATTATATATGCCTGCTATGATTGCTGTGCACAGGGCAGTAGATGTGGTTAACATAATCACAGTGCATTACATTGCTAAACCCAATTTCTTGGAATTGGTCGCTGTAGGGGTGTCACAGTATGAATTAATGCACACTACTAAAAGTGTTCTTCATATTCTTAAGCACACCAGCAGGTACACGATATGCAATAAACCACTTTCACTGAAGAGAAGGCACCACAGGGTGACAACACATAACTTTAGTTTCGTTACCCATCTCTACACCGGGCCCACGTGAAGTGTCTGTGTGAATACAGAAACACTATTAATCAGAATACGGGGAGCGTCATGGTGCGGAACTTTTCTATGCTTGGAATTTCATGAGGTTTTTATTTGCATTGGTGTGTTAGTGGCTCCAGGAGTGATTTGCAGTCACAGATGGTCAATTTTTGACTTGTCATGGTGTCTTCTCTACAGGGTTAGTCTGTAGCGAGGTCTCTTGGTACAGGTTTAGTTTTAAGCAGTCATTCAGCAGGAAATGTGCCCTCTAATAGCTACAGATTTGTGTATATGAAATAGGTGAACAGAGAGTAAGTGTATAAAAGCCATGTAAAGACTTATAGAAATTTATAAAATAAATCAGTGCACTTTTTAAGCGAATTAAAGCTGATCACATCCCTTCCCACTGCCATGACACAGCACTACATAAAGGCCATACAGCATTGAGAGCCACGGCATATTTTAGTGAGGTAAATAGTTTGTTTGGACCAGTTTGATCCAAACAAACAATTTAAACTTCACTAAAAGCTGGAGATTAGTTTTCAAGCTGCCATTAGGAGTGTAATGGGTGCCTGCTCAATTAGGAAATACTGGTTTATGCACATCACCGCATTTACAGAATGTCGAGCTTGGACTTCACCCACCTTACTCTTTGATCTTTGGGCTGCTCGTTCCTCTGAAGTAATGGTCTCCAAACTGCGGCCCGAAAGTCGGACTTGGCACTTTGCTTGCTTTTATCTGGCCCTTGGGGCACTATTTTATTCACTGATACCAATGAAGCGCACAATTCCTACCAATGACATCAACAATGATCAACTCCCAGTGGCCACAGTCTGGCCCCCCTAAAGTCTGAAGAACAGTAAACTGGCCCTTTGTATGGAAAGTTTTGGAGACCCCTGATCGAAGGGATCAGTTGTGAGATATGGGAAGGGCAGCCTGAAATATATAGTGTGTCCTGGATTTTGAGGGCTCCTGGGCTACTCAAATGGATACCTAAGTGCAGGGCTTGACAAATTTGCTTTGAATCTAGGAGCCAGCTATAAAAGTTGGAAACCAGGTTTTTTTGTTTTTTTAAAGCTTTAGCCTTATGAAGGCGTGCTAGTGCTAGAATTATTGCTCTCTTTCCGGGGTGCGCAGCCAAATGTAACGTGTATCACAATCTACATTTACAGGCGTAGGCGCCCTAAAGTGTGCATTTACCTTTGTTACCTGCATATATGTGGGGTTGAGGAGGCCTTGATTTTTTTTTTTTTTTGGCGGGGGGGGGCATTTTATGTGCTTGGGTGTAACCTTACATTTTTACAACGAAAAAAAGTTTACTTTTTTTCTTTTTTTTTTTTTTTTTTTTATCACATAGTAGAAAAAGTCTCCAATGTGGTGATTTTTTTTTTGGTGACAGGTTCTCTTTAATGAGACATCCAGGGTCTAAAATACGCTGGATGTCTCCCCCATGCTCCACTGAATGGAATGCAATGCACATCGCACTGCATTACATTCTTTCCCGGCCTTAATGGCCGAGAAAACTGTCAACGGACATCGCTTCCGGGTCATCAACAAGAAGGGGAGGAGCAGATATGTGTCCGCACTCCTCCCTCCCTTCTATCCGGCAGCACCTGCTATGCCGGTCGCGAGCCCTGGAGTCCAGGATACGTAGCCGGGGGCGCAAGGAGTGTGTGGAACTGCTGATTTCGTCCTCAGGTGCTCACAATGTTGCCCTTGGTGGTGATGCGCCATCCTCCGGCCCAATCACCCCGAGAGTGGAGTGTTGACAGCCCGCTACACCCCACACTGCCCGACTGAGACAGAGCTGCCAATCTCTGCACAGGAGCCACGCCTAAATGTATGATCAGATGCCAGCAGCTGCTGCTCTTCACTCCTGCTGCCAGTAGTTTTCAGTCTACTGGTTTACTATAAACATTATCGTCTGTACAGCAAGAAAGATTTTTACCCATAAAAAGTGAAAAGGGTAGCATTTAAAAATGTCAAAGATTTCTAAACCACAATTTTTTCTTTTTTGTTTTAGTGGCCAAATGTGAATCTGAAAAACTGTAAGGATGAGCAGCTGCACAGGTATAAACACCATGCCTCTTTTACTGTCTATATACATTTGCATTCTGTTTTGATTAGGTGAACCACTAGTAACGCCTTCACAGCTTCAGCTTTTGATTCTGCTTCTGTAACTTGTTTCGCTTTGTTCTCATATCTAAAGGTTTGTACGGCGACTACTGTATTTTTACAAGCCCAGCAGCAAGCTCTATGCCAGTCTGGATCTGGACTACAATAAAGCCAAGAAGCTGACTGTAGTAGGTTGCCAGTTCACAGAGTTCATGCTGGAGTCAGAGGAGGTGAGTCACATTTAGAAGTGTTAGATTCTCACTTTAGCACTAAGGGAAGCATTAATAACTACATTATTCAATGCTTCCGTTTGCTGCTGGGTATGTGAACATAACTACTTCAGTACTAACCTGTAATACCCTGTTATTACCAGTCCATTTTTCATTTTGTTTTGATCCGGAGCTTAATGAATGAATGATTTATTCATTTATTAGTTACTCCTTCTCTCCTTCCTCCATTGTAAGAGGAATGTAAACACGGCATGGTTTACATTAATGATCGCTGTATTTGATTATCACAGCTTGGATTGGCTCTGTGCATCGTATCCATGAACCAAGCTGTCCTAAGGCCCCTTTCACACATGCGGACCGTATGTCCGTATTTCATCCATCCGCTTTCGGATGAAATACGGACATACATGCATCCCTATGGGATAGCGGGTGTCAGCGGATGTACATCCGCTAACACCCGATGTTGTCCGGCTCCGCTCTTGTCTGATTCTGCGGACGGAAGAAAATCCTATTTTTCTATCCGTCTGCAGAGCAGATCAGATGAACACGGACAGACGGTCTGTGTTCCTCCGATCCCCCATAGGGGAGAGCGGAGATCTGACAGGGCGGTCCCTGCACAGTGTGCGGGTCCCGCCCTGTCATCTGCCTGCTCAGCTGGGGAAAACGGAGCGATCCCCGCTGAGCAGCGGATAAACACGGGGCGGATCAACACGGATCCATCCCGTGTGAAAGGGGCCTAAGACTGCTTGGTTTACAGCCATTAATGAGCACAGCGGGTGCTCAGGTGTGATTTTTGCAGGGACAGTTATAAACTGCACTTCAGGAATAAGTGCTAACCACTTTGCTGTTTAAAGAGATACAGCAATATGAAGGGGATTAAAAAAAGCTTTGTTCAAAAAAGAATTACTGGTGTGATTGTTGTGACTTTGCATAAAGTTGTGCATTGTAAAAGTATAATGTGCAGCTGTGAAATGTAAGATGTTACCTGTCTAATGAACTTCCTTAAAGTGACCCTTTCTTTGCTTATTTAGAGGAAAAGTAAAAGGGTCACCTAAACTCTCCATGCCTGCCCCCTCCCTTTACCAGCATAAACTCTGCTTGCCTCCAGCACCATTCTGTTCACTTGGAGTGGAGAAAGAAAGCCCTGAACTGGTTTGTTAGGCCCCTCCCCAAATTTTTGTAAGCCTGAAAGGAACAGGTGCAGCATCCAGACCCCCTACCTGTCAAAGTCTTTGGCAGACAGTGGCTGGATGGGACTGAAGCCTGAACCGAGTCGTCATATTTTAGGGCACTATGCCATCAGGAGCAAATGTGTTCAGAGATTAATGCTTACACAAGACTTTCGGTTCATTCCCAATGCCGAATGTGGTGCTGGGCCAATCATGAAGCAGCAATGATGGGAGAAGAGGAGTGAATCACGTGCCCACCCATTCGCCTAAAGGGGAAGGGTAGTTCGCTTCAGGTGGCTGAACAGCGCAGTAGAAGAGCGATAAAAGGTGAGTATATATTGCTGGATAGAAAGAATTAAGTGACCCTCTTATTTTACCCTGCTTTAAAAAAAGGAAAGGGTCACTTTAAGGGCTGGGAAAAAATGCATATGAAAATTTTGTTTCAATTTTCATCCAAGAGTGGAGCTCTGAGCTCCTTTTCATATAAATCCTACACAATCAATGTCTACTTTGATTAGAAAAAAAAAAAAAAAAAACTATAATTAAGAGCCACTGAAGAGTTCACTATGTCGATGAGACGGTGGTTGTTCGGGGCTTAACCTTACACTAATTCATAAAGGCACACCTAGTGAGAACTCTTGTGTAAAAGAGAAGTTCAGGATTTTCACCTAGGTGGATACAGTGTTGAACCGATGCTGCATCTGTCCCCCGCCGGCTCTGCAGTGAAAACTGATCGATCAAACACCGCTATTCTCCCTCTCCGCGCTTAGCAGAGTCTCGTGACTGTCGGTCAGAAGCTCTTTGCTCTCCCCTCCAGATCTCACTGGAGCGCTTGGCTGTGGGGGGGTGGGAGGGGCTGGCTCAGCCTCTCAGCCGATTGCTGAGAGGCTGAGCCAAGTACCGATCCAGGTTTTTGGGTGGATCCCAATGACAGCAGGCATGTTTTAGACTATCCATAACTATACACTGCAATGCAGAAGGGTAACATGCCAAACATCCAGTGGCATGTTGCAGTGCATTTTTTATTTTTTTTAATAGCATTTAGTAACATTTTATTGTATTTTGTTTAAAGTACAGTAACAAATAATAAAGCAGGGGAATAAGTGACATTTCACAGATTTGTAACATCATACAGTAATATTTAAAGTGAAGCTTACAAATACTTGGTAATCATTATGTATTGGCAGAAGATAAAGTAGAGGCATTAGCTCAGTCACAAAGAACATTCTAATTGTAGCTTGTACAATTCTAGAGACGACATAACTTAAATAAAAAATTAGTCATTCCCATGATAGTTTTGTGGTGCTATTATTTGAAATGGCAGCCATACGTACTTGGGCAGCACACCTCTGACACACGTGTTGAAGCGCTCGACAAAGTATGGTAACACACTGCCATGCATTGCAGTCTGCTGTGTTTAAAAACAAATAGTGCTGGTCCAAGTTTTGGTGCGTTGCCAGCACATTCAAATAACTGAGCTGTCTTAACGCAACTAATGTTAAAGTGTTACTAAACCCCCGTAATATGAAAATAGTTCATCCCCCCCACACACCCCCCCCTTCCTACAGTGCCCACAGGTTATAAATTTTCTTTTTACATTAAAATGTTGCCACTATATACCTTTTTGGCTGATCTGTATACCACGGTCAGTGATAAACTGCAAAGTTTCTCCAGTGCTGAGAGTTCAAGTAGGAGGTGATTTCCTCTATAGCCTGTATACACGCCCACATGTGTGATGCCAATATCATGTGACCTGGCTGTTGCTGAGAACAAGTAAGTGTTCTCTCCAGCAAAAAAGACACAACTGAGCATGTGCAGGTTGGCTACCCTGCCTGTGTTAGCTGTCTTTCCCCAGATAGACAGTGCAGGAGGGTGAGGATCTGTGCATACAGGATAAAACAGCCTTTTTACACAATGCAGAGGATTAACCCCTTAAGTTCCACGGTGAGTATAACAAGCATGCTATGCTACATATACAGACTGATTTTACTGTTGTGGGTTTAGTAACAATTTAACATGCATGCATTAACCTGCCGTAACAGACCTCCTAGGTGTAAATGGGCGCTTACCAGGCAGAACTTTCACTTTTAAATGTTTTAAAATGTTCAGTACAGGTTCCATAATGTAACTGTCAAGAGCGAATGCTCAGTTGCTATACAATTCCTGCTATGGTAGAGAAGGCAAAATGTATACTCGCATGCATAACTGACCATTGGTAGAAGACCTACTTGCAGTTTTTAAAACAAACTGAAACGGAAGATTTTTGTAAAAATATAGAGGCATCCATCAGGAATTGAAAAATAAGGGGGAAAAATGAAAACGGTATTTTATGAATACCTTACTATAAGGTGGGGTTGCACTTTAAAGTTACTATTTGTTCCTTGCAGGATGGACAGGGCTACCTGGAGGAGCTGGTGAAGGACATTGTTCTGTGGTTGTCAGCCACATCAGGCATAAAACAAGAGCGCAGTCTGCAAAACAACGGCTTACTGAACACACTCTGCCAGTACTATTTCCTCTTTATTGGTACCCTCTCCTGCCACCCGCATGGAGTCAAGATGCTGGAGAAGTGCAATGTGTTTCAGTGGTAAGACATCGTACAGTACAACTATGTGCAAAAGAAGAAAATGAAAAATATGATGCATTCTGTCACTAGCAGTAACTTTCCTTTTGTGTGGTCCCCCAGAGCTCTTTCCATCATGTATGCACAGGGAGTCGGTTTTATGTACTTGTAAGCTGCTTCTCCCTTGTGCACCTTGTTTCTTGAGCTGTGAAAATTGAAGTTACACATTGTTCTTAAAATGGGTTTGTTTGATCATCAGCTTTTTCTGAAATAAGCAAAACTTTAGTGCATTTGCGAATATTTGTTGGCAGTTACCTTTTCTACTTTTTTGCATGCCGTCTTCCCTTCTCTCTTGACATTCCATGATGTGCGGATGAATTAACTCTGCTCTAATTTCTAGAACAGTGTCTGTTTTCAAAGACCAAATCCAAAAAAATCCTTTGGGGGGGGGGGGGTGCTTTACTGTTCTGACCCCGGGGGGTGTGCAGTGGTGAACGGTGTCCCTTAGACCAGGATAAAGAGCCGATGACGTTGGCTCTTTACCATGTGATCAGCTGTGTCCAATAACAGCTGATCACATGTAAACAAATGCCGGTTATCGGCATTTCCTTTCCTCAGTGCGGTCAGTGTCTGAGGAAAGGAAAACCGATAACTGGCTGAACTGATGTTCAGGGCACTGATCAGTGCAGCCTTATCAGCACACATCAGTGGAGAAGAAACTTACTTATTTGCAATATTGTAAAACAGAAATGATGAAAAAGGTTTTGTTTTGTTTTTTTGCATAATTTTCAGTCTTTTTTGTTTGTTTAGCAAAAAATAAAAAAAACCCAGTGATGATTAAATACCACTAAAAGAAAGCTCTATCTGTCTCAATTTTATATGGGTACAGTGTTGCATGACCACACAATTGTCATTTAAAATGTGAAAGCGCTGAAAGGTGAAAATTGGCCTGGGTAGGAAGGAGGGTACAAGTGCCCAATATTGAAGTGGTTAAAATAAAAGAATCTTAGGCCGGCAATACACGGTTCGAATCTCAGCTGGTTCCGCGGGAATCAGCCGTGATTCGAACCGTTAATGGGCAGGCTGAATGTACCAAGTTGATCGATCAACTTGGGTACAACCAGCAGCCTGCTGGATTCTTGTGCAATTATTGCTAGCAGCTGCTATAGCTGCTATCAATAATCACTGTCTTCTGGCAGAGACCGCTTCCCCCACCTGGGAGAAGAAAATTGCTGACTCCCCTGTCAACAATATCCGTGTTGATGGGGGAATCGTGTGAATTTCTTTCCTGCTGAACCCCCCCCCCCACCCCCACCCCCCCCGATAGGCCATGTCCCTGATGCATTTTCATAAAGGGGATGATGCGTCAGAGGGCGTGGCCTATCAGGAAGACCGCAGGGCTGAGGCCGCTTTCTGTCTCCCAAGTGCTTGGAGCTGTTTTGATGTATGATGTTCACTTAGGATCTATATTAAATAATATTTAACCAGTTCCAGGGACAAAACTCACATCCACATCCTGTGTTTAAATACAAAGATAGAAATAGGAATCATTGGGAGAATCACTCCCACCCATGGACAAGTAGGACTTTAAAGGATGTGAGATTGTTACTGAGGTGAGCATGAATAGCAGAAATATGTTTAAAAGTAATTTTATTGTACAAAGCATAAAAATATATATCGTACATACATAGCAATATGCATTCATTGCATGGCTAACATAAGCCATTAATCATTGTTTGCAGCAAAGGCATAGATGAGTTCATGTGCATAGAGTAGTCTGACGCGTTTCGCAGAGCTG
Source organism: Lithobates clamitans (assembly GCA_037952925.1). Classification (NCBI taxonomy): domain Eukaryota; kingdom Metazoa; phylum Chordata; class Amphibia; order Anura; family Ranidae; genus Lithobates; species Lithobates clamitans. Next base: position 3,587,370 of record JBBGZY010000797.1, on the reverse strand, counting down.
TATCTCCGCTTCTTCAGGGAAACTCAATATGCGTCTATATTATCATCATATTTAAGAAAGATATTATCCCATCCCAATATAAATCAATTCATCATATAACAACAAAATTACAGTAGAGAAAGTGTGGTCACCCAATTCATCATAAATTGGCTATTTATTGGCTATATATAGTTGCTACCATTAACAATCGTATAACACATAGGTAAGAGTTAACCTATGTACATGCATACACACACACACACGCATATACATGAGCACACACCTAATCTCACACATGCACACCAATGTACACTAAGGACGAGCTCAGGCGTGTTCGCACAGCCCACGTGCAGAGCCCGCCAGGAAGTCGGCACGACGCTGCGCTATCATAGGCAGTGAGACATTTCCCGATGCGTGGCTGCAGAGGTCAGGAAATGTCTCACTGCCTGTGATCAGCGCAGTGCCGACTTCCTGGCGGGCTCTGCACGTGGGCTGTGCAAACACGCCGGAGCTCATCCTTAATGTACACACATACAAACACTCACACTCAGTCATATACAACAGCATATACACACCCATGCACAACAATGCACACACAACCACATACGCAAATACACACAAATACGCACACATAAGCCAAAACATCACTAACATCCAGCAACCAACCCAAATGGCCACCCCCAGCGGATTCATTATGTGAACATGTAAACACACACTAGCCCAACACACATACAGTATCTCACGAAAGTGAGTACACCCCTCACATGTTTGTAAATGTTTTATTATATTTTTTCATGTGAAATGACACTTTGCTACAATATAAAGTAGTGAGTGTACAGCTTGTATAACAGTGTACATTTGCTGTCCCCTCCAAAGAACTCAACACACAGCCATTAACCACTTCAGCCCCGGAAGGTTTTACCACCTTAATGACCAGGCCATTTTTTGCGATACGGCACTGCATCGCTTTAACTGACAATTGGGCAGTCGTGTGACGCTGTACCCAAACAAAATTGACGTCCTTTTTTCCCCACAAATAGAGCTTTATTTTGGTGGTATTTGATCACCTCTGCAGTTTTTATTTTTTGCTCTATAAACAAAAAAAGAGCGACAATTTGTTTACATAGGCAGTTCATAGTTCTGCCTCTCCTCGCCGTGATCGCAGGCCGCCAGCAGACATAGAGTTCGCAGGCATGCTCCCATGGTGCGCCCGCTAGCCTGCTTTTATGGACTGACGTACAGGTACGTCAGTTTGCGCTGGAGAGCCAATCTGCTGACGTATATCGGCGTGAGCCGGTCGGCAAGTGATTAATGTCTAAACCGCTGGCAACAAAAGTGAGTACACCCCTAAGTGAAAATGTACAAATTGGGCCCAATTAGCCATTTTCCCTCCCCTGTGTCACGTGACTCGTTAGTGTTACAAGATCTCGGTTGTGAATGGGGAGTAGGTGTGTTAAATTTGGTAATATCACTCTCACTCTGGTCACTGGAGGTTCAACATGGCACCTCATGGCAAAGAACTCTCTGAGGCTCTGAAAAAAGAATTGTTGCTCTATATAAAGATGGCCTAGGCTATAAGAAGATTGGCAAGACCCTGAAACTGAGCTGCAGCACAGTGGCCAAGACTATACAGCAGTTTAACAGGACAGGTTCCACTCAGAACAGGCCTCGCCATGGTCGACCAAAGAAGTTATGTGCACATGCTCAGCATCATATCCAGAGGTTGTCTTTGGGAAATAGACGTATGAGTGCTGCCAGTATTGCTGCAGAGGTTGAAGGGGTGGGGGGTGGGGGGTCAGCCTGTCAGTGCTCAGACCATACGCCGCACACTGCATCAAACTGGTCTGCATGGTTGTCGTCCCAGAAGGAAGTCTCTTCTAAAGATGATGCGCAAAAAAGCCCGCAAACAGTTTGCTGAAGACAAGCAGACTAAAGACATGGATTACTGGAACCATGTCCTGTGGTCTGATGAGACCAAGATAAACTTATCTGGTTCAGATGGTGTCAAGCATGTGTGGCGGCAACCAGGTGAGAAGTACAAAGACAAGTGTGTCTTGCCTACAGTCAAGCATGATGGTGGGAGTGTCATGGTCTGGGGCTGCATAAGTGCTGCCGGCACTGGGTAGCTACAGTTCATTGAGGGAACCATGAATGCCAACATGTACTGTGACATTCTGAAGCAGAGCATGATCCCCTCCCTTCAGAGAGTGGACCGTAGGGCAGAATTCCAACATAATAACGACCCCCAAAAACACCTCTAAGATGACCACTGCCTTGCTACAAAAGCTAAGGGTAAAGGTGATGGACTGGCCAAGCATGTCTCCAGACCTAAACTCTATTGAGCATCTGTGGGGCATCCTCAAATGGAAAGTGGAGGAGCACAAGGTCTCTAACATCCACCAGCTCCGTGATGTCGTCATGGAGGAGTGAAGGGGAAATTTTACTTGTGTGTTCTCACTTTTATTGCCAGTGGTTTAGACATTAACGGCTGTGTGTTGAGTTATTTTGAGGGGGCAGCAAATATACACTGTTATACAAGCTGTACACTCACTACTTTACGTTGTAGCAAAGTGTTGTCACATGAAAAGATATAATAAAATATTTACAAAAATATGAGGGGTGTACTCACTTTTGTGAGATACTGTAGGTACCCCCCAGTATGTTGATCCAGAATTGTACCCAAAGTAAGTAACTAACACTTAGAACTATCATCCAGGTGAGTGATCCATCCCTTGATTGGAGCAGCTCATCCACAGCCAAAACAGACCACACAACATACGTATAACCACACCACCCCCTCCCCTGGTCATATATACTGCCATTGGCCGCGTGCACCACACTGACACATAGAAAGGACCGTCCACAACCGGCATCCCGCCATTCACACTAACAGATGGTCAGTGTACAAACAGACTTACCAAGTCTAAATTGCTGTAATCGCAAAAAACTTCCAAAGGCTGCTGGAACAATGCCCAATCAGCCATTCCGATGTGATTATAATGATATCTTTCTTAAATATGATGATAATATAGACGCATATTGAGTTTCCCTGAAAAGGTGGAGATACAGCTCTGTGAATCGAGTCAGTCTACTCTATGCACACAAACTCATCTATGCCTTTGCTGCAAACAATGAGTATCGACTCATGTTAGCCATGCAATGTATGCACATTTCTATGTTTGTATGATATATATTTTTATGCTTTGTACAATAAAATAACTTTAAACATATTTCTGCTATTCATGCTCACCTCAGTCCTCAGTGACAATCTCACACCCTTTAAAGTCCTACTTGTCCTTGGGTAGTAGGGAGTGGTTCTCCCAATGATTCCCATTTCTTTCTTTGTGTTCACTTGGAATGTGTCATACTGCATTGGATTAGCATACACGCCTGCACCCTGATTGATGTGGGATTATCAGAGCCACACCATTGGCACTTGAAGTGGCGTGCCACTAAGCATGCACCAGGTGGCTGATTTAGATTTGATGAATATGCAGATATACAGGTGTTCCTAATAAATTGCTCTGTGCTTGTTTATATTTGAACTGTGCATTAGTCCTGTTTCACAATGGATCGTTTTGACATGTCAAATCGGCGGCAATTGCTGTCAATGGCACGTCCTAATCGGTGCGACGCCACATTTGCGGCGCTGCACCGATTTCAAAAATTAGTTTCTATATTACCTTTTTGCGATTTTGGGCTGAGATTTACATTGACATCTGTGCAGAAACCTGCACAAATGTCTCTGAAATCGTGGCCGAAATCAGGACTGACATGCGGGAGTGAAATTGTGCGAGTTCAGCTGAGCGCGCACGGCTTCATTCCCGCAGCTCAGTTAAGCGGTTTACATGGTTCATCTTTTTTAGTAATTCAGCACTAAATAAGACAACATTCTTCTCTTTTGATACAGTGCTTGTTAGACCAGCTAACAATTGCTTTTTCAGTCATAAATGATATGATTGTGCTAGAAGACTTCAGTGAATAATGCTGGATTTATGGATTTTCTGCTCACTGTAGACAAGCATTTTATCTGACATAAGCGCCCATCCTTATCTCAACTATACATTTTTATAGCCATCCTTCTGTGCACTTACCGTAATTTTATTTCTTTATTGCAGTCTACTAAATCTTTGCTCACTTAAAAATCAAGACCACTTATTGAAGCTGGCAGTCACCAGCTTAGATTACAGCCGAGACGGGCTTGCCAGAGTCATCCTCTCCAAAACCTTAACCGCATCTCCTGATGTAAGTCCTATTTATTCCCATTTCTTTTTATTTCTGTGTTGCCTGAAGTGCTGCAGGAAGTTAATGAGTTCCCGTAATGCATTCTTAATGTCTCCTCCTTCAGTGCTTTTTTACTTTTATTAAGCGTATCCTTTCTTTTAATTTTCTAAGTGTATACTTACAGGGAATTGTAATTGGCACACATTTATTGCAAAATGTATCCTTCATGATATAATATAGTATGATGGAAGAGGGTCATGAAGGAGTCGAAAGTGTATGCTTTTCCTGTAGTAAGGGTCATTTTTCATCTATATAGAGAACAGCCACGCGACTAGCGCCAGGGCATTGCTCACATTCTATAAAGAGAACATGTTGTGCTATCTCCAACACTGTGAACAAATACATTTTGATCAAAATTCAAATATTTCCACAGAAATAAGTGTAATATACAAATATGTAATTATGTGCAAAGTCCAAATGTGAAATAAACATAAATATCCAACAAAAGTGTGATGAAAGTGACCACATCCACCCACATAAACGGTTAGGAGATTAAGTTATCCTGAAAGAAGGTTAAAAGGTCCTCCACAGGTAATACCCTATAGGCTTACCAGATGGCCATGACCTGGTTACAAAAAAGTCAGAACGCACATCAACCCCAAAGGGCTCATAGGAATCTTCCTAAACGGAGTCCTTAGAACGTTCGGTATACTCCACTCGTCATGAAGGGTGCCTCCAGAGAAATTCCTTGATCATACATCCATGTGTTTTTCATGCATTTAGAAAGTATCAAAGCGCTTTGTAAACAATCTCTGGCCCATATACAAAACGGAGTCCCGCGAACTTCCGGTAACAAAATGACGTCGCAGCAGACTCCGTCCTGTTAACAACATTCTGCCTGCCAATGTATCTGAGGGACTCCTGACATCACTCCTTCCAGATCCCTCACATCACCAGATACCAGTTAAAAGTAAGCTATAATGTTTACTTTAATTGGTGTGAAAAGGAAAAAAAAAAAGAATACCTCCTCCCAGTTTAGGCCAGCCCCTTGCACTTTCTTCTTCACATTCCAAGGAAAGGTGAGCATTTAAGAGTTCAATTAACTGCCATCCTCCCCAGCTTTACATGCTTGCTTATCCTTTGCGTGGTTGCTGGGAGCAAATAAAAGCAATACCTGATACTTCCGGATATGAGGAATATATTTGTCACTCCCTCTTCTCTCATGTGACAGTGCTGGTGCTTGGGGACTGGCAGCTCATGGACCTAAAATTGCCAGTGGGGGTTAGCGAGAAAGTCCTTCGCCATTTGTATACTCAAAACTACAGCTTGGAGTTTACACAAGGCTTCATCTCATTTGCTCCTGGTAGCTGAAAAGATTGTCAGGAAAGCGAATAAAATGTGAGGGTGCAGTTGGGTAGGGGGACATCTAAGTGAACCTGTTTTATTGCCTTTCATGACCAAAAGCACAGGATCACTTAGAGGGCATCCAATCAGGAGGTGCCCTTGATAGAGAATACTTTCCTCTAACACAGACATTGGCTGAATGTGATTTCAAAGGCACCATTAGCACAATTCAGTGTTGACCATCTGAAGTTTTCGGTGCTCATTTTATTGTGAGGAGAGCAACCAGCCCATCTGGATGATTGTTCTGGCTTATGTATTACAGTGACTCACAACAGCTAGGCAGATGCCCGTTTACTGTAGTCAGATTAGGAGAAAGTAATGATTGGCTGCCATAGTGTTGGTACTGTACACTTAAATCTTGTTTGCAGTCAAATGTAGGGATTCCCCACTATATATTTGCTAAATATTCCCATTCACACAGTGTACCATAAAATACATTAAAAAAATGCTCATGAATGTTACAGCTTGACAACCTTCCACTCATGTCCTAGTGGTTGCTAGGACTCTGGTCCTAGCAACCAGTGGCACATCCTCAGCCTCATTCATCTGCCAGCCAGGAGATTCCTGGCTGCCAGTTGAAGGTAAACAAAGGGTCCAGGAATGTTGGCTGACATCATTACACAAATATGGCATGGGACATACTTGGTCACTGACGGGAAATTTCTGGCCAGGAGCTGAGTGCGGCTGGGGATTTGTCCTTGGTTGCTAGGCTGTGTAGCAGACAGCACCCTAGAAACCAACAATGTTCAGGTGACAGCATCCTGGCGGCTGCATTTTTTCTGCCTTCTGACTACTCCCCTTAAGCAGTAAAGGCAGCCAGACGGGGGGTAAACATGTCGGGACAAAATTACACCCGCGGGTTTGGCGGGTAATACTCCAAGTCAATGTTCCTGCGTTGCAACAACATGCAATGCAAGTGGTGGTGGTGCAGGTATTACAGGGTTAAACAGTAGGTTAGGAAGCAACGCATAACCTCCTTGCTGCCTGTCAAACGTCTTTGAAAAGCGGTTCACTACAGGTCACTTTTCAGAAAGACAGCAATGTCTGCCCCAAGTGTAGGCTTTAAAAACTCACTGAAACCAATTTTAGAATCTTTGTTGTGATCTTTGCCAATCTTAAAGAATGCATACATTAAACAGTAACCACAGGTTAAGAACAGGGGCATGTTACACCTAAATATGGGTGTAACATTCTCCTAAATGTTCATTTATCCTTTTAATGGACCCCATAGTGAAGGAAGCCATATCTTGAAAACCAGCCCCAAAAGGTTGTTGAAGCCATCAGTAGTCGTCTTCTGTTATGCAGTATAATGCTATAGTTCCATGTTAACATTTGGGGTTTGAGGATTTACATAACAAATTACAGACCTCAAAACCACATCAGTTTTGGTTTGTTATGTACAATTCAAAATAAATAATATTAAAAAATAAATAAAATGCTTGATGGAAACGTTGACATTTTTTTATTGTGCGCAGAGCTGTCGTCTATACGCAACAAAACATTTGCGGGTTCTTCTGAGAGCCAATGTGGAGTTTTTCAGCAACTGGGGGATTGAGTTACTGGTGACGCAGCTACATGACAAAAGCAAAAATATCTCCACGGAAGCCTTAGATATTTTGGACGAGGCCTGTGAAGACAAGGTGATTATAGCGTATTTTCAGAAATTTCATTTATTTTTCCTAGCATAGGTGGGTGTTGGTGCTACTGTTCTTTAACCGCTGTGACCAAATGTAGAGTTTTGGTGCTGGTGGCCTTTTCCTGCTCTGTTGATAATTTGGGCTGTTATACCAGTACCATAGTGTCTGTCACGGGCAGTGTGACTGTTCAGCAGAAACACCGGAGCATTTTTCAATTGGTGATCAAGCTTACCAACCAAATGTTCGGTCATTCTCTTCTCCTATAAGTGCCGAGTGATCATCTTGTGTAGACTTTGCTGTCCTCTCCTTGATACCGACGTTAAAGGCCAATGTGAGTTGTGTTTTAAATCAACTAAATAAACTCGTTGTGCATCAAAATCAAAGTTCTGCGAAGTCTTAGGGCCCTTTCACACGGGCGGACCGATCAGACCCCCCAGTCTCCTCTATGGAGTGACGGGTGTCGACGGACATGTGTTCATTGACACTCGCCCACATCTGATCCGATTTTGTCTGCTAACAGATGGATGGTGCTGCATCAGTCTGGCAGATCCGATCAGGTGGCAGTTGTGTGTAAACGGACTGCCTATAGAGGAGAATGGGCTGTGTATGTGTCCACTCTGCATTAGCGGAGCGGACACAGACCAGCCCACCCGCCTGTTCAGCGGGGTTCAGCGGACAGATTCCCAGCTGAGCAGGCGGAATCCAACGGAGCCTGCCCCGTGTGTGAGGGGCCTTACAGTTCATTTTTGTAAAACATAGAGGTTGGTTTATTAAAGGCAAATGGAACGTACATTTTGCAACTGCAGTTGCTCCAGAGCTTAGTAAATGAGAGGAAGTTCTGCTGACTTCTATCCTCCAATCAGGTGCAGGAAAAAAATGCTGTTTTTTATTTTCCTTGCGTGTGATTAGGTATTCTTTCAAAGTGAAGCGTTACCTCATTTACTAATCTCTGGAGCAACTGCACTTTGAGTGTAGTCTATTTGATGTTAGTAAATTAACCTCTGTATGTCCTCCAACAAACATGCGCTATACAGTGTGTGTGTGTGGGGGTATATATATTAGTATTATTATACAGGATTTATATAGTGCCAACAGTTTACGCAGCGCTTTACAACATGAGGGCAGATAGAAGTTATAATACAATTCAATCAGAGAGCCCTACTCATTAGAGCTTACAATCTAGGAGGGAGGGTCAAGTGATATAAAGGGTAATAACTGTGGGGAACAATCTGATAATGAAAAAAAATGTGCAATTGTTAGGTGGAGCATATATATATATATATATATATATATATATATATATATATATCTATAGATATCTCTAGATAGATAGATATATCTCAAATTAGTGGGTTCCATCCTCTGTATGTGTATTGCTACTGACCATACACGAAACAATGTGCTCATCGTCTCCTTACCTATATGAAATCACGGCGAAACCCTAATTACAACAGGATTAGCTGGCTACTCTTCTATGTTATCGAAGGTCTTCTTATAAAGTTGCTATCCTGTTGTGAAAGTTATTGCCCTGCAATCATTTTAACTAAAGGCCATATAAAAGATTTAGATGGTTACCAGAAAACAATGTTTTGTTGGTGGGTAGAGGCATTTTTCAATGTAACTTCCTGTCCCCTAATGCCATCTTGAAAGCAACCTCTGGTCAGCCTTTTGTCTATAAGGCCAAAACGTTTTCTTTCCGTTTTTAGATGGACTAGGAAAGATGTTTTTATTATTTTCTGTCTCCACTGTGGATTTTCACCCAATTTTTTTGGTGCTGGTGCCATTGTCTCTGGTACTTTTTTGTTTTTTTTCAAGCTCTCACAGGAACAATAGAGGAGGGATAAATCTTCCGGTGGTGCCAACTGTCAAAGAAGGGAGGGCGCTGTCTAAGGCCCTGTTCACACTGGTGCATTTTGCCGCACTAAAAGGCTCCTTTTCAGCATGACAGAAGTGCATGAAAATTAGTTACTTTTAAATTCTATCTGTTCACATGTCTGCACTGCGGTTTTAAAAAGTCCTTTCTGCTGCAACTTTGGGGCTCTGTTTGAAAAACACCCCTTCCATTGTAGTCAATGGAAACCCACTAAAAATGTACTTTTTGTTGTGTTTTTAGAGTCTTTTATATCCATTTTTTGTGTCCAGGGATTAAAACACATGTAATATGCATCTAAAACACATATACGTTGTGTTAAATTTTAGTGCAGCGCTTTAAAAATGTGATATGGAATTATGAAAAATGGATGCTGTGTTTTTAAAGCACATGAGTGTGAACGGGCTCTAATTTATGGGTACAATAGTGACTGACCTAAAGACTGTTAGAGTAAAATGGTCCCCTTGTACAGGGTTGTTTGTTTTTTTTTTTGTTTTTGTTTTTTTTAAACCGATAGGGAAAAGACCGACCAGAACAATGTCCTCTGGCATTTGCACGCATCTAAGGGATAAATACAGACTCGGCGGGAAAATGAAACTTGGATACTGATTAGCTGCCTGGGCCAACTCCTCTCTGATTTGTACTAGTTTTGTGTAATGTATGTGGACAGTGTGGTGTTCACATTGTGTGGTGTTCACATTGTGTGCTCTCCCCGCAGGCTAATCTACACGCACTCATCCAGATGAAACCTGCACTCTCTCATCTTGGAGATAAGGGCCTGCTCCTCCTCATAAGGTAAATCTAATTTCTCACCTGTTAATATTTTCCTGATATTTTCTGACTACTTATCTACTAATCTGTTTTCTTTGCAGGTTCCTGTCAATTCCAAAGGGGTTTTCCTACTTAAATGAAAGGGGTTATGTCACAAAGCAGCTGGAAAAATGGCAGAAGGTAACAGACCTATATAATTTATGGACTTAAGGTTCTTAGACCAACAAGTTTATAACCTGAGAAGTCATCCCTAAAGCTGAACTACAGGCAAAATACAAATAAGAAAGCAATTAACCTGCTAAAGGTTTTGTATTCCTGCCCATCCAGTCCTGAGAGTTATACAGCTCTGCCACACAGCACAGCCTGACTGGAAGAGCAAGAAGCTCGATTGCAGTTAGGTGTGACATCTAAGTTGTCCCTCCCCCAGCATATCATTGGACAGTGAATGAGAAGCAAAATACTGGTTAACTTGTGACTCTGCTTTCTGTTGGATCAATATTCTCCTTGCCAGTGCATGTGCACTGCAGCACACCTTGTACTGCTTCTTCCTCTCCCAATCAGGGAATTGCAAGAGGCTGATATGGGGTCACATTCAGGTACACTTACACAAAAAAAATAATAATAATTGAATGATGTATTCATAAATACAAAGCAGCATTCATTTGTGCCTTAGTCGCCAGTTCACACCAAAGAAACGCGTTCCAGATGCTTTTCTCCATGCACGTTTTTGATGCTTTCAATTGCGTTTTTGACGCAGTCCAGTGTATTTTTCCCCCTCATTGTTCTTAACCACTTAATGACCAAGCCTATTTTTCGCTCTTGTTTACAAGTTAAAATAATTTTTTTGTTGTTATAAAATTAAGACCCCCAAAAATTATATATATATTTTTTGTGTTTTTTTCAGACACCGTAAAATAAAATGGAGATTGTTGCAATACTTCGTTGCACCATATTTGCGCAGCGGTCTTACAAACGCAATATTTTTGTACACTTTTTTGAATTATAAGTAAACTTAGCCCTATTTTTTTTCCTATAATGTGAAAGATAATGTTACGCCGAGTAAATTGATACCCAACATGTCACGCTTCAAAATTGCACCCGCTCGTGGAATGGCGACAAACTTTGGCATTTAAAAATCTCCATAGGCGACGTTTAAAAATTTCTACAGGTTACCAGTTTTGAGTTACAGAGGAGGTTTTGGGTTAGAATTATTGCTCTCACTCGAATGATTGTGGCAATACCTCACGTGTGGTTTGAACACAGTTTACATATGTCGGCGTGACTTAAGTATGTGTTCGCGACTTACGTATGCATTCGTTTCTGCGCACAAACATGGAGGGACGGGGTGCTTTAAAAAAATATGACATTTTTTTTCTTATTTATTTTTATTTTTTATTTTTACACTGTTCCTTTAAAAATAAATTTTGGATCACTTTTATTCCGATTACAAGGAATGTAAACATCCCTTGTAATAGAAAAAAGCGTGACAGGACCTCTTTAATGTGAGATCTCGGGTCAAAAAGACCTCAGATCTCATATTTACACTTAAAAGAAAAGAAAAAGTTTTTTGTTTTTTTTTTTTTGTTTGTTTTTTTTTTTTTTCTTTAAAAAAAATTGTCCCTTTAAGGCAGAAGTGACGTTTGACGTTGCTCTGGTCCTCCAAGGGCATAGAGTTGAGTGGGGGCCATCATGCACTCACAGGACTGGATCGTCTCTGCCGCTTCCAACGGCTCTGGTAAGCGACGGCAACCACCGGGACGCGGTGGGGGTGGGGGGTGGTTGTGCATAAAAATACTGAGGTTATGGCAGCTATCTGCTGCCATAAAAACGGTATTTAATGTGAAAATAACATATATCCACGGTGGACGGTCCAGAAGGGGTTAACCTTAAATCAGGACATGTGTGTTCCAGTGCTTTTTTGGTACGTTCCAGTACAGTCCAGTGCAGGAAAAATGCAGCATGTTCCACTTTTTTTTCTGGAACTGCAAGCACTGGTGTAAACGATGCCATTGAAAACCATATAGCCTACTATCCATGTGTTTTTGATGCAGAAAAAAAACCGCAATGGCTGCACCAGATTTTGCACACTCCAGTTTTGGTAAATCCCAACTGAGTGATGTCATGACAATCCTGTCTCAGTCAAAGCAAAATCACAACTGCTCTGGGATTAGCTCATTTATTCTATCCTCAAAGATCGCAGATGTTTAGAGCACAGTAATCCCTTCATTGGCATCTTTGCCATAAACATTGTGCAGTTTTGGATCTGTGATGAGAGACTAAACGGGGATGCTCAGCTATGCACAGGTTGTCTTCTTAGCACCTGCTGAGCTGCCAGTTGTTGCTAACAGCACATTACCTGACCATATTGTTTGTAATTCAATTCCTGTTTAATAGCTTGAATGCACTTCTGTTTTTTCCCTGCCCTAGGAATATAATCTAAAATATGTTGAATTGGTAGAGGAGCAGCTGAACGAGGCTCTCACCACCTACCGAAAGCCTGTTGATGGCGATAACTATGTGCGACGCAGTAATCAGAGGTAAATGATTATGCAAACTGACTATATAAATAAAGTATGAACACATGTGCCATGATAATGTTCACTTTGGCATAAAGTGAGTAACAAAACAGTTTACTTGTAAGTAAATAGAGGGAAGTTCAATGCGACTAAAAGCTACTGGCTGAGCTAACTGTTCAATTGACATTTATGAATAAATATTTTTTTATGTTCTGTTTTCATTTAGAGTGCAGCGACCCTATGTGTATTTACCTGTTCACTTGTATGGGCAGCTAGTGCATCATAAAACTGGTTGTCAGCTTCTAGAGGTCCAGGTGAGAAAAAAACTATTTTCTAGAGCCCAAAGGAGTAAAAGCCTAAATTATGTGTATGTATTGCCTGAAGCTCCTATTGGAAAGTTTTTTGTTTTATTTTTTTTTACTAGAACATTGTTCCAGATCTAAGCTACACTGTACATTCACCATCACTAGACACGTGGGAAGGAATCAAACAGCTCAAAGCAGCTCTCTGGTCATTGGTAAGTCGAAAGATCTTTTAAATGTAATTACTGCTTAATTGTCACCACATATTGATGTTTTGCATCAACTGTTTGACTACCTTTGACCAGGTGTTGTAGGTACAGGAGTGCACCCTTTCAAGAAGATTCTGCTCGTAACAAAATTTAGTTTAAAAGAAAGAAGTGTAGATATTTTTTTGCATAAGAGACTGGAAAGCCGTGCAACAGTGATCAGTGGGTTGCTGGTGTAATGTACAGGCTCCTGCAGACTCTTTCTGCAGCCAATTGGTTCATGCTGAGGTACAAGCCTTTGTTTACTGGGCTGCAGCAAGTGTCAGTGGTGGCAGACAGGACTCTTTTTGCATTCGCCTGCACAACCATACTAGTTTCAAATTTGACAGTATCAATACCCATGGTTTCTCTAAGTGGGGGGGGACCCAGTTTTGGGGTGGGTGGGGGTCTGGAGGGGAATGGCAGACTGACCATGCTTAATGTTACACCTTAAATGGGGGGTATAACAAAATGTGTTTAGTTGGCCTTAAGTTGATTGATTAAAGGGGCCGTGCACACCCCCCACCCCCCGGTTTCTTTAGTCTTGTATACTCTGGAACAGTCTGGAGTTGTGATGAGCTGGGTGCCCCAGGTCTCTGTCAGCAGGGCAATAACTTTCACAACAGGATAGCAACTTTATAAGAAGACCTTCGATAACATAGAAGGGTGGCCAGCTAAATGACGGATAAGGTTCAGTGTAGGAAACTAAAAATAGCAATGCAAGTTGCACACTAGGGGGAGATCCTTTGGGAGAATCGAGGATGGAAAAGGATCTGAGGTTCCTAGAAGATGACAGACTCAGAAATAGTGTGTAATGCCAAGCTGCAGCAAGGCCAGCAGACTACTAGCATGCATTAAAAAGGGTATTTACACAAGGGATAAAAGTATAATTCTGTCACTTTACAAAACTCTGGTTTGGCCACACACACACACACTGAATTGGATAGTCTGATGTCTATATTCAACCAACTATGTAACTAGGTTCCTTGAGAAAAAGAAAGGGGTCAGTTTTTCTACTAATGTACTGACTGCTGCCGAGCAATATATTTGAAATGATCCCTTTTATGTGAAAATTCTACTCCTCTTATTGGCTTACACCATGTTTAATCCATTTTATGTAAAGCTCTTATCAGTTGCTTTTAATTTCTCTTTCTAGGGTAACATAGGGTCTTCCAACTGGGGACTGAACTTACTTCAGGAGGAGAATGTGATCCCAGATATCATTGCACTTGCTCAGCACTGTGAAGTGCTTTCTATTAGGGGGTAAGTGTCCACCCTCTCTCGAAGTGTTTTCTCAATAAAATATTATATTCTGCTTTGCCATTATAAAGACTAATCTGAATACCATATACGTAAGTCAACTAAGATTCTCCTTGTTTGGCAACTCTAGGTTGCCTTTGTGTAAATTGGAGCACATTGGTATTCAAACTCTTAATGCCCACAAGCTTACATGTGGATGTGCTCTTAAATTGCACCTATCATACAGCTACAGTGCATCCCGAAAGTATTCACAGCGCTTCACTTTTTCCACATTTTGTTATGTTACAGCCTTTTTCCAAAATGAGTGAGTGGTGCCTGGTTTCCTCCAGACATGACGCTTGCCATTCAGACCAAAGAGTTCAATCTTTGTTTCATCAGACCAGACAATTTTGTGTCTCATGGTCTGAGAGTCCTTCAGGTGCCTTTTGGCAAACTCCAGACTGGGTGTAATGCCCCTTTTACTGAGGAGCAGCTTCTGTCTGGCCACTCTCCCATACAGGCCTGATTGGTGGAGTGCTTCAAAGATTGCTCAGTTTGGCCGGGCGGCCCACTCTAGGAAGAGTCCTGGTGGTTCCAAACGTTTTCCATTTACGGATGATGGAGGTCACTGTGCTCATTGGGACCTTCAATGCTGCAGAAATTTTTCTGTACCCTTCCACAGATCTGTGCCTCCATACAATTCTGTCTCGGAGGTCTGCAGACAATTCCTTGGACTTTATGGCTTGGTTTGTGTTCTGACATGCACTGTTAACAGGTGGACTCCGATCAAGTTGTAGAAACATCTCAAGAATGATGTGTCATGGCAAAGAATGTGAATACTTACCGTATTTATCGACGTATAACACGCACCCCAAGTTTAGGAGGGAATTTTAAGGGAAAAAACTTACATTTAAATGCCCATCAATGCAGCCTTATCAGTGTCCGATCTCCGCTGACTGTGAGCGGAGAGAAGCGAACGCCGGCGAGATACACAAAGCCGAGTGTACTTGGCTAGTTTCGGCCCCTCTCGCAGTCCCGCCCACCTCCACTGGTTGCGAGAGCAACGAGCGGCACCGACAAACACATAGCCGAGTACTCGGCTAGTTTCGGCTCCTCTCGCAGTCCCTCCCCTGACTGTGAGTAGAGCCGAGAATAGCCGAGTACACTCGGCTATGTGTATATCACTGGCGCTCGCTCTGCTCACAATCAGCAGGGATCGGCGTATAACACACACCCACGATTTTCCCCTGATTTTAAGGGGAAAAAAGTGCGTGCTATACACTGATAAATACAGTATGCACATGGGATTATTTTGTTTTTTATTTTTAATGAATTTGCAAAGATTTCAAACAAATTTCTTTCACAGTGTCATTATGGAGTATTGTTTTTAGAATTCTGAGGAAAATAATGAATTTAATCCATTTTGGAATAAGGTTGTAACATAACATAAAATGTGGAAAAAGTGAAGCACTGTCAATACTTTCTGGGTGCGTTGTATGTTTATTTTCTTCCTGAAACAGATAAAAATAAGTATTAAAAGGACTAAAATTCTTACCTTTGTAGAGGAGACTGTTTAGGCAATCACTGATTGACCATTTCTTTTTGAGCATCAGCCCTTCACACCCCTTTTTTAGAGATCAGTGACTAATGCTTTGGCATTTGACCACATAAACTGTGAAAGAAGAAAGTGGAGCTTACGGGTTTCAACAAGAAGTTTATTTTTTTAGTATGCATTTTTAACAACCCAATCTGCAAATAATGAAAATCCACTTTACTTTATGTCGGTGGATCGGAATGGTCCTGTACACCCCTGGAGCTCTTTGTGGAATAATCTCACTCTTGCAAATGATATGCAGTCCAAAACAGACCATATTTCACACATTTGTTGTGGCACCCAAGTCCCACACCTTGCAGTAAAGTCCCGCACCACTTTTTACCAATGTATTGTAGCCTGTGCAGAAAGCTGTCCTATTAAAATTGTACTGTCAAAGTGCTCATGAACACCAAATGAAAACTGTTCTACTAGTAGAATGTTGGAACAGTAATACTTAAATGATCCCTTTTGTAAATTTAAAGAAACATCTTTCAGACCATGTTACACGTTATAATTCAGGTGTAACATGTTATATGCTCCAGAGCTAGTACACTGATCTTCTCAGTGAATGGCTGTGTGGGGGCTGTCAGGAAAAAATCTTGGCAATTGGAGGACAAGCAGAGTGTTCTCCCGGCAAAGCCACAAAACTGACCACACTGGGATGGATGTGCTTCTATGCCTAGCGTAGTCCTTTTGAAATAGGAAAGTAGAAGGACTGGCAGAATTCCCAGGTATTTCTCACAAAAAGTAAAAAGACAACAGTATACTTTTTGATACAAGTACATGATATAGCAGGCAAATGAAATGTTGGGGTAACATATTCTTTACGGATTTATCCCTATATAATAAACCTTTTATTAAAGATATTCAGGGGGCTACCGCAGCAAATATTCTTTTAAAAATGCTAGTTTTGGCAGGATGCTGGCTCCCTAGCATTAGTATTTTGACTCGCTGACCCTGTCCAAGTATGCAGATCAGGAAAGTTGGGTAAAAATGGCAAAAGACTACATTTGTATACTTGTTTCAGGTATGGGAATCCAAGTATTGCGTTAACAGGGTCAGAACTCACCGAAGGGAAAAATTGCCAAGTCAAGAAATTGATTGTTGATGGTATATATTCAATTTTACTCATTACAAAACAAATTTGTATTGCAATTTTTTCCAGGACCTGCGCATATGTTCTCGGGCTGCTTTCCAAGACGAAGCAAGGATGCGACATATTGAAGCAACATAACTGGGATGCGGTGAGACATAGCAGACGACAGCTGTGGCCTGTGGTTCCAGATGACATGGAGCAGCTCTGTAATGAGTTGTCATCTATACCTAGCACACTCAGCCTCAACTCTGAGTCAACCAGCTCAAGACACAACAGTGAAAGTGAATCCGCACTTCCTAGTAAGAACTGCTCTGCTTTTTATAGTGCATTAGGGAAACCTGTCTCCTATCTACAAAAAAGGTAGCAAATAATTTCTTCATGGAATGCAGCGTATCAGTTAGTAATATGCCATTAATTCCTCTGAAAGTGATAGGCTAAATCTTGAATGAGCCCAACTTCAGCTGCAAGACAAAAAAAAATTAATTCCAAAGCCCCAAATAGGAAGAATAAATAAATCAGCTCAGGCTTTGAAACTTTCCCTGTCACCTGCAGACTCTGCAATTGAGTGCCCACCTCCCTATGTGTTGAGTGACTCCCAGGACTGACCCTTATGTACACACGAGCGGACTTTACGGCAGACTTTGCTCGGCGGACTTGTCGACGGACTTTACGACGGACTTTCTGAATGAACGGACTTACCTACACACAATCCACCAAAGTCTGTCAAATTCGTACGTGATGACATACGACCGGACTAAAACAAGGAAGTTCATAGCCAGTAGCCAATAGCTGCCCTAGCGTGGCTTTTTGTCCGTCGAACTAGCATACAGACGAGCGGACTTTTCGACCGGACTCGATTTCGACAGATTAATTTAAAACATGTTTCAAATCTAAGTCTGTCCAACTTTTGAGAAAACAAAGTCCGCTGGAGCCCACACACGATCGAATTGTCCGACCAAATCCCGTCCGCCGGGCAAAGTCTGCCGTAAAGTCCGCTCGTGTGTATGCGGCATTAAAGGTCCATCATCAAGACACTCTGAACTCACATGATAATTCTACAGAGAATGATGCCACATGGGGTCGATCTCTGCAGCATTCTTAACCACCACTGAAGACAGAAGAAGACAAAAAATAACCTGTAACAGAACAAATACCCCTGAGGAGAAGAACATACACGTTAAATGATTTTATACTTTTAAAGGGTGCAGGGTGCAAAAAAAAAAAAATGCACGTTCTGTAACGTCTATTTTTTTTTTTTTGCATGATTAGCTTTCGAAATTAATTAGGTTTGCTTTTGTCACACATGTTGCATTTTAAAAGATACTTTCATTTTTGGGAAGGTGTTACATATTCCACCCGTTTTCAGGGTATGACATGTTCCCACTCCTGCAGCTGCACCCCGATCCACTGCCTATAGTGACAGCAAGCCAGGGATCCCTGAACTTGCGTCATATATTCACATAGGTCTGTGAATGGGAGAACTTCTGTCAGACTTTGCGGCTGTCGGCTTGTTGTTCTCAGTTAGCTACCAGGGCGCTGTTGAGTACTGTGGTAGTTCATTGTCTCTTTCTGTCATTGTATTACTGCCTGCTTGTAGGAGGTAGACAGTCTGCAGGAGTCCTGCATTGCACCCGCGATCTGCTGAACACGAGCGCTGCGGGTGCAGTGCTGTGAGCGTTGTGGTAGTTCATTGATTTTCCCTATTAGAGCATATTGGCTTGCCCGTACAAGCTACGAGCAAGCAGATACACTGACAGGTTTGCAGGAGTCCTGCATGGCATTAGCGATTTTTTAAATCACTGGTGCGATGCTTTACAGGCTCCTTCAACAAAAAATTGTAAATGCGCGTTTTTTTTTTCCTGCAAAAAAAATGTGCATTTATTATTTTTTGTAAAAAGGTGAACTTGTGGTTTAGGAAATATGCTCTTTAAGCATGTGTAATATGCAGTCTAATATACGTGTTTCCCTTTTTAAACAGGTATGTACATTGAAGACGGTAATTGTTCGACAAGTCCTTTCTTCTTCGCAGACGAATCTGAGCAAACATTTTTTGAAACACCATTGAAGGACAAGGATCGCAGTCCATTCACTATTCTTGCCCAAAGCAAATTTGTGAAAAATCGTTTTCTAAATTCACTGACTCTGCCAAGCAAAAAGTTTCGGGCCAGCAGCACCAGTGATCCTAAAACCAATAAACTCCTGGCGGACAAGCAGCCAGGACTAAGGCGGAACCGAACGGTCACCGAGCCGTGTTCGCACTCGGAGTTCAACTCCATGGACAGTTTGGGCTCTGTTTTTAAAGTTCCCAAAATAAACACCCTTCGCCCAGAAAGTTCTATCATTAAACACATAGATGACAATGGCAGCACACCTAGTATTACTGAAAATGATCTTAAACTTCCAAAAAGTCTGGGGCACGAAAATCACAGAGACCATGCAAGCCGTGAGAGACTTATAGGTGACGGCACAATGAACACACATTTTAAGAGCCGCAGCTTGAGTTTCAACACGGACACGACGACTAGTGGGATCAGCTCCATGAGCTCAAGCCCTTCTAGAGAGACTGTGGGAATAGACACTACAAACCTTGATACAGACTGTGGAAGTTTGAGTACGGTCATTAGCACCAAAACTGTCAAACCAGCCATGCTGCATCCCAATCACTTGCCCCTTTCAAAGTCGAACTCTGTCTCCTTGGTCCCCCCAGGGTCTTCCCATACTCTTCCTCGGAGAGCGCAGTCACTTAAAGCGCCCTCCATAGCTGCCATAAAAAGCCTAGCGGATTATCACTTTAGCTACACGAGTTCTCGAGATGCATTCGGATATGCAACTTTGAAACGGCTACAGCAACAACGAATGCATCCTTCACTTTCACATTCTGAAGCTTTGGCCTCTCCAGCCAAAGACGTTCTCTTCACCGATACCATAACCATGAAGACTGGCAGCTTAGACTCCAGGCTAACATCAAGCAGGTAATGCAATCCAGCTAAAACTAAAATGAAAGTCTTGAAATGCATGCAAGGAAAACAGCTTATCTGCTCAGGTTTCTAGCTCATCATCTATATGTAGCTGTAGTGCACCATCTATACTGTCCTGTTAGTGATATGGAAACCCTATTTGTAATGAAGGAGAGACACACCTACTGGAGATTTCCTGTGATCTCTCTCCCCTAGAATACCTAATGCATGACGAACAAGCAGGTTTGTCACAAATGCCAGTAGGTTTGACTTTGATTAGACATAAATCTACTTGGTAAGTCACAGATGTGGAACAGACATATCCATATCAGGTGCTGGTACATCAAATACATTTATTTAGCTTTCATTGAGTGACATAAGAATTCAGAGACCGGTAGTTTATGCTGCCACGTACAGGAATGACATGGACACCGGCAAGCAAAAAAAAGTGACAACTCTTCCTATTCTAAACATGCCTTATTGTTTAATGCTAGTTTTCAGGGAGATTGACCACTTTTTTTTGCTCTGAGAAAAGTCTAACCTTTTTGCTAACCTTATTTTTCCTAATCGTACATTCTAAGACACAGGGTTTCTTCATATTCACTACCTGGGTTATGCTGCCACATACTGGTGAATAGACACTGGCCAAAAAAGGCAGACTTTCCCACCCAGACATATAAACCTTCCCACGACAGTACAGCCTAGGTTTGGTGATGAATGGAACTGTGGGATCTATCAGAAAAACGTTATTTTGTTTTTTTTTCCTGTGTTTTTACTGCGTAACTCCATACGATCCTGCTGGGGAAAAGGAAAGGGCTTATCCAGATCAGTTGCCTATGGCCTTTGGACCCACAGAGACGGTACCCAGTCCCTACTGTGGAAAGTTTAATGTTGCCAGTCATCACTGGATCCTGAGGGCTGCACTCCCCAGGATACCTAGTATCTGATAATGTTGCTGACAGGATGTTTTACAGGTCCAGGATGGTGTTCCCCTGTGGGGAATCGTGTCCCGGAAGCCCCTTTGGAGCATGCCCACCATGATGGGTGAAGATTGGATTTTGAATATACCCCTGTGGCCTGCATTGGTGTGGAAGTTCCCCATTGTGTGGTTGTACTTTTTTGCCTACTTCAACTGTGCTGTTGGAGGAAAGGATGTGTTGCTGTGTCTGCAGGACGTGCCAAGTAAACCACTACACCTTCGAAGTGGTGTTCAAAAGGAATACAGTGGGGAAAATAATTTTTTGATCCCCTGCAGGTTTTGTACCTTTGCCCTCTTACAAAGAAATGAAGGGTCTACAATTTTTATCATAGGTGTATTTTAAATGATAGAGACAGAATATCAACCAAAAATCTAGCAAATACATCTAAAACAAATGCTATAAATTGAGTTGCAGTTCAGTGAGTAAAATAAGTATTTAATCCCCAAGCAAAACATAACTTAGTACTTGGTGGAAAAATCCTTGTTGGTAAGCACGGAGATAAGATTTTTCTTTTGTAGTTGGTTACCAGGTTTGCACACATCTCAGGAGGGATTTTGGTTCACTCTTCTGTACAGATATTCTCTAAATCCTTAAGGTTTCTTGGCTGTCTCTTGGCAACTCAGATTGTTTCTTTCCATAAATTTTCTATAGGATTAGGGTCTGGAGACTGACTAGGCCGCTCCATGACCTTCATTTGCTTCTTCTTGAGCCATTCCTTTGTTGCCTTGGTGGTATGTTTTGGGTCATTGTCATGCTGGAAGACCCATCCATGACCTGTCTTCCGTGTTCTGGCTGACGGAAGAAGGTTCTTATCCAAGATTTTACAATACATGGCCCCGTCCATTGGCCCCTCAATGCGGTAAAGTCGGCCTGTACCTTTAGCAGAGAAAAATCCCCAAAGCATCATGTTTCCACCTCCAAGGCTTGACTGTAGGGATGGTGTTGTTAGGGTCATAGTCAGCATTTTTCTTCCTCCAAACACGACAAGCTAATGCCAAAGAGCTCAATTTTGGTCTCATCTGACCACAGCACTTTTTCCCAATCCTTCTCTGAATCATTTAGATGTTCATTGGCATGACTGTACATGTGCCTTCTTGAGGAGCGGGACCCACCGTGTTTGGAGGAAGAAAAATGCTGACTATGACCCTAAGAGCATCATCCCTACAGTCAAGCAAGGAGGTGTAAACATGATGCTTTGGGGCTGTTTCTCTGCTAAAGGTACAGACTGACTTTCGCGCATTGAGGGGCCAATGAATGGGGCCATATATTGTAAAATCTTGGATGAGAACCTTCTTCCCTCAGCCAGAACACTGAAGATGGGTCATGGATGGGTCTTTCAGCAAGAAAAATAACCCAAAACATACCGCCAAGGCAACAAAGAAATGACTCAAGAAGAAGCACATTAAGGTCATGGAGTGACCTAGCCAGTCTCCAGACCTTAATCCTATAGAACATTTATGGAGGGGGCTGAAACTTTGAGTTGTCAAGCGACAGCCAAGAAACCTTAAGGATTTAGAGAAGATCTGTAAAGAAGAGTGGACCAAAATTCCTCCTGAGATGTGTGCAAACCTGGTCACTAACTACAAGAAACGTCTTACCTCTGTGCTTAATAATCGACATTATATAAACAATATTAACTGAATAAAGTTTGTAGACACATATGCTAAATACATCACATGTGAATAAAGTGCAATTGTGCAAACAAAAAGTTTATATAAAGCTGGATTCCATCAAAGAAAGTCTCATGGAAGAAGAGAGTGTTTGGAAATGACGATCATATACCTGACGGTGTAATGCTCATCACCATAACAAAAATGGAGGCTGACTGAAAAGCCAGCGACCCCTCTTACTCAGAGAGGTCACACAGCGCTTGGTTGGATCTCTGATCCACTGAGAAAAAAATCCAGACATTCCTCTCCTATGGCCTTGGATGGTATACACCGGGAGGTTCACAGCAACTCAGGATGTAAGATGCAGTGTAGGAAGCCTTGATATCAGAATGTTTAGGAAACAAAAGGACTCCACATAGTGTGATACTGTCTTAACATCTGGTTTATTAAGCAGTACACTTACATAAAAGTCCTAGCTATGATCATGTCACAATCAAGAGATCAAACCCTTGTGAGTTTCAAGCAGCGATCGCGCAAGTGCAGGAGCATGTATACGTAGCTATCCCGATGATCGTTTCATCATAAATTACATCATCGGGGGTACGTACACATGCCTAGTGCTGCTCTTTAGTCCCATTGAGAGAGGCAAGGAAGCGTTGCCATAGGTCAGATTGAAATGACCTTTGCACTCATTGGTAAACAAAACATTTCCCACCATAGGTTAAATAAAAGATGCCCATCACTCAAGGTAAACAGTTGTTCCTAATCATCTAAAAAAAGGGATTAAATGCACAGTGCCATCTGGGTCATAACAAAATCCCCACAAAAAAATAAGAATGTTAAATTTATGAAGTGGACACGATTCCTCGTCATCCCAAATGTTCACAAACATCTGTTACCTCTGTGATTGCCAACAAGGGTTTCTCCACCAAGTACTAAGTCATGTTTAACTTGGGGATCAAATACTTATTTTACTCACTGAACTGCAACTCAATTTATAACATTTGTATCATGTGTTTTTTCTGGATTTTTGGTTGATATTCTGTCTATCATCTAAAATACATCTATGATAAAAAATATAGACCATTCGTTTCTTTGTAATTGGGCAAGCTTACAAAATCTGCAATGGATTAAAAAAATATTTTCCCCACTATACAGTGATTTATAGTCTGCAGTATTGTTGTTACCCTCCTTATGCTATGTAGGAGTCAGGGATACCCAAGATCATATTTTACTTTACAAATCTTTTGGTAGACCCCTCAGTTTCTGTGTGTTAATCTGTGTATTCGTTGAAGAGGACCTTTAGTGTCGTTGGGGTAACATCATTCTTGGATTTTGTCCTCCTTAATCTTGGCAGGTTCATGAAGGCATTAAGCTACGCTTCACTGGATAAAGAAGACTTGTTAAGTCCAATAAACCAAAACACTCTCCAGCGATCGTCTTCTGTTCGCTCCATGGTGTCGAATGCAACCTACGGCAGCTCGGATGATTACATTGGCTTAGCTTTGCCTTTGGATATTAATGATATGTTTCAGGTAAATTTATGCCTCGTATTATTTTATCCTAGGGTTTCCCAGATCGTAATTGGTTTTGCATCGCCATCACAACCGTTGCCATTTCAGTATTGCTTGTGCATTAAAAAAGAAGTATAGAGTATATATAAAAAAAAAAAAAAGTTATATACTCAGGTGGATGCAGCATCGATTCCCCTGACGCCTGTGCACTGAGAGCTGAGTGATCAGTCACTGCTGATCGCTCAGTTCTCTCCTGCGCTCTGAGCAGAGATAGGTGTTAGTCAGTCACAAACTCTCTGCTTTGCCCCTCCAGTACTCAGTGGAGCCCTGGACTGAGGGGGGGGGGGGGGGTTGGGCAACTGGTTCAGTCTCCCAGCGGCGCAGCTGAGAGGCTGAGCCAGCTGCCAGTCCAAGCATTGAGAGCTTTCCCCAGCCTGGACCGGCAAAGTGAAGTAAGCAGACAGAGGGCTTTAGCTGCACTCCTGTGATCCATAGGAGAAGTAGAGCCAAAAAAGCATTGGCCATACTACTTTAATTTCTTGGTAGTAGCGGCATCTCTGCAGATCCCAGTTTCCCCTATCTGAACAGCTGCAGCTCTGTTTCACCTTGGGCTTGTTTTTACAGACCCACGTCTTGTACCACTCAGGTGTCACTACATGTAGAATCATCTGGTGCAGTTTCTACACTTTGGGGTATTCCAAGCTACTTGGTTGGCATCTTAGTGTTCACGGTAAAAATGACACAGGGTACTAGTTTTCACCCCAGTTTTAATCTATGCTGTATTATATTATTAATTATGTGCATTGGGGATTAACTGTTTTTGGACTAAGATTAGATGTGGTAGCCAGACTGATTTCTTGAATTAAAAAGACGGATGTTTTTTTTTTTTAAAGAAGGGAACATAGGCAATTAGTAAATACAAACCACAACTTGTCTTTTTTTTTGTTGAATTGAAGATTATTCAAATTGTTCATCAATGTGATTCACTTGAAGATTTTGTATATGTTTCTGCACACTACATTATACTAACCAAAGCTTGGAAAGTAGTCAATCACCATGGGATAGAAGTTTTAATCCAGGCTGAAGAAACCAAAGTTCAGCTGTAAGTTTTGCCCTTTTATGTGTCATTTTCTAGGTCAAGGAAACTCCATATTTTCAAAAGACGATGCCTCCAACGGAAGAGCGCGCTGCTAAAATTTTTGCACCTGAAGTAGGAGGTAAAACTTTACACTCTGATTACTAATTAACGTTTTTACTTGATGCTTCAAAGATCAGTTTATGTGAAAACTGTGTACAGTAGTTATTTTGTCCTTATACATAACCACAGCCTATAGAGCTATACAGAAGTGTACAGGATAAATAATAATTTGTTTACCTGTCAGAATAGGGATATGGGAGCCGCCAGTGAAGGTTCAAGTTCCATGCTTGTCATCTCCATCCTTCAGTCCATGGTGGATGAGCATACCGACATTTGATATGCAAATGCTTGTTCTAGTTTAGTGACTTATTAGACCCCATACACACTATTAGATTTTCTGCAAATTTTTATGATTTTTTGATATGCAAATGCTTGTTCTAGTTTAGTGACTTATTAGATCCCATACACACTATTAGATTTTCTGCAGATTTTTGTCTTCAGATTTCAGTTTCAATTTGTATGCAATGGGGCAGGCCCTTGCAATACATGGTCTTGGTAAATCTGAAGACAAAAATCTGCAGAAAAACTAATAGTGTGTGTATGGGGCCTTACTAGGTAGTGCACAGAAGATTTGCAGGAGAGCCTCATTGCTTGGACCTTTACAATGTCAGCGATGGATCACTTCTATATTCCTGTTCTGACTGTTTTTAAATATAACCGCATAACCGCAAGAAGAGCTAGTGCTGCCCATGGTCCACACATAGAGGCCCAATTTACAAAGCTAACAAACAAGGGTAAGGATACATATTAAAAAAAAAAAAAAAGAGGCCACCCTTTTTTTTTCACTGACGTTTAAACTGGTCACATTTCTGAGAATAAAGATGCTTCTACTTGTGTTAAAGCATTTAAATTGAGCCTATGGTCCGTATTCTCTTGAGTGTAAATTGTGTAAGATTACGCTCTCTGGTTTCATATATCCCTCGCTGGTAAAAAGGAGCGATATTACTGTTTTACTGCTTCAACATTCTCTTGGATGCAGAGTTGCAGTTGACAATCTAGATTGGGCTGGGCCTGACTTTTTACCTTGGAATATAAAAATGAACGTTCATGCACATTTACCATATTGTTAGAGTTGTTTGACCAGTTGGCTATATTGTTAGAATTTTTCATGTTAGTGACGGCATTATCTTAAAACCATAAGTTCTGATATGTGCCTCCTGATGTTTTATTTACTGTATTTCAGGTATTACCGGGTCCGGGGTTAGGAGCCCTTACCAGGCGCTCCGGCAGCAGTTCAGCATAACGGAAATTATGAACTCAAGCCGGTCGGACGCTTCCCAGTTCCTGGAGAACACGGAGGACACTGGGCTGCAGGAACACACAGATGACAACTGTCTATACTGTGTGGGGTTCCAGATAATGGGTTACAACCATGGTAACCAGCTGAATGAATTGAGTCGTTTAGGTACTGTTATATTTATGTCAAGAATGCGGTCATGCTGGGGCTTTGAATTTATGTAGCACTATAGTAACTGGGAATATTCTTTAGGGAAAAATCTCATGACAGTGTTCTTTTTATGATGTACACATCTTACAGAGTTGGTTTCAGTGTACCTTACTGTACAGTTGTATTTATAGCACTGTGACTGCTTCTGTGTGCTGCCATTTTGGATATGGTATCAGCAGAGAGGAGCTGTCACTAAGGTTACACTCTGTATCTATAGTATAACCTTTTGACCTCCCCTGGTAGCTGCCTATAAGGAGTTGAGGGGAGGGACAGAGATGCTGGGCCAGCACAGACATCAAGTAGAAGCTGAGGCAGAGGCAGGTGAATGATATCCCAATCTCTACCTCAGCCAACCAGAGGAAGCTTTGTATTCATTTATAGAATACAAAGCTTCCTGTGAATGGCTGAGCAGCACTCAGCCCAACCCAATTTTATTCTAGGAGCAGGACAGGAAGTCTCCTTCCTGCTGCCAGAACACAGCTCTGTGTATACTATATGTAGATGAGGCTTCGTACAGTTTATACAGCCGATGCATCAGTGAAATAAATAGTTTGTTTAAGCCTAGGTTGGTCAAAATAAACTATTTAAAATTCTTTAAAGCGGTAGTAAACCACGGCATTGAAAAAAAAAATCCCCCGCAAGGCAATTGCATAATGTGCTTGCATTGCATACTAGCACATTATGAAATACCTTAGAACAAAGCCCTCCAGTGGTGCGCTGTCACCGCTGACAGGGCTTATATCTTCACCCGGTCTTCCTTCCTGGTTCACGGGCTCCGGCAGCTTGAATGGTCAAGCTGTGCTGACGGCACAGCGCTCTGAAGAAACGCAATGGGTATGCCATTCCTTCAGAGCGAATGCGGTGGTGAGGTCACCGGCTGCCAAAAGAGTGAATATCTTCTAAACGGTGCACATTTATTATAAGCTTATATGTAAGTAAAAATCACTTTACTACCGCTTTAAAACCTGGAGTTAGGGTTTTTATGGGTTTAATTGTTAGGGGGAGATTGAGTGTTATTTTTTTAAATTTATAAAGTCAGATCAGTGTTCGGTTAGGGAGAGTGATAGAGTTAATTATGACGGTGACCATGTTTTATGGTAAGAGGTGGATTCTGGGATTATAGCAGTTACATGTGAAGTTTTTGCCCAAATTGTCTGGTGCTGGTTTGGAAATGCAAAATCCATAGTATTAGTTCTATGCCTACACCACCTGTAAAATGAGAACACCAGTAGTTTATTTTATTACTTTCCATGATTATCCCTCTTTTTTACATCAGGAATGTTTTATTGGCATGAATATTTTGGATTTATGGGTACGGGATTTTCATCAACTTTTCATCACACCTGTAACATTTTTTTTTTCTGACCATCTAAAATGGGGCTTAGCTACATTGGCAGTTTTTTTCATATAGTATATTGACCTGCTAAATTAAAAAAAAAAAAAAAAAAAACGGAACATGAAACTGTTGTCTGTTTTAAGTTAAGGTTCCCCGCCTGTTTGACTTTCACATCTCATATTTGGTAGGTTACTGTGGTGGGAAGGTTTTACTAAAACCAAGCAGTAGTAACATGAAGTAGACAACAGGTCTATACATAGAAAAAACACCTACCGTATATACTCGAGTATAAGTCGTTCCGAGTATAATTCGAGGCCCTAACTTACCACAAAAAAATGGGAAAAACTTATTGACCCGAGTATAAGACGAGGGTGAGAAATGCGCAGCTACTGTAAGTGGAAAAGAGGGTCAAAAATGCCCATTTGCAGCATCACTGTGCCCATTGGCATGCCTCACTGTGCCCATTTGCATGCCTCACTGTGCCCATTTGCAGCCATAGGTCCCCTGAACTTCAAACTCAGTAGTTAGGGGTTCCTAGATGCCCTCTAGCTGCAGCCAAAATTTGGGGTCTCTGAACCCAAAGGGTCCCGAAATGACATTGCTGCAGATGGACACAGTTGAACGATTTTGGGGCCCCATATCTCGGGGCCACTTAGTGCTAAGAACCCTAAATTTGGTGTGCAAACCCAGTGGAACTAGCACCATAAAATTTCCAAAGCTGGGGTTTCTAGCACCAAGTGGCCCTGAGATACAGGGCCCCAAAAATCAGTTCAGAAAATGTCAAGCACTTTTCTGCAGCAGAGAATTTTCTGAACTGGATTTGGGGCCACGTATCTCGGGGCCACTTGGTGTTAGGAACCCCAGCTTAGGACATGTTATGGTACCAGTTCCACTGGCTTTGCACACCAAATTTGGGGTTCCTAGCACCAAGTGGCCCTGAGATAGGGGGCCCCAAAGTCGGTTCAGAAAATGTCAAGCACTTTTCTGCAGCAGAGAATGACATTTTCCAAACCGATTTTGGGGCCCCAAAGTTGGTTCGGAAAATGAATTTTTTTGCTGCAGAAAAGTGCTTGACTCGAGTATAAGTCGAGGGGGGCAATTTCAGCACAAAAAAATGTGCTGAAAAATTCGACTTATACTCGAGTATATACGGTACTCTAGTCTTGCTACCACCAAACACATTGTTTTTTTGTTTTACTCATTCTTATTAGCTCCTTACAGAGAACCTTGAGCCGCTATGTCTCCCTGCCTCTGAGAAACGTTGGCCACATTCACACAGCCAGATAGCAGCAGTTACTTTGCTGCTTTATTCAGAGGTTTCTAAACTTTGTGGTTTAGCTGCATACAAATGGGCCAGTTAGCTGCCCTTTTAGTTGATTTTTAGGAACCAGTTTTAAAGTAAACCTTTTTATTCTTTTCCATTGTGCATCATTCGCTCACTGGCTGTGATTGACAGCAGCAGGAGCCAATGGCTCCGCTGCTGTGTGAGCCAGTGAGGGGAGAGAGAGACCCGGGAGAGCTGCTGCTCTCATGAACATCGCTGGAATGAGATGGGGCTTAGGTAAGTATTGTGGGGAGCTGCACCCAGAAGGTTTTTTTTTTTTTTTTCTTTACCTTAATGCATAGAATTTGTCTGCCTTTAGAACCATAACAAATGGCAGACTCTATGGACCACTTGGTCTTTTTCCTGCCGTCGCTTTTTTTTTTTTTTGTTTCTTTGTAGATAGGATAGGAAGATGAATAACATGATTTACTTTAAGTTAAAAATATTGAAACTTATAAACTATGCAGATACATACAATGTGTGCAGATACAGCGGACTTCCTGTTAAGTAAGCTCTTAGACTTCTCTTCCTGAATGATGGTAGGTCATTATACTGTAAAGCCTTATCAATGTCCTTCAAGGCTTGATCAAACCCTCGTAGGCTTTGGTAAAAGCTAGTGCACGCATCTCCAGAAGCTTGTACCGGGGATCATGCACTGGAGGCATACTGGCGTGATCATAGACTTATTGTGATGTATTGGCAATGTGTGCTGAAAATCCCTAACCCAAACAGAGCCAGGAACTTAATTTTTATAATTTTGCATGTTCTATTTTCCATGATTGTGTTTGATTCATTGCCCATTTTTCTTACACTTCGCCTTTGCTGCCATGTTTATCTCCAGAGTTTCCTGACATTCCATATTCTGACTGGTGTGCACATACCATACCCAATCATTTAGAGGTGGTGTCCCATTCTTCCAAGTTTTCTGGGATTTCAGGGTGTAGTGATGGTGCATCCCAGGGCTCTGCGAGCAGTACCAAAAGTACAGAGTTAGTTCTAGGTAAGTGGCCACCTAAATGTTGCCTTTGTGACAGAACAAATGTTACTTTTATTGAGGTACAGCCTTACTGTCCTGCTTTTGTAGTTTTATGGAAGAACTGAACTTCTCAATGTTTTATGTGGTTGAGCAACATGCAAACGTACACTTTATTACCAAAAGCATTGGGATGCCTGCCTTTGCAGTCTCCGCTCTAATTCATCGCAAAGGTGCTCTATCGGGTTGAGATCAGGACCCTGTGCAGGCCAGTCAAGTTCCTCCACCCCAAACTCCCTCATCCATGTCTTTATGGACCTTGCTTTGTGCACTGGTCCAAATCATTTGGTGGAGGGGGCATTACGGTGTGGGGTTGTTATTCAGGGGTTGGCCCCTTAGTTCCAGTGAAGGGAACTCTTAAGGCGTCAGCATACCAAGATATTTTGGACAATTTCATGCTCCTAACTTTGTGGAAACAGTTTGGGGATGGCCCCTTCCTGTTCCAACATGACTGCGCACCAGTGCACAACGCAAGGTCCATCAAGACATGGATGAGCGAGTTTGGGGTGGAGGAACTTGACTGGCCTGCACTGTCCTGATGTCAACCCGATGGAACACCTTTGGGATGAATTAGAGCGGAGACTTTGAGCCAGGCCTTCTCATCCACATCAGTGCCTGACCTCACAAATGCACTTCTGGAAGAATGGTCAAACATTCCCATAGACACACTCCTAAACCTTGTGGACAGCCTTCCCAGAAGAGTTGAAGCTGTTATAGCTGCAAAGGTTGGGGCAATTCAATATTGAACCCTACAGACTAAGACTGTGATGCCATTAAAGTTCATGTGTGTGAAAAGGCAGGTGTCCAAATACTTTTGGTAATATAGTGTATCTTCTAGTCACTTAGAGGATTGAAAAATGATGGAAAACCGTTATGATCAGTCCAGTTGTTTGGAATGTTTTCTACGGTAGTTTATGAAGAGATTTTGTATTTATCATGTCACCATTAGGTGGCATCCAAGACGGCAGTAAAATCTTTGGATTCTGCAGTCAATTCTCAAGCTTTTCTATATATTACAATAGAAACAGTACGTCTGGATCAGTGCAACCTTGGGAACCGTACCTCCGTGCTGTTTGGATGGCCTGTAATATTGCTTTCGGCACTGGAACCTGCACGGGCGCTCACTTTGGCACTCGGTGCAACGCGTTCTCAGCCCCCAGGATGCTATATAGGTTCAGGATCGTAGTCCAACACTAAAGAGCCTACAATTGCAATATAATACCCAACTATAAAAGGATGAGGTTGTGCCAAGTAAATAGATTCCTAACATGTCAAGCTTTATATTTGCACACACTCGCAAAATGATGGTGAACTTCAGTACCTTATATTAGGCATAGGTGACTCTCCACCTCCAACACAACACAAGCTACCTATGTGACAAAAGTGACATTCTCTGCATCTATAGCACATCTATTCTCCCCTAATCCAGCCATCTTCCTTATCGTTGCATCCTAATATGCCCGCCCTTAAAGAGGCAAGCATACAAGAGGTACAGGAGGACTCAGAGAAAGGTTTACCATAGCATGTTAGCCAACATCGTACATGTCTTTCCTCAAATGTAATTTATACACTAATATGTCTGTGCAATCTGTCTTATGTTGGGGAAATGACACAAAAATTGTGTACTGTATCCCCTAACACAGACATTTGTATTAGAAAGAAATCACAATCTCTGCCAGTGTCAAGGCACTTTGCAGAAGCAAGACAGAATTTGATCTTCGTTTTATTGCCCAGGAGGATATACTTACACACAGGAGGGGAGGAGGTAGGTTTTTAGACTTGACAAGACGTAAGGTGGATCAATAGGTTAGGGCCGTTATACCCTGATGGACTTAAATAGGAAGTAAACTCCTCTGCATAATTTGTACCTATAGGTGAGCCTATGATGAGGCTTACCTAAAGGTACTGTAAATATCTCCCAAATGTACACCGTTTAGGAGATATTTACATTACATGCAGCTGATGACGTCATCGGCACATGCGCTCTGAAGGAAAGGCCATATGTGCCTCATATACCTGTGCCATGATTGACCGCTCCCCTGCGCATGTGCGGGAGTAACGTCATCACGGCTCCGGCCTGTCACAGAGCCGGAGCTGCGGACCCAGAAGGAAAACCGGGGGGGGGGGGGGAGATGGACACTGCCCCCAGCGATTACATCGCATCGCTGGAGGGCTTAATTTTTAGGTAAGTTTCACATAATGTGCTAGTATGTGATGCATACTAGCACATTATGCCTTTACCTAGTAGGTCCTAAAAAAAAAAAAACAATTAGCGGTTTACAACCACTTTAACCAAGATTATGATCTTAAACTTTTGTATATTTTCTTTTTTTTACATTTCACATCCACATTTAATTTATGAATTACTTTAGTGCCTTAAAATAGAATTAAAAGCAGAAGTGTTTTTTTTTTTTCCTTCTGGATAAAGTAACGGAGGTGTGAGCTTTTGTATGCCATTTGTGTTGCGGGAGATTTCCTTTTGTTTCCTGTCCCAAAACAGTGAGATCACATCCCTTCAAAGTAAGAATCCCTGGTCTTCACCAGGGGCACCATAGCTAGTGTCCCCATTATTTCTTGTGTATTCCTTGTTTGGGGACAACCCAAAATTGGGGGTTTTTCTTCCACTTTCGCTCTTGGTGAGAACGGTGAAGAATGACCGCATGTCCTGACATGTGTTTGATTTCAGAGTGGTCTTAGCATGGAAGAAAATTCCTGGGCAGGCCACACACTGCAAGGCCCCTGCCACACTTGTGCGACTTGTCCTGCGACTTGGGACTGCAATGTCTCATGACAAGTCATACACCATGATTTCCAATGAGTACCATTCATATCTGTGCGACTTCAAAGTAGTCCCTGCACTACTACTACTTTGATGCGACTTGAGGTCCATAGACTTCAAGATTACACAGGCAATGCTTCAAGTGGCGCCACCTTCAGGTCATACAAGTGTGAAAGGGACCTAAAAGTGTCACTTCCATACACCCACCAGTGTTTTATCCTTTAGGTTCAAACTGTGCTTTAACTTGATTTGTTTAAGAATTTCTTTAAAAAAAAATGATCACTTTTATTTCTGCTCTTAGGTGGAAAATCAATTCCTGAAGATACACCTGTGTGCCGAATATTGTTACGGAAAGAAGTCTTAAGGCTGGTCATTAATCTGAGTAGTTCTGTAGGAACAAAGGGTCATGAAACAGGACTTTTAACGTAAGTTTTTTTAAAAACAATTTCAATAACGTGTTCACCTTCCTTACAAAAATTCTTGTTTTGGAAATGGCTAATTCCATCTCTGTCTTCTTTTTTTTTTTTTTCATTTCCTTTTAGTCTTGTTTCCATAAGTAATTTTGTTGTTCACGAATAACAGGCAGGCAAATGGGCGTACCTGTGCGTCCCTTTAAATTTGCCACCTAACAGGCGCACGCCGCGGGAGCATGCCCGCGGGTCTTGCCGGCGACTCAGTGTTCGCCGGCAGCCCGCGATTTTGGTGTGGAGAGGTAGAACAGGGCGATACCTATGTAAAAAAGGCATTTCCCTGTTCTGCCTTGTGACATGACAGAGATCCATTGCTCCCTGTCATCAGGAGCAGTGATCGCTGTCATGTCAGTAGAAGCCCATCCCCCCCACAGTTATAACACCTCCCTAGGACACACTTAACCCCTTGATCGCCCCCTAGTATTTAGCCCCTTCCCTGCCAGTGTCATTTATACAGTAATCAGTGCATTTTTATAGTGCTGATCGCTGTATAAATGACAATGGTCCCAAAATAGTGTCCGATGTGTCCGCCATAATGTCGCAGTCACGATAAAAATCGCAGATCGCTGTCATTACTACTTTTAAAAAATTTATAAAAATGCCATAAATCTATCCCCTATTTTGTGGACGCTATACCTTTTGCGCAAACCAATCAATATACGTTAATTGCAATTTTTTTTTTTTTTTACCAAAAATATGTAGAAGAATAAATATCGGCCTAAACTGAGAAAGAAATTTGTTTTTTTATGTTTTTTGAGGATATTTATTATAGCAAAAAGTAAAAAATATTGCTTTTTTTTTTTTCAAAATGGTTGCTCTTTTTTTGTTTATATCGCAAAAAATAAAAATCGCAGAGGTGATCACATACCACCAAAAGAAAGCTCTATTTGTGGGGAAAAAAGGA
Source organism: Lithobates clamitans (assembly GCA_037952925.1). Lineage (NCBI taxonomy): Eukaryota > Metazoa > Chordata > Amphibia > Anura > Ranidae > Lithobates > Lithobates clamitans. Next base: position 3,552,941 of record JBBGZY010000797.1, on the reverse strand, counting down.
CGTCAATTTTGTTTAAGTACAACGTCGCACGATCGCGCAATTGTCAGCAAAAGCGACGCAGTGCCCAATCGCAAACAATGCTCTGGTCAGGAAAGGGGTAAAATCTTCCGGGGCTGAAGTGGTTAATCCAAACACTCTACTAGATTAGTGGAATTTCATGCACTATTTTATGAACACCATTTAACTCAAAATCTGCCAAGCTGGTTTTAAAGGTGTTCTTTGGGTCACAATACATAGTTATGAAAGCCTTGAACGCTCCATGGTTATGTCTATTTCCACCAGGCCCACTAAGTAATAATTCGGAAATCCCTAATTCTCGGTTCACACTGATGCGGTGCAGGATTTGCAGCGATTCCTGTGCATTTCCCCAAGCCACATCACAATTTGACTCCATTCATGCGATTCACTGCGGCTGTCAATGTTAAGTTAACAACACCCCAAAACACAGAGCGATTGGCTGAATCAGACTCATGCAATCCTGTTCCAGTCATGTGGGTGCGGTGCGATTTCAGCCATACAAAACGAATGGGCTTGAAGTGCACGCGATTTGAATTGGAATGCGGTGTGATTCCTGTCCAAATCACATGCACTTTCCCCACACTACATCAGTGTGAAATAGCACTAAATCCTAGGCAAAGAAGCTGGACCATGGCAGAACCTGTAAGTGTTAAGACTTGGGGACGTTTACAGTAGTGCATTGCTGTAACAAGCCCTGAGATATGAGGTATGCCTCTGAAATGTTGGGATTTTCTTGTGCACCTCCAATGGAAATAGTTCTGTGATTTTCGGTGAATATCTCATTTCAAGTCAGCAAACCTTCGTCATTCATGGTGTTTTATCACTGGTGTTTTTCCTCATTCTAGTTTTTACTTGGTATGGCTTAAACCCGTTACACACTAGTCGTTTTCTATTGTTCAACCCAGCGGGCCGCTCGAAAAAAAACCTGAAGAGCTCAGGAGTAGCCGCTGTTAAGAACAAGCTGATGTTAGTACAGCAATGTCCCGTGCTTTGCTATTGTGTTCTGACAGGGGGATGCCCTTCCGCGCTGAACGCCCTCCCTACCAGAATACACTGTTGATTTGGTGCCAATCGGCAGACCTTTTTCGGTCATGCAATTCCCGCCATTCCTGTACGTAGGCTGTGCGTCTATGTCAGCAAACTGAAATACAGTGTGTGAGTTTTACCCACTTCAGCCCCGGGAGATTTGGCTGCTCAATGACCAGAGCATTTTTTGCGATACGGCACTGCGTCACTTCAATTGTGCGGTCATGTGACGCTGTACCCAAACAAAATTGACGTCCTTTTTTTCCCACAAATAGAGCTTTCTTTTGGTGGTATTTGATCATCTCTGCATTTTTTATTTTTTGCGCCATAAACAAAAAAAAAAGTGACAATTTTGAAAAAAAAATACAATATTTTGTACTTTTTGCTATAATAAATATCCCCATTTTTTTTTAAAAAAAAAAGCAAATTTTTGCCTTTGTATTTGTAATTTGTATTCTTCTACATATTTTTGGTAATAATAATCGCAATACGCGTATATTGATTGGTTTGCGCAAAAGTTATAGCGTCTACAAAATAGGGGATAGATTTATGGCAATTTTTATTTATTTTTATTTTTTTACTAGTAATGGCGGCGACCTGAGATTTTTATCATGACTGCGACATTATGGCGGACACATCGGACACTGTTGACGCATTTTTGGGACGATTGGCAATTATGTAGCGATCAGTGCTATAAAAATGCACTGATTATTGTATAAATGTCACTGGCAGGGAAGGGGTTAACACTAGAGGGCGATCATGGGATTAACTGTGTTCCTTGACTGTGTGTTCTAACTGTAGGGGGATGGGACTGACTAGAGGGGATGACAGATCGTGGTTCCTAGCTGTTTACACACACACTTCCGTGTTCTGCCTCTCGTGCCCGTGATCGCTCGTGGCCGGCGGTCATCACAACTGTCGGCCACGAATATCAGCACCCCCGCAGTGTGGTGGCACACACGCGCCTGCTATCCCGCTTAAAGTACCTGGCTCGCGGGATCGTGCCGACCTGCCGCAGTATGACAGCGGCTGGTCGGCAAGTGGTTAAAATACAGTCTGTCATTAAACTGAAAACATCGGTGCCCTTGCTAGTTGTAAATGTATGTGCTGCAAATAGATGTTGGGATAGTGTGTGGAGATAAAACCCGCCAACCTAAGGCAGTGTGGCATGCAGAAATGACAGTCAGCAGTTGTCCGTCAGCATTTTCTACTATTGGTGGTGTGCAGCAAATAACTACAGAGTTCGATGCACTAATTCTGTTTTGCTTTCTCCATTTAGGATTAAAGAGAAGTTTCCCCAAGCGTTTGATGACATTTGCCTCTATTCTGAAGTTTCCTACTTATTAGCTCATTGCACGTTTCGACTCCCATCTCGGAGGTTCATCCAGGAGCTTTTTCAAGATGTGCAGTTCCAAATTGTAAGTGACCAGACAACAGAATTTTATTAAAGCGTGAAATGAAAGCTTTATTAAACCCAAAACCAGAAATGTAAATATATTGCAGCTTACCAATCCTTTAGATGTGGTGGCTGCATTCATTTTTTTTTTTTTAAAGCTTTTTCTCCCTCTGTTTTCACCTGGTGATCTGGCCAGTAACACACCTCCTGTAATAGAGTGCCTCTGGATGAAGGAGCACAGGGACACATTTGGACAGCAGCATTGTTAAGATGTATTCGCAGATTTGGATACATTAACAAACTCAGCTCACACTTTATAATCAATTACAGCAGTTTCTTTCTTTTAGGATAAAGGTTTTACATAATTACTGATCATTGTACACATCCATCAGTAGTTTTTTGCTTGTCTCAACCCTTTAACTGCTACATCTGCAGAAGAGCTTCTTCTGTTAAACAACCGACTTACTGACCAAATTACCAGAAAACTAATACAGCCATCACATCTAAGAATTGGTAAGCTTCACTGTTCCCAAAGGCTTTAAAGTGGGTGTAAAGATTCAAGGTTTTTTACCTTCATGCTTTCTTTGCATGAAGGTTAAAAAACCTTCTGTCTTCAGCAGCCCCCCCCAATACTTACCTGTGCCCCTTCTTGATCCAGCGATGTGCATGAGAGCAGCAGCTCTCTTCCTCCTCATTGGCTGTCAATCACAACCACAAGCTTCCCTTTGGGGGGCACTCTGCAGCGGGGGGGTCCAGGAGTGCCGACAGGGGACTCGAGAAGAGGAGGATCGTGGCTGCTCTTTGTGTGGGTATGACATGTTTGTTGCTGCTTTTTTTTTTTTTTTTTTTTTTTTTTTAAACCTGCCTTTAATATCATTTTAAATGCTTTCATTTGCCTCCAAAAATTATGTATGGAATCAACAAAATCTGTTATTGTTTTTCCACATCAGTTGAACTTTCTGGCCCCAGCTCACAAAGAATGCCTACTTGTATGTACCCATCTTTCCAGCATCTCTTCTTTCTACATTTTGAGGTGGGGCTTCTGGATTACCAGTTAATGGCCCTTCCATTTGGCCTCTTCTCTGCACCTCGGGGGTTCACTTAAGTGCTGGCTGTAGTGATGGCCCCCTCACTATCCCGGGGTATCATGGTTGTGGCTACCTGAATAAATATGAAGAAAAAAAGGCGTGATAAATGTAAAACAATTATATACCAAGTGCTATCTTTCCAGATATTACTAAATACTATGTACTATGTCAGGTTTGCTGATAAGGCAATACAGCCAGCCTTCCTGTGCTGGGCCTGGACCCTATCAGTTCAAAAGGGAGGCCCGAGCACCTGCTGAACGAGAGGTTTGGCTGTAGTGTCTTATTGCAGACACCGATCCTCTTCTGCCTCCCCTTGCAGCTCTGCCAGGTTTCCTCTTGTTACTCCCCCCCAGCTGCACTGCAGGGGGATTAGTTCTAGTACATGCACCCTTTCCATCTGCTCTCCGGGGCCCACCTGTGCGCCCCTTTACCCCACAGCGCTGCCGGCTTCCCTCCTCTCCTGCCGACAGCTGCTGTGAGCAAACAGAGGGGTGTTTCAGAATGTAGGGGACAGTAAATATGCCTTTTACTGGTCCCTTCCATTCCCGAATGAACATATTGAGTGATCGGTACCAGTCACTACTGTGTCCATTTGTGACTTAAGCATAGTAAACTGTGTTTGCTATGTTTCAGTGCATGAATGAGCAGGGAGCCTTTGAGCTTTTCCTATTCATTCATCTGTGCAGCTAAGGCTACAGACAGAGGGACTGATAAATTCTGATGTCCTGTCACTATTGGGGAAGAGGGTCCCCGTCGTATAGGCCTGGGGAAGAGGGTCCCCGTCGTATAGGCTGTATGGGGCCCCATAATTTCTAACAGCAGCCCTGTACCAAGTATTCTGTCTCCATATAGTAACCAGAATACAATATGTATTGCTATAGTAGGCCTTTAATACCAAGTAAATGGGGGGAGCTGTGGATTAGCTGGTGTAGAATGGGAACTGTGCATAGGAGACTCCTCTAGCTCACACAATTTACTGCCAACTACACTTTGTTAGAGTTTTGTGTTGTTTTCCTTCACTTGAGGTGCGTTTAAAACCTATTCCCCTTCACTTAATAGGTGCAGTGTGTAAATGACAGTTATGAGGCTACCTTTGTGTTCTGTTTTTCTAGACGCAGCGAGTCCTACTAGACCCATTTTAAGTTGGCAGACAAAACGCAGCATTTTGCTGTGCTTTGCATTGGAATGCAGGAATTAGAATTGCCACTAACCCCGGGTGCTTTTTGCCTACACAGTCCCTCTAATGTTTTTGTTCTCTACAGTAGCTAATCTAGTCCATTATTTTTTCTCTTATTAACAGATGCATGAAGAAGCAGAGGCTCTCTTAGCGGTTCCACCAAAACAACCTATAATTGCTGCTGATGCCGAATCATGACCCTTGATTTCTGTGATCAGCAGGAAGTAATGGACATTTGCCTGGCTGACTGGCCCCACAGACACAGGAGCACCTTCTCTCATTCAGAATGCTATGTGCACCGTGAATGAAGAATATATGTATAATTTTTTTTTTTTTCTTAAACCTGAACAGTGATAATTTTTTGCTCACCCTCCAACCAGAGGAGTTTCCTGTCAACGCAAACGTGGCTATTCCAACCATAAATACCTTTTGTATGCAAGAGCCAAGCACTGATACAACCACGAATCCTATAAATATCTATGTAAATAGCTGGACATTTTGCAGAGACTCATTGTCTGTCCTCGAGCAGTATGATGCCTTGTAAAAAGACCCTTTGTTACAAATCGGTATTTTCCTGCATGGCCCTTCCAATCCACCTGCCAAGATTTTAGGGACACCTCAGGGACGAAGACCCTGCAATGCTTTTTTTTTGTTTTTTTTCCAAAACACTACTTCGATGGAGATGTATGCGGCCTCTTGTTTTATAACCCAAGAAAGAAGCAACCTAAGATTACCTGCTGCGGTCACAGTAGTACGCATAATCTTTTAATTGCCATTGCAATTCTATAACGCCCCCCCCCTGCTCCCAGCAAACTATAGAAACACATTTATGGATAAGATATACGTTATGTACCCTTGAACCTGACTGATAATTGATCCCTTCTCCATTTTATGAGGCTAGCAAGTGTCTTATGGCCATAACCATTGCTCAGAATCCAGTCTGTTGTATTAGGAGGACACCGCCACCTTGATGCATTTCACCTCTATGTCAAAGGTCTCACGGGAAGCAAGCAAGACGTGACGTCAGGCATTTTGCACATTCCGCCAGAAGACAAAGAAAACAAAAGACAATCTGTTTAACAGTTGGATATTTTTTATTTATCACAGTATGACCTTACGTGACTGCTAGACGTATTCTGGATAGGCCAGAGGAAGATCTAGCACAAAACAATGTCTGTCTATTTGTCTCTTTATTTAATGCCAGTGTTTCTTTTTTTTTTTTTGTTATTTTTTTGTTTTTTTTTTCTTTCGTTTTAATAAATTTTGCACAAGACATATTCATACAATGTAATTGGTCGGAAGAGGCTGATGGCTTTGACACATGCACCTTTTCTGTATTTTTTTTTTTTTCTTTTTTCTGTTTTTTGGGTTTATACATATCTATCTTAAATCGAATGGAAATGTTCTGAATTTCAACTTTTTTCTCGCTGACGGAATTCATCTGACCATTTGCAGAGCAAAGTGTTGGATCCCTTCTGCCAGCCAAAAGGTGAAGATATGCAAATATGTATATAACTAGCATGGACAAAGTCACTACATTGCGCGTATGTAAGCTCACATTTTATGATGTTGAATGGCTTGAGTGTATGTATATATCATCCAGCTGGACTGTTAGAATCTGTGCAAATGAGGAATTACGTGTGTGCTAAATGGTGTAAATCTTTCATCACCAAGTATGTCCGATTTGCTTACCGGAAAACAAAGAAGAAGAAAAAAAGGTTGTCGCACACCGTGATATTGAAACTCTGTTTCCATGTGTGAAACAATGTATAAAATGCAATTAAATTGTATGATAATTTAAAATTAAACCTTTTGTGTTATAGTGCAGGTTTTTTTTTAATGCAGGTTAAAGTATACAACCTTAACAAGGAACTTCTCCTGTTTTGCTTCCTTTTTGGTCTTTTAAAGTGGTTCTAAAGGCAGAAGCTTTTTTACCTTAATGCATTCTATGTGTTAAGGTAAAAAAAACCTTCTGCAAGCAGCGCCTCCCCCAGCCCACCTAAATATTTACCTGATCCTAATCTCGATCAAGTGATGTGCACGATAGCAGAGACTTTCTCGGCTCAAATACAGCTGCAGGAGCCATTGGCTCTTGCTGCTGTCAACTAAAGCAGGGGCATGGCCAAGCCACACTCTGTATGGGATACACAGAGCAGAACTCAGGAGTGAGCATGCACAAGTGCCCCCCGTAGTAGGTGGCTTGCTATGGGGACATTCGGCAGCAAGGAGGGACCAGAAGCGTCAGTGAGGAACCCGAGAATAGAAGGATTGGGGCTGCTTTGTGCAAAACTATTGCGCAGAGCAGGTAAGTATAGCAGGTTTCTTTTTTTTTTTTTAATGAAACGTTTGCCTTTAGAATCGCTTTAAATATACTATTTAAAGCATTTTGTTATATCTGTTCAATATGTGCAAAAAATACCTGTTATTCAGCCCAAGAGCTGATTGATACATTGTTACATAGTAGGTGAGGTTGAAAAAAGGCACAAGTCCATCAAGTCCAGCCTATGTGTGTGATTTTGTGTCAGTATTACATTGTATATCCCTGTATGTTGCGGTCATTCAGGTGCTTATCTAATAGTTTTTTTAAACTATTGATGCCCCCCGCTGAGACCACCGCATGTGGAAGGGAATTCCACATCCTTGCCGCTCTTACAGTAAAGAACCCTCTACGCAGTTTAAGGTTAAACCTCTTTTCTTCTAATTTTAATGAGTGGCAACGTGTCTTATTAAACTCCCTCTCACGGAAAAGTTTTATCCCTATTGTGGGATCACCAGTACGGTACTTGTAAATTAAAATCATATCCCCCCTCAAGCGTCACTTCTACAGAGAGAATAAGTTCAGTGCTCATAACCTTTCCTCATAACATCATAACACAATATCCTCCATTCCCTTTATTAGTTTTATTGCCCTTCTGTGTACTCTCTCCATTTCCAGCACATCCTTCCTGAGGACTGGGGCCCAGAACTGGACAGCATACTCTAGGTGAGGCTGGACCAGAGTCTTGTAGAGTGGGAGAATTATCGTTTTATCTCTGGTGTTAATCCCCCTTTTAATGCATGCCAATATTCTGTTTGCTTTGTTAGCTGCAGCTTGGCATCGCATGCCATTGCTGAGCCTATCATCTGCTAGGACCCCCAGGTCCTTTTCTATCCTTGATTCCCCCAAAGGTTTTCCCCCCAGTGTATAGATTGCATTCATGTTTTTGCCACCCAAATGCATTATTTTACATTTTTCCACATTAAACCTCTTTTTCCATGTAGTTGCCCACCCCATTAACCACTTCAATACAGGGCTTTTATACACCCTTTCTTCCCAGACCAATTTTTAGCTTTCAGCGCTCTCACACTTTGAATGACAATTACTCTGTCATGCTACACTGTACCCAAACCAAATTTTTTTTTTTTTTTTTTCTCACAAACAGAGCTTTCTTTTGGTGGTATTTAATCATCGCTGGGTTTTTTATTTTTTGCAATATAAGCGAAAAAAGAAATTTTTGAAAAAAAAATTTGAAAAGAACTATAGTTTATAAAAACTTTTTTTAGTTTCTATTGTAAAATTTTGAAAATAAGTCATTTTTCTTCATAAATTTGGGCCAAAATGTATACGGCTACATATCTTTAGTAAAAATAACCCAAATTGGTGTATATTATTTGGTCTCTGTGAAAGTTAGTCTTCAAGCTATGGTGCAAATCATTGAAAAATGATCACATCTGATCACACCTTATGTACTGAAGGCCTCATTTCTTGAGACCCTAACAAGCCAGAAAAGTACAAATACCCCCCCAAATGACCCCTTTTTGGAAAGCAGACATTCCGAGGTTTTTAGTAAGAGGCATGGTGAGTTTTTTTGAAGTTGTAATTTTTTCCCACAATTCTTGGGAAAATTATTTTTTTTTTGCACAAAATTGTCATAAGTTATTTCTCTCACACAGCATATGCATACTTGCAATGACACCCCAAAATACATTCTGCTACTCCTGAGTATAGTGATACCACATGTGTGAGACTTTTAAACAGCCTGGCCACATACAGAGGTCTAACATCCAAGTAGCCACGTCAGGCGTTCTACGAGCATAAATTGCACATCTCGTTTGACAACCTATCGCACTTTTGAAGGCCCTGGAGCACCAGGTCAATGGAAACGCCCACAAAATGACCCCATTTTGGAAAGCTAACACCCCAACGTATAATCTATGAGGCATAATGAGTCTTTTGATTGGTTCATTTTTTTCCGGAAGTTTTTGGAAACTGGAAAAAAAATGAAAACGCATTTATAAGATATTTCCAACACATAGCACGTACATAGCAAAAATGACACCCAAAAATACATTCTGCTACTCATCCTGAGTCTGGTGATACCAAATGTGTGAGACTTTTACACAGCCTGGCCACATAAAGGCCCAACATTGAAATAGCACCTTCAGGCATTCTAAGAGCATAAATTACACATGTCATTTCTCAACCACCTATTACACTTTTGAAGGCCCTGGAGCACCAGGACAATGGAGCCGATACAGTCCAGGGTCAGTTCACGTGAAAGGCAGAAACATGGCGGATAAACAATGCGGACAGTAGGCAGAGGCATAGTTGAGAAACAGGCCAGGGTCAGTTCACATGGAAGACAATGATATGGTTGGTTGAGGCAGGGAAATATTCAGGACAGAAATTGTAAACGGGGAAATGGCAGTATTAGAAATAGGACCTAATAGTTTTCCAGATTGTGATATCGCTTGAAGCATTCTCCGATGCAAAGGCCAGGTTGAGAGGGACAGTCGGGACAATGGAAACTGGTGTCTTTCCTAATTCCTCTTTTGGTGCAGACCCAACATTTTTTTTTGGTGTCATCTTCCGGATCCTGATGGTGGAATATGGTCCGGAAAATGGCGCTCATGTAGTCTGCTGACACAATCTGAGTGAATGCTTTCTGGGGGGATCCTTGTTGGTAGATCAGAGCAGTGACAATGTCTTCAATAAACTTTATGAAGGTGGTGGGTGTTTGGTAGATGATGAAAGAATTTAAAAGGGCCAAATGAAAAAAGTAAATTGCGGATTTTTTTTGTACCAGAAGAGCGTTTTTCGTGTTGAAAGATAGGGCTGCAACATTTGTTTGTTTAAATCCACCCCCCCCCCCCATGAATTTATTGTACTCGTTGATACAGGAAGGCTTGCGAATGGGACCGCCTCTTCTGCGAAGTTCCACCGAGGTGTCATCGTGGATGGTCGTCATGTATACGTCTTTTCTATCCCTCCACTTCACAGCCAACACTTCCTCGTTCCTCAAGCTTGTCGATTCCCACCTTTGAATGGTTGTGGTGACAAGACGCTATGGGAAGCCCTTTCAGTTTTTCCTTGTTGTACCACAGGCCAAAGGTTTTTTTTAGGTACCGGTGGCGAAGGGGCAAACTGGTGTAATCATTGTCCATGTAAACATGATACCCCTTTTAGAGGAGTGGGAATGCCAACTCCCAAACTATTTTTCCACTTATTCCCATGTACGATGGACACACGGGGGGCTGGAGCTGGGAATCTTTGCCTTCGTACATGCGGAATGAGTGCACATAACCGGTGGCGCTTTCACAGAGCTTGTTGAGCTTCAAGCCATACCTCGCCCTCGTACTGGGGATATAATGCTTAATTCCCAGCCGGCCTGTGAAATGCACCCAGGGATTCGTCCACTGATATGTTTTTGTCAGGGACATAAAGTTCAGCAAACTTCTTGGGAAAAAAATGAATGGGGGGGGGATTTTATATAGTTTGTCAAAGATTGGGTGATTTCGGGGGGGGGGCCACTGTGAGTTGTCACTGAAATGCAGGAAGAGCATTATAATTTCGTATCGGGACCTGGACATGGCCGATGAAAAAATTTGGCATATGGTGGATGGGTTTGGTCGACCAATACTTATGCATTTAATTTTTTTTGTAAGCCCCATGTTGAGCGTTAGGCCTAAAAACAATTGAAACTCCACCACTGTTAGGGGTCTCCATTCAAAAGAGCGAGCATAGCTGGGGTTGGTTGCAATGAATTGTTGGGCAAAAAGGTTGGTTTGGTCCACGATGCCTTGAATTAATTCGTCAGGGAAAAATAAATTTTAAAAATCCATTTGGGAAAAACCTGCAGTGTTGACCTGCACACCTGGCTGTGCTGTAAAAGGGGGCATAGGGGCTGACCCTGTGGTAGAAGGCAGCCACAATGGGTTTGCCAAGGCATCTGGAAGCTGGGTTTGGGCCCAAATTTTTTGGCAGCGCTTGTACTGGGCCTCTCCTGGGGTCTATCGCCGTTGGCACTGCTGGTAGCTGCCTGGTGTTCAGACCGTCTTCTTTTTGAACGGACTGCTTCCTCCTCTGATTTGGATCCTGATGTGCTGCCTTCGGGGGGGTTCATATTCCAAACCAGAATCGGAATCAGAACTGAGCGGTGAGAGCTCCCCGTTGCTCTCATCAGTCAGACTGAGTCATTGGACACAGCCGGTCACTAAAGAGCCAATTTCATTGGTCCTTTACACTGATCGGGGCTGGGCTGTATCCAAGGAAAAAGCCCAGCCCCGATTGCCACTCTGCCCGCCCCGGGGGGCGCCGTGCACGCCGCTTCACAAGCACCTCTGACTAGTGACAAATGACAGCCGGTCACGCTGCTACGGAAGCTCCGCCGCTCCAATACCCCCATAGGGGAACGGCTGTGTCCCCGATGGACACGCCGGATCCCCGATCGCCGCTCTGGGGGCCCGCAATAGCGGTGGAGAGCCGAGGACGTCATATGACGCCCACCCAGGATGGGAGATCCCATCTTTGGGCGTCATTTGGCTATGGCTGGGTATTTAAGTGGTTAATTTGTTCAGATCTTCTTGCAAGGTTTTCACATCCTGCGGAGAAGTTATTGCCCTGCTTAGCTTTGTATCGTCTGCAAATACAGAGATTGAACTGTTTCCCCCATCCTCCAGGTCGTTTATGAACAAATTAAAAAGGATTGGTCCCAGGACAGAACCCTGGGGGACCCCACTTTCCACCCCTGACCATTCCGAGTACTCCCCATTTATCATCACCCTCTGAACTCGCCTTTGTAGCCAGTTTTAAATCCATGTACTCACCCTATGGTCCATGCCAATGGACCTTTCTTTGTACAGTAAACGTTTATGGGGAACTGTATCAAATGCTTTTGCAAAATCCAGATAGACCAAGTCTACGGGCCTCCCTTTATCTAGATGGCAGCTCACCTCCTCATAGAAGGTTAATAGATTGGTTTGGCATTCTTTATGAATCCAGGCTGATTACTGCTAATGATACCATTTTCATTACTAAAATCTTGTTTATAGTCCCTTATCATTCCCTCCAAGAGCTTGCAAAATTAGGAACAATGGTCTGGCAATTACTTGACTGAGTTCCCTAAGTACCCTCGGATGCAAGCCATCTGGTTCCGGTGAATTATTAATGTTAAGTTTTTCAAGTTTATTTCTAATTCTGTCCTCTGTTAGCCACGAGGGTGTTTCCTGTGAGGTGTCATGAGGATAAACACTGCAGTTTTGGTTAATGAAGCCCCCTGATTCCCTTCCACATTCTGATGCTAAAAGAAGTCTTTAAGAACCTCAAAATTTCACTGTGGGATCTGTAGGTAGCTCTTGCAGCTGTTGAAATTGAAGTGCATGCAATTACAATTAGAGATTTCACCTTATTTAAAGGGTTAGTTCATCTTTATTAAAAAAAAAAAAAAAAAAAATAAAAAAAAGCCTATGCATTCAAGAAGCTCCACTAACAATAAACTAAGCATCTTTTAAAAACACTTCATTAACCACTTCTCCTCTGGTTTTACCCCCTTCATGACCAGAGCATTTTACTGCTAATTGCTCAACACTGTACACAAATGAAATTTATATATTTTTTTTTCACACAAATAGAGCTTTCTTTTGGTGGTAGTTTATCACCACTGGGTTTTCTAAAAATTTTTTTATATAAACGAAAAAAGGCAGAACATTTTGACAATATACTCTTTTCTACTTTGTTATAAAATATATTCAATAAAAAAATTATTTTAGGCCAAAATGTATTATGCTACATGCCTTTTGGTTACAAAAAAAAGAAAACATTTTTCCAATAAGTGTATATTAATTGGTTTGTGTAAAAGTTATAGCGTCTACAAAATGATGGTCTATGTACTGGAATTTACGCAGCTATGATGCTATACTGGTAATAGTGGGGATCAGTGTGGCAGGCAATCTGGCACTAACAGACTGTTGCAGGGAGATACATTAACTGACACGGACATCAATAGTGACATTAATACTGTACACTAACACTGTACCAATGACACTGGCTGGGAAGGGGTTAACATTGTGGCTAACAAGTGTAATATGTGCTGCTTACAGATTTGGCTTATTTTTCTCCCTGCTTTACAAGGAGAAGAAAAAGCCAGATTGCTGATCTATGGACAGAGCCCTGTGCGTTTGTAAACACAGGACACTGTGTTGTGATTGGGTTAGCAGTGGGCGCACGCAATGCATGCCCCCAACTTGGAGCAGGCTGGATGACGTACATGATCCAACCTGCCCATGCCACAGTAAATGTAATGTGGCCGGGTAGCAAGCAGTTATTGTATCTGTCATAGCTGAAGGCCACATATGCCCCCACTGTAGTCTTCCTGAAAAACTCCCAATATGCCACATCGCTCATCTTATCCTGTTGCCAGAATGAGCCCAGCCATTGGACGCTCACACCCAGCATCACAAAAGTGAGAACGGGACTCTGAACAATGACAGCTTACAATGGCTGGCTCATCCTAGCATCAGACAAGACAGAGTTATGCTGAATATTGGGAGTTTTTTAGGCAGACTATGGTGGGGGCACAAATGGCCTAAAGGTATGGCAGATACATTAGAACAGTGGTTCTCAACTCCTGTCCTCGGGACCCACTAACAGGCCAGACTTTAAGTATTACCTTGGGGAGATGCAGACTAGAATACTGCAAACACTGAGCAGCAAATGATATCACCTGGGATGTATTTCAGTTATCTTGCAAACCTGGCCTGTTAGTGGGTCCTGAGGACAGGAGTTGAGAACCACTGCATTAGAAAGAGGTTAAAGGCTACTTAGTTTTTTGTTACCTACGGGGGATTCTTGATTGCACCATTTAACCTGCATGGGAGGGACCTATTCTAGGAAAAAGCTTTTGCTGTCCAAAAACAATATTGGAGCAAAACCTTCTGGGACATTGTGCTGTGGATTGATGAAACAGAGAGTTGTTTGACCACAGTACCAGTAGACATGTTTGGTACTGAAACCAAAAACTGTATTTCAGGAAGAACCTCATACCAACTGTGAAGCATGGTGGTTGAAATGTAGTTTGAGGTTGCTTTACTGCTTTAAGGCCTGGGCTTGCTTGAAGTCATAGTCAGTTATGAATTCTGCATCATACCAAACTGTGCTTGATTAGAATTTGAGATCATCTGTCTGAAAATGTATGTTTTGAAACATTATAGCAAATCTACTAAGGAATGGCAAAAAAAATGGAGGGTTATTGGCTCGCCTAGCCAAAGCCCTGATTTGAATCCTATTGATATGTTGTAGGGGGATTTGAAACTGACAGTTTATGCAAGGAACCCAACAAAAATCTTGTAACTGAGAATTTTGTATGGAGTCAATATAAGTGACTGGTGGACATTTATGAAAAACATCTGTAATAAGTCTTTAAAGTTAAAGGGAGCAATGCTCGCTTCTGAGGCTAAAAATGTGCTTATTTTTTCCACAGTACACCATGGCATCAATTGATATTTTTTGTTAAATTATGGAAAAGCCAAAAAAATGTTGCAGGTAGCCTTTGTCTCTAGGCACTGTTTAGGTGAAGATCTAATGTTTACATGTTCCATGGGATGTACTTCCTTTTTCACATGACTATATATGTAATGGACAGAAACTTTTGTCCATATAGATTGAGCTAAAATTAACTATTCAGAAAGCACCAGAATAAGGATCCTTATTTTTTTTTTTTTAAAGCAGAACTCTGGGATCTTCAAACAAAATCCCCCATTAGTACACCCCCTTACACTAAACACTTATGCCCTGTACACACGGTCGGACATTGATCGGACATTCCGACAACAAAATCCATCGGATTTTTTCCGACGGATGTTGGCTCAAACTTGTCTTGCATACACACGGTCGCACAAAGTTGTCGGAAAATCCGATTGTTCTGAATGCGGTGATGTAAAACACGTATGTCGGGACTATAAACGGGGCAGTAGCCAATAGCTTTTGTCTTTTAATTTTTTCTGAGCATGCGTGGCACTTTGTGCGTCGGATTTGTGTACACACGATCGTAAATTTAACCGATCGGATTTTGTTGTCGGAAAATTTTATAGCCTGCTCTCAAACATTGTGTGTCGGAAATTCCGACGGAAAAAGTTTGATGGAGCCCACACACGATCGGAATTTCCGACAACACAATCCGATCGCACTTTTTCCATCGGAAAATCCGACCGTGTGTACAGGGCATGACAGTTACTACATTTGTGAAATTCCTTACCATTGAAAAGAGACGTCCAACAGAATTTTCAGAAAGTAATTTCTAATTCAAATCATTCAGCATCTTTTCTGCCAAGGAGGAGGTGTTACAACAGGGATTACATCATATCTTCTCACCTCTCTACACAGGAAAAGGAACTACATTTCCCATGAACCTTTTTAAATTGTAGTGAATGTGGCACTTCAACATAAATCACACCCCTCATTCTCAGCCACACTGCTGAGCATACAGACAGAAGACAGTATGATCAATGTAAAGCATGCATATGCACAATGTTTAATTCATTCTATGTAGTCTACTTTCATTAAGGTTTGAATTCTCCCTCCTCTAGGTTTTCTATTACTAGCTACAATCTTCACGTGTGATCTCTTCCCCTCCGACCAGAACAGCAGATAAACTAATTGTCTTTACATACTTTAATTACTACCGGACTACAGAGACAGGCCCATAATTATATATTATAGTTATGGTATTCTGCTATAATAACTGGTGAGCCTCCATTGATAAGATTGCACTTTTTGAGCCTTCACTGATGGGCTTGCACTGGTGAGCCTCCATTGATGAGGTTGAACTGGTGAGCCTCCACTGATGAGGCTGCACTAGTGAGCCTCCATTGATGAGGTTGAACTGGTGAGCCACCGCTGATGAGGCTGCAATTGTGAGGCTACACTTATGGAGACAGGAACTAACGGTTTTATTTAAAACATCATCAGGCTATTACAGAGGAACTACTGAAGTAGCAAGAAGATGAATGGCATATTTGGTGAAGGTAGGAGATCAGCAACAAGAACACGTAAAAAACGTTTTTGCCCAGAGTTCCCTTTTAAAAGTGACCGTTCATTTTCTTTCCAATGAGATTATACTCTTAGGTTATATAGCCTTCTACAGTAGGAATGGACGCTGGCAAAGAATTGTAGGCTGGCCCAGGATAACCCTGCCATCTCTGAGCATGCCTCAGTTTTGTAGTAAAGCAATACTAAAAGCATGATCATAAAAACAGAGAGGTGGGATCTGTGTCCCTCAGTGAATTCCAAGAAAGGGATTTTATGGTGGGTACAAAAAAATCCTATTTCCTTTCTTGTCCATTGAGGGACACAGGAAGTTATACACTGTTCGAATGTCCAGAAGTAGTCCAAACAAAATACTAAAAGGAATACACAAAACCACTGGAAAACTGCCTACAGTTCAAAGGGCTGCCTGATGGACCTTGTGCTCAAGACTGCCATCAGAGCCTTAACATCCACCTGGCAACATTTAGAGAACAGAAGATCAGGTGTAAGGCTGGATTCACACCTATGCATTTTTAGTGCTTTTTGCATTTTGCAGAATTGCACTACAGAATGTGACCCATAGGAAACCATGTTAAATGGACTGTAGTGCAAATCTTCAAAAAGCACTAAAACTGCATAGGTGTAAATCCAGCCTAAATCTGCCTTGTAAATCTGAGAAACAATAGCCTGCTGCAAAAAAAGCCCATGAAGGCTTACTTACCGATCTTGTGGTGTGTGCCTTGACAGGAAAGGGTGGCACCTGATTCTTAAGACCATATGTTTTAAAATGGGTCTGTCTGAGCCACAGGGAAATGATGAAACAAGCAGCTGGTCCACCATTATAGGGATGATATGGAAATAACAAAGAGAGTCAGTCAGCCTTTCTTAGCTAAGCTGTGAAATTACCTCACAGCACTAACTACATCCAGGCAATGGAAGGAGATCTTCTGATGTTGAGGTGAAAGGTTGAATCTACCTTGGATGGGAAGGAAGTTCTAGGCCTCAACACCACCTTGTCCTTGTGCAAGACCAGAAAGGGTTCTTTACAGGATTAAGCTGCCAACTCAAGATCTCACCTCGCAGAAGTGATGGCAACAAGATATACAATATTTTAAGTTAGGGTCGAAAGGGAAAATACCTGACAGGTTCAAAAATCTGTAATGGAGAAGCACCTAGAGAACCAAATTCAGACCCCACAGCATCACAGGGAAGCAAATAGGGGAGACCACATCACAGACACCCTGCCAAAAGGTCTTAAAGAATGGGAAGCCAATGGCCTCTGTAACAAAATTACCAGAGAAAAAACTGACATTGATGGTGCTGTGGGGCAAATGCTGAAAAGTCTTGTGATGGCTTAGTGGTTGCTGGTGGATCAAATAGAGAATATGCATGGGAAAGCTCAGGAGTTGTCAGAGTAGGCAAGCATCAGTGCTATTTGGCCCATAAAATCCTGCATCACTGCAATGAAATTCTCCCTGAATAAAGAAGAGGAGACTGCCATGCCCAATGAAGCCAGGTAAGACTTTAATGTTGCCATAGCGTCTAGCAAATTTCAAGGTTGCCAGTGTTGGTCAAATGGCCAAGCATGCTGCAGACCACATTGCAGCAGTTGTTAGAATGTAAGTTTTTAGGTATCTATTGGAGCAGTACAGCAGGTCTAGGCCTTCTAATTAGACGTGAACTGCAAGGTGGAGAGTCAACATGGCTGTAGCTATGAGTCAAAACCTCAAGTACTCCCTAACCAACAGCTTGGAAGCAGGTGCTAGGAAAGGTGGCCAAAGGTGACCAAGTCACTGTGGGCATCTTTAGGGACAGACCAAGGATTAGAATTTCATGTAGCCCTAGCAAGCAGGGACAGTAGCGGAAAAATTCTTTTTTTTATTGTACATCATGGGACACAGACTTTTAAGTAATTACTTAATGGGTTATAGGTCACCTTCAGGTAATGGACACTGGTATACCCAATCCAGGAGGTTCACTCCCTATATAACCCCTCCTCCTTCCAGGAGCACATCAGTTTTTTCGTCAGTGTCTAAGGTGTTGGTCACAAGTGAAGATGTGCTCTGAGGAGCTCCAAGAGGGATTCATGCTGGATTTAAATAGCCTCCATAGACCAGATCCATCCAAAGTGCCACTGAGGCCTAAGTGGATGGTACCTGGGGCCTCGTATCCAAAGCACGAGATTTTGTCTATAACGCCTCTCTTTGTAGGGATGGACCCCGGGAACCCAGGGCTTAGGTCTTGCTACATTACTTAAAGCTTTCCCGGTGGGGTGCTTTGGTTGTAACATAACAAAATGTGGAAAATTGCAAGGGGTATGAATACTTTTTCAAGGCACTGTACTGTAGATGAGAAAAATTGTTATTTAAAAGCATAATTCTTCTTACAGATAAAGTAACAGCAAAAGTACTTTCTTGGCAAATCAGTCATTTATTGCAAAATGTAACAATATTTGATATAGTTTAAGTACAAAAATAAAACCATACAAATGCATGAAATGTTTGAAATAATACATATGAACAGTGTATATATCCCAGCTTTTTGTTTGGGATTAAAAAATAAGAATATCTGTGATTTTACAGGAAATCTGTATTGAGAATAATAGAAGCTGCCTTTTGCTTACCTCCTTTTGTTAAAATACTAGTTCCTTGCTATCATGTTAAGATGGAACTTCATGAAAACAAAACCTGGACAAACAAGCATGAGTTTTAATGCAGACGAGACATGGTAAGTCTCTTCTGCATTTGCTACTTACCTGCCTGTCTGGCCCTGTACAGTGAGCTGCACACACACATCTCAATGTACCAACTCAGCAATGCTGAATTTACTGAACTCCCACACATGTACAGGAGTGACATCATCTCTGCCCATCCAATGACAGTGGCCGGTGATCAATACCCAAGAGTCAGCTGCCCAAAGATGTCAGCGGCTTGTAGGGTGCTCCAGGACACCACATGGCAGAAATCAAGGTAAGTATAGTTCTGCTTTAGTACTTTAGAGTCTGTGATCTGGAACAGGAATGCAGATCAGGAGCTTTGACTTTAAGTTATGGGGTTGATTTACTAAAGGCAAACAGGCTGTTCCCTTTGCGAGGGAATTTTTCTTTAGCTTAGTGCAGCTCTCAAAAATTGCACTCGCCTGCTCGCATTTTGCGAGTGCATTTTGAGGGCTGGCGAGGAAGAGCTGCCTGGAGCGGGGGGGGGGGGGGGGGAGCACCGCCGGCAGCCTGTGTGGAAAGGGAGTCCTCCTCCCAGTGATCACGGATGGGAGAGAGAGCGGTCCGGATGTTCAGAGCGCAGGGAACACAGCGATATTGGCTTTCATTTCACATTGCTGTGTTCCCCGCCGCTCGCTGTCAGATACAGCCCCTCCTCCTGGTCCTGGGACTTTGATAGACAGATCACACGTCCAATCCCGGGACGGGTGATCTGTCAATCAAAGTTCCCCAGCCAGGGGGCGGGGCTGTATATGACGTTGAGCAGCAGGAACACAGCAAATTGAAATGAAAGCTGTTATTGCTGTGTTCCCTGCGCTGCGCTCTGAACATCTAGGCCGCTCTACTGTTTCTCTCCTCCCCTGCACAGGTGGGCTGGATGGTGGGCACAGGCTGGATGGTGGGCACAGGCTGGATGGTGGACACAGGCTGCATTGGTGGGCACAGGCTGGATGGTGGGCACAGGCTGGATGGTGGACACAGGCTGCATGGTGGACACAGGCTGCATTGGTGGACACAGGCAGCTTGCATTGGTGGGCACGGATAAAGTTGTTGTTAATATTTATTTTTATACCATAATTCTACATAAAACATTTAAGTGTCATTTAATGAGATAATTTATGAGGGCGTGTTTAGGGGCGGGGCGTGTTGTGGGGTGGAGTTGCGTGGGGCAACTGGTGGCGAGTAACCCTTGAGGCCTGGTTAGTAGCTCAGGACTTGAAATTTTGAGCCCTGGCTTAGTGGATTTGGAAGAATACCCAATCACAAGCAAGGAGAAAAAAAATAAATGTTTGCTTGCACATTGGATGATGAAAGTCCGCAAAGCTTCACTTCATTCACTAAGCTAAGGGAAAATTCCCCTGCAAAGCGAACAGTTTTTTTGTTTTTTTTAACTTTAGTAATTCAACCCTTGTGATTTTGTGCTTTTAATGCGTGTCAGTGACTTGGAAAGTATACATTTCAGAAGCAGCCTGAAAACTAATATTTTGCTGAAAGAGGTCAGAATGATAGCCTTCGTATTACTCTGTGTAAGTTTTTTTTAAAGCCTAAGTTTAGGTAAAACTTAAAAGAAAAAACAGCACAAGCGACGGAGCTTACATTTGTTACAAAGTTTCCCTTGTGCTGGTTCCACCTGTCATAGTTTAAATCCTCTGCCCCTCCACGCCACCCCCATCCCCCACAGCCGTAATATTCTGGTGCTGTGGGGGTTAGTAAAGCTAAGGGACCTGTCAAAGCCACTCATTAAGAGCGTCCAATATACTCCACCCTTTCCACGACCTGAAAATTGCCAATTTTTATTTAGGTGGTGTGGGGTTTTTTGGGGGGGGGGGGGGGCAGGGGGTTGAGGTGTTATTTAGTGTGGTTAATTTTAGTGTTTTTCTTTTTCTTTTTTTTGTGTATTTTTTCATTTGTTGACATTTACTTTAAACCCTTCATGACTGTGGGTAAAACAAATCCTAATGCCTGAACACAATTTTGCCACTTTGACATCTGTTATACTACTTCGTTTTAGTGCATTATACCTTTTTTTTAGGACCAATTACGCTTTCATTTGGTGGTAAATGGTAATGGATATCTACAATTTTTTTTTTTTAATCAAAGGACAACTGGCCCAAAATAGTACAAAAAAAAGTTTGTTTTTTTTTGTTTTGTTTTTTAGCCTTATATTTCTTACTATTACCATAACCTACCACCAAAGAACAAGCCAAAAAAAACTCTTCTGCCGATCACAGCGATACCAGCGATACCAGAAACAATGATGTGCATTTTGCTTTTTTTATTTTGCCTAAAACTGATACTATTTTTAAAAACAATTTTCTGAATCTAAGCTAAAATGCCTTGATCCTCGACCTTGACACTGACCTAGATCACACCCTGTTCTAGCTGCTCTTTTTTCCTTATTTTTTTTATTTAATTTTTTTTGTTTATACACACTCTTTTTTGTTTGTTCACATATTTCTCCTCTAGCATGGAGAAAAAGATATATAATGTATCTTTCTCTCCGTTCAGAGGAGAAAACACACAGGGACAGGCTGTGTTGTGGCTGATCACTGTGATGGCCAATCAGAGGCTATCACAGCAATCAGGTGATCGGAAACCAGGTCTCCTGGTTGCCTATCATTAGTACAGGACCTGGGGCTCTTGGTGAGAGCCTGATTTTTGTGCTGGAGGCGCACTCCCAGCACAAAAATATGTACGCATGTATATATGCGACCCCATGGAAGATGACCCACTTCATTGAGTCCACATCTGTGTACAGTCAACGGCAAAGAGTTAAATTCTTCTTTTTTTTTTTTATTTCCTCCACGGTCTTTTTGTAGAAACAAATAAATAACATGTTAGAGCTAATGAGGGGCCATTATCTGGCATGAAACACATCCAGGATATTTGAAAGGAACTTCCGTAATCCTCAGGAGACATTAAAGCGGAATAAAACCAAAAATGTACTATATTGCAGCTTATCAATTATTTGTTTTATAGTTTTTTTGTTTTTTTTAAGGCTTGTTTTCCCTCTGTTTTCACCTGGCGATCTTGCCAGTAATAAACCTCCTGTATTAGGGCCAGTTCACATTGTCCACACTTTAAACCGCAGTGGTTTAGTATGAAGGCAGCTCTCCGTTCCAGCTGTAGGGAGCGGTGTGGTGCGCACTTTACATCAATCATCATACCCTATTTTTTGTGTGAAGTTCACAAAGTGACACTTCTTTCATATCACTGTACAGCAGTGTGGTATGTTGTGCTGCTAATGCTCCTTCTCGGGTTGGGTTCACAAAATTGCTGTAAGGGCAGTAAAAAAATACCTGAGCACACAAGTAGGTAGTAACAGTATATCAGAACACTTAGTATAAGTCTTTTCATCAATAGTGCAAGTCAAGTCTTTTCTTTTTCCTTACAGTAAAGAGAGCTTACATTTTTTTACATTACTTCTAACAGTGCATGAAGAATACCTGGTAGAAGATGTTTCCTTAATGCCAACAATTCATTTTGATCAGTATCTGTACTGAATGTCCACTCCCACAGAGTTCTTTTAGCTGCACAGATATAACTGTGCCTGCTGCAAAGTATGGAGGATTCCATCAATCTTTGAGTATGTATGAAGTAGAGTTTATTGATGTTGGACTCACTGGCTCGTTTTCAATGGCAGAAAGACTTAAACTATGTCCCGACTCCAAGACTGTATCCTGTGAGTGATCACCACTTGGATCCTCACAAGAAGATTGATATAACTGAAGGGATCCCACCTGAGGTCTATATCCAAGGCGCTCCTCATACGAGTCATCTGAAGTCCCAGTGTAGTTCTCATTGAAGAACTCTAGGTAGGTGGGTGACTGTGACTGTGGTTTGTATAGAAGCTCTTCTGTTGTTTGATTAAGAGGGCTTTCATTTCCAATGCTTTCATCAATGTACATGTCACCAGAGGCTTCTGCAGTGGTAGTATTAGCAGGTCTCTGAATGGTGGAATACATCACTTCTTTTTGCTGGTCACTGTTCTCTTTCAGATCATGACCAACATCTGTCTTTTCCAGGACATAAACACGTTCCACTTTCTGAGGTACACTAACATCTGGTAGGACACGAATACATGTTGGTCCCTGTTAACAAACAAAAATGCATCTTAGAACCTTGCTAGATTTACCATTAGTAGATGTACACCTATGCCTACAGATGGTAGGGATCAAAGAGATGGCTTTTCCCTGTAAGTCATTAGTAGAAACAGCCATCCCATAGAATCATATTTACACATAGTCACAATATTATTAACCACGTTAAGATCACTACATCAAGAAAATGTCCTATATAAAAATTAAATGATCATAATAAGTGCTGTTTTGGATTCCAAAATTGGTAATTCAGACTCTGAAAGTGCCAAATCTGGTGCAGCTCTGCATATTAACCAATCGGCATCGAAATTTTTTTTGTCAACGCCTAATTGAACAAGCTGAAGTTAGAATCTGGCTGCCATGCAAACCTGTCCCAGATTTTGCACACTCCAGTTTCAGTAAATCAACTCCTCTGTTTTTAGCAGACCACTCATAAAAGCCTCTTGTGCCGCGTACACACGGTCGGACTTTTCATCTGCAAAAGTCCAACAGCCTGTCCGACAGACTTTCGACCGACTTTTGTCAGACTTTTGACGGACTTTGCGGCAGACTTTCTTACGAACGGACTTGCCTACATACGATCACACAAACGTCCGACGGATTCGTACGTGATGACGTACACCGGACTAAAATAAGGAAGTTGATAGCCAGTAGCCAATAGCTGCCCTAGCGTGTGTACGCGGCATTAGGCTACCTATATATGAGGAGATACTTGCAAGCAATACAACTGACTCAAGCGCTATGGTTCCATGTATTTTCAGCTGTATAAGTGTAAAATTATATCAGCGCTTAGTGAAAACATAAACAAAACAGCAGCTGAACACTATAACCCAGATATTGGACAATAAAGTAAAAAGTAAAGTGCAGCGCTAAAAACTATGTAATTCAAGATGATACAAAAGTGTATATATAACATGTGATAACAATAAAGTGCAAATGTACAAAACGGTAACTGTAACATAAAAAACACACATTATGCTATAAAGTGCCAAAAATAAACAGTGCAGATGTGAAGAGTTCATAAATGGCTGGAATTCAATGAAGATCGCTTGTTGGATCAAGGATCCACTGAAAGGATGTCCTAAGCGCCTCCTACCCGAAGCCTTCACAAACACCGGGCGATAATCAGATATCCTCAATATCAGGAAATGCACATATGCAAAGACATGAGAACTCGAATAGTGCATATCTGCATTTCCTGATATTAAGGATATCTGATCTGATCATTGCCCGGTGTTTGTGGAGGCTTCTGGTGGGAGATGCTTAGGACATCCTTTGTGACCCCCCCCACACACACACACACACTTTGTAAGGGTGGTCGCAGGCTTTCTGGTAAGCCTTTTATCTCACTGTGGTGATGGGTACCACGCGTCAAGCATTTGATCCATGTTCCAGATTTTCACATGTGATCTTCTTCATTGAATTCTAGCCATTTTTAAAACTCTTCACATCTGCACTGTTTATTTTTGGCACTTTATATGCTATTGCACTTTACAGCATCATCTGTGTGTTTATGTATTGTGTTGGTCACACATGATATTATTATTATACATTAGTTACAGTTGGTGTTGCACATTTGCACTTTGTTATCACATGTTATATACACTTTTGTATCTCTCCTTGAATCGCAAAATTTTTAGCGCTGTACTTTACATTTT
Source organism: Lithobates clamitans (assembly GCA_037952925.1). NCBI lineage: Eukaryota > Metazoa > Chordata > Amphibia > Anura > Ranidae > Lithobates > Lithobates clamitans. The sequence goes on along the minus strand of JBBGZY010000797.1, from coordinate 3,528,481 downwards.
ACATTTCCAGCTGTATGATTACTAGTATTTTTGGAAATTTTGTACAAACAGGTTCTTTTCTGTGTCTATAGAGAAAGGGGAAAAGATGTATTATAGTAGTATTATTATTATAGTATTAAAATTACACAGCATGAAACTGTGTATGTGTGAGCTGCATCAATGCATTAGCCAAATTAAAGAATAAGATGCCAATGGATACCATCAATCCAGAACTGAAGATTTTTCACTACTTGTTGGAAGTTGTTGGCAATACACTACCCGATTGGGAATTGCAAAGCGGGATCAAAGACTGCTTGCACTCATGCTGTGGAGTGATATGCATTTTGGCACCAAAGCACTTATTTATTTTTTGCACCTTGCACAAGAATATAGAACTATATTGACTTGACTTAGTAGGAGCAAGGTCTTTGGACTTACCCTGAAAGTATTGGGGGGGGGGGGGGGGCATGGAGCCTTTTGGTCAGGTTCTCCCCTGCTCTTGGTGTCTGCTTTGTTCCCCAAAGAATGGGGTCCACCTTATCTTGGCTGGGTGGACCAAGAGTACTCAGTCGCTGTCAACAGTCTTGCACCCTGGGGGTTCAGGGTTAGGGTGTTTTCTCTTCGAAGGAAGCAATCTGAATGTCCAAATGTTGGACAATAGAGATTTATCATTTTCTCCAAGAAAAAGGGGAAAATATTTTACTGCTCCATCTGTACAGCAGCCAAGTCCGGTGTTAGAACTGGCCATTGACATTAAAAGAGAAATATGGGATTTTTTTTTAACTTTTAGAATCATACTCAGGTGGATGCAGCATCGGTCCCCTGCTGGCTCTAACACTGAGAACCGAGTGATCAAACATTGCCGATCTCGGTTCTCAGAGCTTCCTGAGCAAAGAGCTGGTGACTGTCAGTCACCGCTGTCTGCTCTGCCACCCCCCCCCCCCCCCCATTCCCAAGCTCACTGGAGCGCTGGGTTGTGGAGGGGGTGAAAGCGGCCAGGTGCCACTCCAAGCATGTGGGTGAATTTTCCAATCATATGGTCGTGATTTTTTCCAAACCTGGACTGGCTCTTTGGCATCAGGCAACAGCGGGCTTCAGCCCGCTATCTGCTGAAAACGTGTCACAGGAGTGCAGAACGTGATTTGACCGTACGTCTCCTTTAATATAATTTTACCAAAGACTAATCTAATGTTTGCCACACAAAGCAATATGGCTATGACTGGTTGATGTTAAATGTGTTTTTGATTGCTTTTGGGTAATTGCAAAGGATCCAAAATGAACAGCTCATTTTATTTGTTTTAACCTTTTTTTTTTTAGGGTTCCCTCACACCATGTACCCGAGATCTGCCTTTTTCTGCACTTGTCAAACGCAGGTCTTGGAAAGGGTACAAAGAAAACAACTGTTCTCACCACAATGCTGGTGCACTGTGCATTTTACACGACACAAGCATTGTGATGTGAACATGGCAAATAGTAATTATTGTCTATTCGCTCTTGCAGAGATCTGCACTGGAAAAACGCAGGTCTACGCATAGTGTGAATGAGCCCTAAGAGCTTGTTCCTGCTGTGTGGTGACCTGTGTTGTCCACACTGTAAAACGCAGATTACATCAAGTTTGGTGTGATGTGCTGTGTTGCAAAGCAGAAAAATGTAGAATATCTGCATTTTCTGCACTGCATAGCAGTACCATGTCACTGTGCATTGAATTGTGACACTTCAAATAAAGTTTTAAGAAAAACAAGCAGTGCAATGAGCTGAAACGTTCATCGCTCTGCTCTTTTAGCCGACACAACCACTAGCCTGCATGGTAAAACGCTGTGTTTTACCGTCTAGGCTAGTGTGAACCGAACTGTCATTAAATCATTAATTGTACTGAAAATTACATGATCAAGTGTCACATTTTACATTTAGTGATTACTATTTGAAAATTGATTGAAAAACAAACCACACCATATACTGCTTCGATTGTTTTTTTGTTTTGTTTTTTTAGTCATTTTGATTGTGCGCAGAACATCAGATCTGTGTGTCTGTCTTGATTCAAGACCCTTTCAACTGAAATTATTGAATTAAAGTGGCTGTAAACCCTTACATCTACCCAGTGAAGTGACTGGTCTCAGCTGATACACAGAGATGAAACAAATCCTCCTACATAAGTGTTGTACCTGTTTCTGTAGTCTTCTCATCTATACAGCTGACCAAAAGTTCAGACTTTATAAAGCTTGTCTGAGCTTTCGGAAAAAGGGGGCGGGGAGCTGAAATTACACTCTGCAGAGCTCAGTGAGGAGAGCTCTGACAGCTGATTGGAGGGAAGGGACACACCCCCTCCACACAGCTCACAGGAACAGAGCTGAGGCTGTCCTATCTGTCCTGTCTATCCGTCGAACTCGAGTCCGGTCGAAAAGTCCGCTCGTCTGTATGCTAGTTCGACAGACAAAAAGCCACGCTAGGGCAGCTATTGGCTACTGGCTATAAACTTCCTTGTTTTAGTCCGGTCGTACGTCATCACGTACAAATTCGACGGACTTTGGTGGATTGCGTCCGGAAAAGTGGAAAGTCTGTCATAAAGTCAGTCGAAAAGTCCGCCGGGCAAAGTCTGCCCTAAAGTCTGCTCGTGTGTACGCGGCATTAGTCCTCTGGATTGAGAGCAAACTGCTGTACACACGGTCGGACATTGATTGGACATTCCGACAGCAAAACCCTAGGATTTTTTCCGACGGATATTGGCTCAAACTTGTCTTGCATACACACGGTCACACAAAGTTGTCGGAAAATCCGATCATTCTGAACGCGGTGATGTAAAACACGTACGTCGGGACTATAAACAGGGCAGTAGCCAATAGCTTTCCTCTCTTAATTTATTCTGAGCATGCGTGGCACTTTGTGCGTCGGATTTGTGTACACACAACGGATTTTGTTGTCGGAAAATTTTATAGCAAGCTCTCAAACTTTGTGTGTCGGAAATTCCGATGGAAAATGTGTGATGGAGCCTACACACGGTCGGAATTTCCGACAACAAGGTCCTATCACACATTTCCCGTCAGAAAATCCGACCGTGTGTACGGGGCATAAGGCTTGGTTCACACTATTGTGAATTGGATGAGGGTCTCCCCGTATCCAATTTGCATAGTAGGAGAGTGTGCTCTCTATGGAGCCGGTTCACACATCTCCGCAGCGGCACAGGTGCGAATTGCACAGGAGTCCTGTGCGTCTTTAGGTCCGAATTCAGCCCAAAATTCGGGCTGAAATCGGACATGAAAGGGTGAATGGAGACGCACCGGACTCCTGCTGTGAGCCGCTGCATGCTCTAGTGTGAACCCAGCCTCAAGGGATATCCTTTGTTCATATTTCATGTCTGAGGTTTACAACCTCTTTAAGAAAATTGCTATAAAAAAAAAATTAATAGGTGTTAACATCAGTTGACTGTTTATCTTTCTGATTGCTTTTGCAAACGATTGCGTTTTGTTGAAAGATACAGGGAAGTATGACTCTGACACATGGCTTCAGTAAAGTAGGCCAGCAGTGATAATGGGCAAAGTGTTGTAATTCCTGGCAACCAAATAGAATTAATCGCTCAAAGGAATGCTATATTCTCCATCGGTAGATGCTACCTGCCTGGATTTTTTGCTGGCTTTCTGCCTTCATTACTTTGAGTCGCTGAAACCAAATATGCGTATAAAGACTAATGACTATTTCTCTGACCGTTTTCAGGTGACCCAAAAAGTATTAAAGCAAATAAGTTTGTACAGCAGCCGTGCAACTAACTATTAGGAAATGTTACCAGCTATTAAAATTAAAAGGTGCATATACCGTATGACTTTTTATTTTTAATGCTGAATTTCCAGCAGCATACTATGTTTAGGTTTTATGTCCATACTCATTCGCACACATGGGATGAACAGGTGCACCACTCATGTCTATTGGGACAAAGCTGCTGTCTGTTCAGCCACTGCTCACAATTTGACATCTGTGTGGGTGCATGGCCCCAACTTATCCCTGTACCCATACAGAAGTCTGTCCAACTGACATGAATGGGACTGCCTGCACAGAACTCCTGTGCATCCTGTGTGGACAAAAACACGGCCCTCACACAGCCATAAGCTTAAAGTGGTTGTAAAGTCTTAAGGTTTTTCTCCTTAATGCCTTCTATGCATTAAGTTTTCCCTATAGCAACCAATAGCTTTCTTAATGAGTTAATTTGCTACTGTTTGTTACTGTGTACATTGGTATCATTTACTTGTCATTGCTGTCATTTGACTGTTTTAAGAACTATTTCAACCTAGTCTTGGCTGTGTAACCAGGATTTGGTTGACAAATCCTCCTTTTAAGTCTCTTTTCTTAATTAAGTAAGTCTGAGAGAGCTAAAACTATCTGCATTATGTCTGTATGTTATTTAAAGGTATACACAATATGTCTGAACCTAGAGTGTCAGGAGGGCTAGAAAGTTCACAGGGAGAAGGCTGCACAGAAGAACATGCAGTTCCAAGCAACCCCCCAGGGGGCAGTGCTACACGCATATGTAGCCTCCATCTAAGACTGTCTATTCAGGACTACCCTGCGCACATGGTAACAATACTGCTGTGTGATTTCACTGCAGAATGAACAGCATTGTCATCCTGTAAAAAGGAACTGAAAAATGATAGATCAACAGGTAACAAAACTATGTTACAGGGTAGATGCCTCCCTGCTGTGGAAATGCCAGCAACAGAGAGTGCATCATTTATATCAATCTTTCATTTTGCTTAAGCTTCCATTTTAAGGATCTGTGTCGACATCCCTTACAAGTAAATGGGAGTGCAAAAGCATCTTGAAGGAAGTTGATGCAGCTTAGAAGGAGGTCAGTGAACTCTGATGGTTCTCAGATTTGTCTGAAACTGATGTTAAGCAGAATGTTGTAAAAGCAAGCTGCATTTGTCTCTTGACGGAAGCCCAAAGCCCATTGACAGACCCTATGGTTTGAAATTCTGTTTGACAGTCTAGTACAAAATTTGAAGTTCTGCAACTTACTGCCTCTGTAAAGTCCTTGACTTTTTACACAGCCCCCCATCTCCAGTAAGGATAAAATAGTGTCAAATACCAGAGCTATGTAGTCAGGAGGAATGTAGATAAGTACAGGGCTTTGGTATTTGGTACTTTGCCTTCCGGAGTTGTAAGGCAGTGCTTGAACCCATCAGTAGACAAATCGGCAACCTTCAAACTTCAGATGACCTCTGTCTCTTACCCCGACACTCAAGCAGAAGTGTCAGGCTCAAAGTAAGTAAATCTAAACAAGGGGAAACATATTTTATTTTGACAATGGGTATTTAGATCTTTGCATAAGCACATGTTTATGGGGGTTTACTAAAAATGGCCCCAACATTCCTACAATAACCTACCTAGTTTACCAATACTTTTGCAAGTATTGTTCTTACAGCTGACTATTATATGAATCTTGCACAGTCAGAGCTCTGCTTCACCTTTGTGCCACCACAAATCACTTAAAGGGGTTGTAAACCCTCGTTTTTATTTTTTTTAATAACAAACATATCATTCTTACCTCCACTGTGCAGCTCGTTTTGCACAGTGTGGCCCCAATCATCCTCTTCTGGGGTCCCTCGGCGGCTCTCGCGGCTCCTCCCCACATCGGATAACCCCCTTGAAGAAGCGCTCTCCTGGGGGGGTTACCTTGCGGGCACGCTCCCGAGTCCAGCATTTGCATCCATAGACACGAATGCCGGATTCGCCCCCGGCGCCCGTGTCATTGGATTTGATTGACAGCAGCTGGAGCCAATGGCTGCGCAGCTATCAATCTATCCAATCAAGAGCTGAGAACCCCGTGGAGAGAGGGAGAGCGCGTCTCTGCCAACAAAAATACAGGGCTCAGGTAAGTAGAACGGGGGCTGGGGGGCCGGTCACTGCCAGGTGTTTTTTCACCTTAATGCATAGGATGCATTAAGGTGAAAAAACACGATGGTTTAGAACCCCTTTTTAATTATTGAACTCATGGAAATTTCCTCTTTGCTTATCACCTCTGCTTTATGCATGCCCCTATTAAAGAGATAGCCAAATAGTATAAACCATTTACCTTCTCAGAACTGAAGGAGAGAGCCTTGCTCTTGTTAGGTTTAGGAATATTGGGATAACATGTTTCTTTTAACCTGCAAAAAATATAAATAAATAGTTACTAAAGTTGAAAAAGACTTGTGTATGTTCTGTATTTTATTAACCCAATAAGCACTTACCATGCCCTTTTCAAGCATCCTGCAATGAGTAGCATGACTCCCAGCACTGATACTATAATCACAGGTAGGAGGATGGACGTGATGATTGCTCCCGCTACAAAAGAAACAAGGGTTATTTTTAGTCAATATGTCTGAAACAAGCTGATGGACTGCTTCAAATCTACCCACAGGTTATTGCTCAGTGTGACAATGTTACATTTTTTGGGAGAGCAGCTGATTGGGCAAGTTAGATTCTCTAGGTAGTCACTATTGGTTCTCCTGGGGCTGGACTGGCATTGGGGTTGTCTGTGACATGCCTACTACATGCACATGTATGCTCTATATGTCCCTAAGTTGCACTGTACATGCACATCTGACTACCATCTTATCTCTTTCTTTGGTTTAAGGTTGTTTTTTTCCCTCCATATACTACATGTTATTACACGTACAGTATCTCACAAAAGTGAGTACACCCCTCACATTTTTGTAAATATTTTATTATATGTAACAATGAAGAAATGACACTTTACTACATGTAAAGTAGTGAGTATACAGCTCGTATAACAGTGTAAATTTGCTGTCCCATCAAAATAACTCAACACACAGCCATTAATGTCTAAACCGCTGGCAACAAAAGCGAGTACACCCCTAAGTGAAAATGTCCAAATTGAGCCCAAAGTGTCTACATTTGTGTGGCCACCATTATCTTCCAGCACTGCCGTAACCCTCTTGGGCATGGAGTTCACCAGAGCTTCACAGGTTGCCACTGGAGTCCTCTTCCACTCCTCCATGACGACATCACTGGTAGATGTTAGAGACCTTGCACTCCTCCACCTTCCGTTTGAGGATGCCCAATAGGGTTTAGGTCTGGAGACATGCTTGGCCAGTCCATAATCTTTACCCTCAGCTTCTTTAGCATGGTGGTGGTCATCTTGGAGGTGTGTTTGGGGTCCTTCTCATGTTGGAATACTGTCCTGCGGCCCAGTCTGCGAAGGGAGGGGATCGTGCTCTGCTTCAGTATGTCACAGTACATGTTGGCATTCATTGAGGGAACTATGAACTATAGCTCACCAGTGACGGCAGCACTCATGCAGCCCCAGACCATGACACTCCCACCACCATGCTTGACTGTAGGCAAGACACACTTGTCTTTGTACTCCTCACCTGGTTGCCGCCACACACGCTTGACACCATCTGAACCAAATAAGGTTTATCTTGGTCTCATCAAACAGTAGGACATGGTTCCAGTATCTATGTCCTTAGTCTGCTTGTCTCCAGCAAACTGTTTGTGGGCTTTCTTGTGCATCATCTTTAGAAGAGGCTTCCTTCTGGGACGACAGCCATGCAGACCAATTTGATGCAGTGTGTGGCGTATGGTCTGAGCACTGACAGGCTGACCCCCCACCCCTACAACCTCTGCATAAATGCTGGCAGCACTCATAGGTCTATTTCCCAAAGACAACCTCTGGATATGATGCTGAGCGCGTGCACTCAACTTCTTTGGTCGACCAAGTGAGGCCTGTTTTAAGTGGAACCTGTCCTGTTAAACCGATGTATGATCTTGGCCACCGTGCTGCAGCTCAGTTTCAGGGTCTTGGCAATCTTCTTATAGCTTAGGCCATCTTTATGTAGAGTAACAATTCTTTTCTTCAGATCCTCAGAGAGCTCTTTGCCACGAGGTGCCATGTTGAACTTTCAGTGACCAGTATGAGAGAGTGAGAGCGATAACACCAAATTGAACACACCTGCTCCCCATTCACACCTGAGACCTTGTAACACTCTTAGGGGTGTACTCACTTTTGTTGCCAACGGTTTAGACATGAATGGCTGTGTGTTGAGTTATTTTGAGGGGACAGAAAATTTACACTGTTATACAAGCTGTACACTCAATACTTTACATTGTAGCAAAGTGTCATTTCTTCAGTGTTGTCACATGAAAATATATAATAAAATATTTTCAAAAATATGCGGGGTGTCCTCACTTTTGTGAGATACTTATAAACCAATGGCGGCTGGTGCTAAACTCTTTTGGGGGGGCGGCAAACATACTCCCCCAGGTCCTCACTCCCCCCCTCCAGTGTTGCGGTTTTCCATGCTTTTCCTCTCTGGCCCACCCAGGCTTCTTCAGATTCATCTCCTGCCCTGATTGGCCAGGAGGAGAAGCTGGAAGCCAATAGCGAATATCGATTTGCTAGTGTCACAAGTAGGTGGGTATCGGGGCGGTCAGTGCTCTGCATTTCGAGCCCAACTTTTTTCAAGCCAATTAGAGCCTCAGGCTCTAATCATGTGCTTGGAAAAAAAAAACTCAGAATACTATGAGTCTGGCGCCCTGCATGCAAACTAGGGGGGCGGCGCCCCTGCACCCCTTAGTAGAACAGTGCTGCTGGTATAAACCATGTGCAGTTATCAGAATACAATATTTTCTTGACAGTGGTCCTGTAACTATGACTTAGATATACTCACCATCAGCTTGTGTGGAAGCCTTAATAAATTCTTTGTCAGTTTCGCCCCCACCTGTAACAGCCGCAACGGCCACTTGATATTCTGTATTTGGTTTTAGTTGGCGGATGGTAGCATTTGTTATTTGTGGGTCTTTAATGAAAAATATGCAAACTTCCAGACCATCTATAAAAAGTATTGAAAGATTAGATTGTAAGTTCAGCTTTGTTATATCCTTCAATCCTATTCACATCTCCAAATTAAAAAATGTCATCAGAGAAAGCTGTGGGCTTCCATTACTGAAGCTCTCCTGAAAATGCTTGTTGGCTGTCATATTAACCCACTTTCCTCAGTGTTTCTCAATCGGGGTGCCATTTGGGTTGCCCTGGGGAACTGCCAGCATGAGATCCAGTTTGCCTTGGATCAGAGATGAACAAGAAGACTCTGTGTTGGGGGGGGAGACTCTGATGTGATGGGGCTTTCTGACTTTGGAGGGATTCTGTGGTGATGGGGGGCCTCTGATATATAGGGGGAATTTTGATGTGGTGGGGGGACTCCTATGTGAAAGAGGGACCTCTGACATGAAGGGTGGAATCTAATGTAAAGGGAAGGGGGGAGGCTGTGATGTGAAATGCTGACATATACAACCGTAAAATTTGCTATCACCTTTTATACCAGTGACAACAGTCACCAAGGCTAAAAGAGAGCGTGAACCTCCCCAGCATGAATACAGGCAGCAATAAATACCTAGCAGAAGTTCTAACCCTTTCAGATTCCACTCAAAACTTAAAAAAAGGTGTAGGCTTTAGATATATATCAACATGTAACTCGTAAAAGTATGCCATTTACAGAGGCAAAAAATCTATTCCCTTTGGATCTAACTGAGACTCGAAAGCCAGTGTTTGGTTGACCCAACAGTTCCCAGTGAAAATTAAGAAATCAAATCTTGACAGATATACTTTTTAAACTGAAAATCTAGTTTTAATGAGAAATAAACCTATTCAGATTGACTATCCCCTTTACATTTGAAAGATTTTTAGCAAACATTACTGTAAAACACATGCATAGGCTAAAATTAAAACTAGTTTTAATTTTATACAGTATATTAAACAGAATTTTCTGTGAATGACTGAATATAGACCTCATCGGCAACTTGCCTAAATTAATGTGACCATTAGATGCATCCAGTTCACAGTTGCTTCCTAAAGTTTTCACGTAGATGGTGTAGCCCCTTACAAATCCTTCTTGAGTCTCATCGGTTGGATAAGGAGACCAGTCCAGAGTCAGAGAATTGGCATCAATCTTCGTAGTTAGCACTTTTGGCTTCTTTGAAGACACTATAACATAATTTGGTTTACATACTACAGGTGAGATACATCATAAACAGAAGTTCGATTTGCAAAAAATATAGTGCCTATGATTTTCAAGCTGGTATGAAATCTTGAACAAACATATAATAAAACCACTGTTACTAAATGGTGGGACTGCAATCTATCAAATTCTTTAAATAAAACCAAAATGAGCACAGTATGGTGTGCTGCTAAAATCAGCGAGTCCTTCATATTTTACACTTAAATCTTCTGCCTATACACAGCGAGCAGAGATTGCACTGCTTGGTTGCTACTCCTCTAAGCAAAGTCTTTCTTTTTAAAAGCTCTCAGGGTTTGGGCCAGAACCATCGATCGGAATCAACCCTGCAGAAGGACAGAGGATCTAGTTCCTCTTGTGCTCTCAGTGGACAACTAAAAATGCTCCGTGTACACTAGCAGCTCCTAAACTTGAGTTTAGGAGTTTTTAGCGTTTTTTTGCCAAAACTCCTAAACTCCAATCCACAAAAGGCTATGTGTCCATGTACACACAGGCTTTTAGGATCATTTAGGAGCTGCTGCAGTTAGGGGAGGTTTAATCTCCCCTAACCTCCCTCTCCTGAATGCAGAAGAATCGCTTACAGGATAGGAACGTTTTGACCGCAAAATGTGCAAAATTGCAGTGTGTGTCAAGTGTACATATAGCCTTACAATGACCAGAGATAAATGAAGAACACAATTAGCTTGTTTCCTATTACTGTCTTTGTGGTCAGGGGAAGCCACTATAAAGCCTTGGGGCAAGGGATACAATGAAAGAAGGGGTTTAGAAAGAGATAGAGTCCGGCAGATTTGGCCTTAATTTCTCCTAGCTTTATTATCACTACTCATATGAATAATATGAGCATATCACCACTGAGCAGCAACAAACAATGCCATGGGTACAAAGGAAATTAATGCATGTAGTGCAAATTGCAAACATTGCTGCTATTTTAAACGTAATATACTTTGATAAACATAGCACCCAGCTCAAAAGACGATGGATAAATACTATACATTGGAAACTGGATAGTTACTAGATCTGTTATCATTACTGATAAAAAGGTCTGACTACAGATGATCAGCTTTAAGTGCATGTAACTCTCAGACATGAAATACGAACAAAGCATATCCCTCTATAGCAGTGGTTCTCAACCTGGGGGTCGGGATCCCCTCAGGGGTCGAATGATGATTTGCCAGGGGTCACTGAATCCTGGGCTGTTCCTGAAGCCCACACCGCTCTCCCAGCCTTTTCGCGACCACCCAGCTGGGCAGTTTCAGGAGCCCGAGCCCGCCCACTCAGCCTCTTCGCAGCCACCCATTCAGTTCACCACATGACTGGGGTGCAGAGATTAGAGGTCAGCTGACTGGTGAGGAATGTGAAGTGGGAGGGGCTGGAGGAGACCCTATTTCCTGATTTCGGCATAGGTGTCTCTGCTACAAGACACCACAAAGTCGGAGACACAGTGAGTAACACTACCTGTGATTATAGTTGCCATTAAAAGTGCCCACTACAATTCTCATATCAACAGATGATCTTGATCAAGAGGACCCAAGTTGGCTGATCAGAACTCCCCCCAGCACTGCCACTCATCCCATTTTCTCCCCCCCCCCCCCCCACCAAGGAGTAAGAGAAGGAATACAAAGAAAAAGGGAGAGAAAGAATAAGAGAAAGAACAAGGAAGACAGCTAAATTAGGATAGAGAGAGATAAGTGGGAAAGAAAGTAGAACAAAGAGAAAGAGTGATACATCCTAAAATGTACCATAAGGGGTTTTAATACTATACGAGTGGAAGGGACTCAGAGAGCGCTAAATGTCCATGGGTTAGGGGCGCAAATTACGTGTCTTGCCTTGGGTACTACAACCCACGCTACGAAAATAATTTTACTGTTAGGGGTCCCCACAACTTGGGGAATTTTATCAAGGGGTAACGGCACTAGGGAGGTTGAGAACCACTGCTCTATAGTGTGTACTTGTCTGTTAGGAGCACTAAGTGTCACTTTTGTCTGTTGCTTCATTCCTCTGCTATCAGCATGAATCAGTTCGAGAAAAGTTGTGACAGGAGAGATCTCCAGCTATTTGACAGCCTCAGCTCCGTTCCAGTGTTAAGGGGGGGGGGGTTTGCCCCTCCCCCCTCCAATCAGCTGTCAGAGCTCTCCTCACTGAGCTCTGCAGAGTGTAACTTTAGCTTCCCGCCCCCCTTTTTTGACAGCTCAGAGAAGCTTTATTAGTTTGGGACAGATGTAGAAAAGAGTGGACTGCAGATAGAAGGATTTGTTTAATCTCTGTGTATCACCCGAGGCCAGTCAGGTGATACACAGTCTAGTTTACCATCACTTTAGTAAATATTTCCTTACCTCAATGTCCTTAAACTGCCATCATAAAAGAAACACAATGTCCACAGGCATCTGATTGTACCTTCACCCAACTTCTCAAGTGTCCTGAGGTAACTGAAGCTCAGGATACCCTCATGTACAAATAACTATTGCCAAGGAAGCTGCTCGATCCTACCTCTGGAAACTCCATATTAGACATTTAGGCAACTTAGCACTTTGAGGAACTAATTGGGAGGTAGGGTGGGGGAAAATTAAATTATCACTGAAGGCAAAACTTTTTCTTTTTTAGTTTTGTGGAGTGGAGAGGAATTGGAACGCCTGGCAGATAATACTGCTGTCGGTGCCCTCTTAGAGAGATTCACCCTCTCTGTTTTGCCCGATTACCGTTCTCAACAAAAGAAAATGCCTAATTTTGGGTTGTCGCCAGAACAGGAACAGAGGGGAATTCTTCCAATTCTACCAACTAGGGTCACTAGTTCTGGTAACCCTGATAACCACAGATTCCCTCATTTTGGAGGTCTTTCCTGTCACTTCCTGTTTGGCTATGGGACAGGAAGTGAGTGGAAATCTCCCCAATGGGACACAGATGGCAACAAATATATGACAGGGGGTATACCCTCCCTTACTCTATCCAAAATTACAAATAGTTTCAGTTCTACTTAAATTTTTCTGCATTAGGGTTTCAGGGCTGCCAGAGTGCTCAAGAAGCTGTATAAAGTTTCATGCAGGCACTTGGCGGTGGCTGATCAGTGCTTATGAGTGTTTCTTACAAAGGAAAGTCTATTTCTCTACTGAATATTTATTTTATTTTACTGTATAGGTAATTAAGAGAGATTATTGAGACTCCTTATTGAAAGATTGTAGACGTGGAAACTCCAGCTGGGAGATCTCATTGCTGAAGCCCTCAATAGGTATAGGAATATATTGTCAGCCTCCCAGCCTCCCCCCACATATTCAATATATATTTATATTATATTTTTATTTTCATTATATTTTTGGGTGGACTGACCAATAGGAAAAACACAGCTAAAAAAAGGGCAGTGACCCACAGCAACCAATCAGACATCAGTTAATTCTCCACAGCTCCAAACGAATAAAAAAATTGAATCTGTTGGACTACCATTTTACTGCACTGCTCTTTGGGGTGTATCATTAATTATGCCCAATATTCTTTTACTTACCCAATTCCTCGGTATACCCAGTCAGTTTCCCTAGTAAGTGTTCCCCATCTTCTTTAGATCCATAAATATGAAAATTGTATCTAACCCCAGGCTGAAATGATGCTGCGAAAAGAAAACAGAGCTATAAACTTCTATCACTTTGTCAGCCACACTCTGAATATCAAGCTTCTGTCAACCCTAATAACTGAGAGAATTAATTTAATTTTCAAGAATCAGTATTTAAAAATCAATAGAAGTCACACCTTTTTACTTGTGATGCCCCTTCTTTTTTTTTGCTAGAAAATGCCCTAAAATACTTTTGTATCAATTAAAGTGCTACTGTTTTCACACTGCAGTGCTCTAAGCTGGCAGAGCTGAGTGATAGCCACACCCCTCAATACATGTGCCCTCAAACAAACAAGTATTGCAGAAAAGTGTCTGACCAGCTCTGTTACTTTGCAGAGTGAGTATTAGACTGCACAGTCATATTTAGACACCGTAAACCAGTGTTTCTCAAACTTTTTTTTGATCAAGGCACCCTTTAAAATGATGCACAATCTTGGGGCACCCCATTCTACAATGTAAAAAACTAAACTAACTAGTTTTACATAATGTGGCAACATTCATACATGTAGGACATCCAACGTCAGAGGTAATTTGTTCTCCCTCAATTAGCTAATGTGACCCCAGTGCTGACGGGGAGGGTAGTGCAGGTGCCCAGCGTTCTCCTTATAAACCAATTACTTTATTGGCTGTTAGAACACCGGAGGCTAGAGGGTTGTAATGGTGCATAATGAAAACATGGGGCTTTGTGTAACTTAAAAGCAGGCTTCATCCACCCACTGGCTTGTATACAATTTTTGAGGAATTGTAGGCATTAAGCCAAGACACCCCTGGAGAAACCTGAAGGTGCCCCAGGGTGCCTGGACACCCTGGTTGAAAAAGGCTGCCCTACACGACTGCTGTAACAGGAAAATTGAGTTAAGACTATGGAAATTCTTCTTCTTGTTAGTATGATGTCTATCTATTTCTGTGACTTTAGTTGAGCTTTAGTGACTTGAATATTATTTTATATTCTTACCGGAGCGAATGACATCTCTGTGGATGCTCGAATTATACTTTTTCCATTGAAGATCACAGTGTGAAGACCTGGGAGAGTTGCACCACTCTACTACATATCCACGCACAGAAGGGACTGGTTTCCACATTACGTTGATCTCCCCATCTTTGCCTTGTGTCTGTTCTGTGCTCACTTTATTGCCTGCAAACAGTGCACAAGAACATCCAATATTTGGTAAAAGTATATAGAAACAGATAAAAAGAAAAAAGAGAAACTTCCACCGTATCAGATGTAGAGTGTGGTGGTCCCATCCCTGATGCAATGGAACAAGGAAAAATACGCCGTAAATGGGACTTTAATAGACCACCAACTCTGTGATAAAAAATATATCTTTTAATAATGTAGGATAAAAAGACGTGTGTCGACACATTACATGAATACATCAAACAAAAAATAAAACATCAATGCAAAAATATATAAATCATCATATGTACTTTTCAAAGGGTAGTGTACCCTGATACCCCAGCTAACAGACTAACTCCTGGCTGGCTAGATGTAAAATTGTAACCATAATACAGTGCCAGACTTTTGCACTGTACAAGTGACTCCACTACAACCAGGTAACAATCTGACTGCACATAAAGTTTCCAGTCTGGGCTACCATCATGTAAAATCATGATTTAAGCTCTTTGGAAATGTTTAACCCATTCTTTATTGTCCTCCTTGGAAAACACTTTAATTGGTTGGTGCTACAGGACAAACCATAGGAGAGATTCATCTCCTCTCTTCTGTCTAGTGTTTGGGCAGCTTGAGTGTATTAGGTCTCTTTATGGCTTTGGATGTTCCTTGGATGAGAAGCCTTGGTTATGGAAGGCAAGTTAAAAAAAGATCTGAAATTGAATGATACCTTTTTTTGCTTGCCTCATAGTGCAGATATTTGTTTATTTTATTTTTTTTTTAAGTAAACTAGCTCATTATTCCTTATTCCACCTCTTGATTTAAAGCAAATATGTCTCTTAGTATTTAGAATAGAGGCACTTTCAATTGCAAAAGTACTTCCCGTTGTGTATTAAGCACTTACCACTGCTGCTGGTTCCTGGGACGTTTATCTCAGCAGCTGGAGACACACCAGCCCCATTCTGTGCTGTGATGCAGATGGTATGAGCTTGTCTTCCAAGGTCCATACTGTAACTGTTCTGCTGAGCAGGCACTCTAGTTTTATTGGCGATGACACTGCCATCAATTGGCCACCATTTAATATTATAGTGAGAAATTCTTCCATTGGCCATGAAACCCAGAGGAGGCTAAAAACACAAATTAAGTTACAAAATTACACAAAGCTAACTGGATTTGAAACACATGACTATTCTACTACTCAAACACAGATCAGGAAGAGTTCTAAGACACAATTCAAAAACCTAACACATAGGGGGATAATTACAGCTCATGCTGCCCCATGGCAAAATTATAATAGGACCCCAAAGTGACCCCTCTTTGTGTGGCACCTGGCAGTGTCAACTGTGATAATGTGACATTGATCTTAATAAAAGAATGAGTAGATCAAGGACATGCAGCAGGAGTATTGTCAGCATAGTTGGTACACAACTAGGGAGCAATTCTGAGGATAGAGGTTGTCAGGAAATGGGGAAGCAATGCATGGATACAACTTGCACATGGGAGTAGCTGGCAGCAAGATTTTATGTACAATCTTGTCCATAAACTGTAATGCTTGTGCTGTGTTTACATGTATACAGTTGGCATTCTTGGTTAGATTCCTGCTGCCTACTGTCTCTGGTAGCTAGGATGCAGGCAGCACCTTCCTTGGTTGCTAGAATATAGGCAGTTCCTGGTGCCTACTGTTTTTGGTTGCAAGGCTGTGGGCAGTTCCTGCTGCCTAGCATCTTTGGTTGCTAGGATGTGGGCAGTTCCTGGTGCCTACTGTTTTTGGTTGCAAGGCTGTGGGCAGTTCCTGCTGCCTAGCGCCTTTAGTTGCTAAGATGTAGACAGCTCCTGCTATTCAGGGCTTACATTTAAACAGCAATAGTGTGTAATTACACATTGTTTGTATTGACATGTCATCCCTAAGCAGTGGTGATGGCCAATAGAGTATCTTTAAGCTGTATGCATGTAAACATTAGCACAAACATTTACATGCATACAACCTGAAATATAGTCCATTTACTGGAATTGCCTTCTATTGCAGAGCTATGCGTAGGTATTGGTACATTCAATTTAATACAGCTGTGTTCAGATTCATAAAAAAACTTTACATTACAAGTCTGTATTTTGCACCCGTGTAAACGAGCCCTAAAACTTGATTTTCCAGAGAACCAATCTGTCGTTAGTAGCTCACCAGTCTATTGAAGCATTTCAGATCTCAGGATCTTGGCCCAGGTACTTGCTGCTATTACTCTATATCTCTAATACAAACTTCTTTGAATTCTGGTATTTCTGCAGAACCAAGAACCTCAGTCTTTTCAAATCATAGCAGATTTTAGACTACATTGGACGATCAGAATTAATTTCAGTCTGGTGGGCTGTAGAAGATGTTTTCAGGACAATGAATCTTCATTGCTAAAGCTGGCCATACACTGCTTGAATTTCAACTAATTCTTTCATGCCTAGTCAGAACTCAAGGGGTATATGTCCCTGCCAGCATCGCTGTGTTCAACAAAGGCCAATTATTCAAAAGACTTTTGGAAAATTATCAGTGGAACAGCACCTGCATCAAATTATGCTATCACACCAAGATAAGAATACTTAATTTAAAAAAGTGACAGCTATTTTTAGTTGAGCCCAATGATATTTGAAAAATACAGTCATATGGCTACAATAAAGATACTTAAAATGTTCAACTTTACATAAAAAACTTAACAGGTGAACTAACACTATACACCCTCCCCACCCCGCTGGTCCCCACTGGACTTACCTCCGGGGACACTGAGCTCTCAGTGCCCACACAGCTGGTCCAGCAGGTTGTGGATTTTAAATCCCCGCTCTTTTCCCTCTTCTCTGTGCAACTCTTCCAGGATGGACCAGAGCAGTTCACTGTGCAGGAGCTGACTAATCAGAATCGTTCTGGTCCATCCTGAAAGTGCTGCACAGAAAAGAGGGAGAAGAGCAGGGATTTCTAATCCCTGAACTGCTGGACCTGCTGTGTAGGCATTGACAGCTCTGCACCCCCAGAGGTAAGTACAGTGGGAACCTGGAGGGTGGGGAGAGTGTACAGTGTTGGCTCACCTTTTCATTTTTTCTGTAATGGTAAACTTTAACATTTTTTCTAACACTTTCACCTTCGAATAAAGTAATTTGAACCAGTCTGATATACTGTATTTAATAACTTTATAACTTCTGAAAACTAATAGTGATATATAGTATACCTGTGGGCTGAACTAACATTGGGAATGCAAATGGTGAGGTCTTCCAGCTGAATTTCCCTGCCCTGAAGTCTCATTGCTTCTGCTGTATTCCCCATACAGGTAAGGCCTTGTGCATACGATACTCCTGTTTGAGCATCTACTTTTTCAGATGTTTTTTTTTTTGTATGTATTTTCGCGCATATGCGTTTGTGCAATTCCGTGCACACGCAAAAACGTATTCTCACGTTTTTGTTCTGCACAATATGTAAATAGGGCATTTGCGCACATTTGCACGCATTCGTGTATATTTGCACGCATGAGGCATAAATTACTGACCAAAAATGCAGATTTTTCGATTTTCTTTTTATACTGAAGAATACACGGCGCTAGTTTACTGGCCTGTGTGCGTAGGCACATTACAATTAATGGGCTGTATTTTAGCTCAGTAGAAAAAAAAAAAAAACTGTACTGAGCTTTTTCAAGCTACAGTGTGCAAGAGGCCTAAGAAAAAATAAAAACCACAGCAGGGAGAGTGATGTCATTGTGGTCCCTCTTCTCTCCCTAAAACATGTTTTATAAGCTTCTGGTTTGTTTTTGTTTGTTTTTTTTACTTTTTATTGTACAATACTATATAATTTCCTGGTACTTTATGAATAATAGTAAATGCAGCATGTGGGCGGAGCTGGGGACACAGACCCAAAGAAATCATTGCATCATTCTCCTCTACCCAAACTGCCCATATCTGAGAAGATGAAGTCCTAAAGTACTTACTTTCCAGTAAACCGTCACAGTCTGCCCATTTTCATTATGCTGAATTTCTCTCCAAACATCAAGTGAAGCTGACGGTTCTATATATAAAAAAAAAAATAATTTGAGAAGTCCTGAAGGGGAGTGATTTATGCACATTTCATCAATACGACTTTGTGTCTGTAATTTTCACATGTCCTCTTACTGCAGAGAGCAGCGATGATCCATAGAGTGTGCTGTAACTGCATTTAGAATGGTGGAACTCACCACCATCAACCAATGTGATGAATTTCAAATGTCATCAGTTCTGATTGGGAGAACTTGCGAGCAGGAAGGATTTTAGACAAGACTTGCTATAATAAAGCTTTCTTACCTTCCTCCTCACAAGTTGCTTCAGAATATACACTGAACTGAGTATGCATTGCTCAGTGTACATTCTCAGACTGCTGCAGTGCCAGAAATACTGAACTCCCATGTGCCTGAGCGGGAGTTAAGTCATCCCTGTCTGGCCAATCAAAATGACTGAAGATCCCAAACCTGGAAGAAGCTAGGAAAAATATGTCGGCATCGGAAGGGTAGTTGTGTACATTGCATCGCTTGAGGGCAGGTGAGTATTGATGGGTTTAGTTACATTTTAAGAATGGTTAACCCAATGGAATGTAATTTCTGTTTGGCCTCCATGGACTCCTGCACTTTATTGCTCTTGCTCTCTTAAAACTTAACTACGCGTACTTTTTAAAATTCCTTCCCTCCCTCCCATTTAAAAAAAAAAAGAAGAAAGCAGTACTCTTCTACTCCATGCTCCAATGCTGCACTCCATATCCTCTTATGGTCTTGGGCTACTGCACTTTATAGCTCTTGCCTTCTTTTTTTTTTTACAAGAAAATAGCTCTTGCCTTCTTAAAGCCCAACTACAAGTACTTTTAAAATCCCTTCCCTCCCTCCAGTTTAAAAAAAAAGAAAGCAGCCCTTTCCATGCTCCAGTGCTGCACTCCATGTCTTCTTACAGCCCCAGGAACCGGTCCTCTTTTGAGCCCTGAGGGCACATAATCAAGCCGCCTTGGATTCAGAGGTTATTGATGCAAAGAACGCAGCCCATGTCCATACATAGTGCTGCTCTCAGCATCATAAGGGACCTGACCACTGCCACCAAAGAAGAAGAGAAAGAGGATGGAGGGAATGGTTGGATTGGAAACAGCACCAAAAATGATATGTAAGGGTGTGGTCCGGGGGCTGGGGGATTTGGATTTCTCATTTGGCATTGTTTTTTTAAGAGACTTGACCATTTTAAAACAGACTCATCATAATAAAAGATCACACTTCAAATGAATTAATAGGGCATATACCAGCATCACCAAATAACATTTTGTATATAAAGTGGAAATTTACCCATAACAACTTGATGAAAAATAATGTTCTTTAACAAGAAACATACATTCTACATGAATAATTATGCTACCAAAATTAGCGTGTGCTGTAAATTGCCTCCAGCATTGCTCCTGTTTACCCTTACTGGAGGTTGAAGCCCAGAGTCCCCTGAGCAGCAGTAAATCTTTGGGCTGTCAGCAGATCAGCCTCTAGTGGTTCTAATTATCGGCCTAAAGCCAAAAATGGAGAGAAACTGAGCATGTGCATACCAGGGTGAGACAGTGGAGTTTAAACAGTATAGGCACTTATTTTTAATGTTTTACATAGCTATACCTGCAAAAGGGGCCAGACTGAAGTGCTTTAGCAGGACTTTGACTAAAGTTCCACTTTAAGTAAAAAGATGCCTTTATTGGCATGATTAACAAAAAGATGTTCTGAGCTTCATTATGTCACTCACAGCCTAGGCTGAAGATCACCTAGTTTTTGGGTACCAAGTGCATTATGTGTTCTCATTTCATTAGAGACTGCAAAAAGTCTGATTATGTCTTGAGGGAATATGTCTCAAATGTATTATTAAAATTCAAACAATAAAAACAAAATTATATTTTTTTAAACTGCGCTGATGTACACATCGAAAAACCAAGAACGACGACCTAATATCTATAGCTTTTGGGCTTTGTTACATCGACTGTTTTGTGTCAGAACTTTTATTTGTTTAAATATATAAGTGAATGTCACCACCTTAAAAGCTCATTCCCTATACCAATCAAAGAAAACTCAGAAGTAGCTTGAAGCAACTCAAAGGCAAGTCAAAGCAACTCAGACACATCTGACATCAGACAGCCAACTGCATTTGACTTCCTTGTGAGTCTGAAGAATAAGCCTTTAAAGTAAATTATTATTCATTTTTTTTATTTTTATAAATTGTATTTCTATACATTGCTTTCAAATTTCCATATATTGTTGGCATACCGGCTTCCTGTGTCTGGATTACGAGAGCGTCACTCCAGTTGCTCCACCCGGCTAATGATGACTCCGACATGCAGCGCACTCTCAGCTCATACCTAGTAAATGGCTTCAGTTGGGTGAGACTGACACTGTACATCTCCGGTGAGGGTTTCCCTTTCACTGTCACAATTACCTTTGAGAGAAAATAAAATGGACAATCATCAAGTATATAAACATTAATAAATATTAGTGTTTCCAAAAATGGCACTCCTATTTTGTATAGCTGTGGGTGGGCTGAATCACCCACTTGGTGGTATTTTTGTCCGCCAGTGGACTGAACATAAATTCCTATCTTCACACAAATGCCCCGGTGTAATTTACAGCAGAATAAAGTGAAGAATCTGGAGGGGCCATCTCAGTCTCCTGACCTCAATATCATTGAGCCACTCTGGGGAGATGTCAAATGTGCAGTTCATGCAAGACAGTCCAAGAATTTACAGGAACTGAAGGCTTTTTGCCAAGAGGAATGGGCAGCTTTACCATCTGAGAAGATAAAGAGCCTCATCCACAAATACCACAAAAGACTTTAAGCTGTCATTGATGTTAAAGGGGGCAATACACAGTATTAAGAACTGGGGTATGTAAACTTTTGATCAGGGTCATTTGGGTAGTTTCTGTTGCCATTATGATATAAAAAGAGTAAACACAGTTGATTGATAATAAATGGCTTCAGCAAAACACTAACCATGAGTGAAACAAAAGCTTTTGTGTTATCATTCATATTCTCTGAAAAATGGGCAAGAAATCATAAATTCTGCCAGGGTATGTAAACTTATGAGCACAACTGTATGTCCTTAAAATAAATAAATACCAAAATGGTTAAATAGCAATTTACGCATTTTGCTACATTTCTGGTATTCTAGATAAATTACGTACACTGTAAATATTTATATAGCGCTTAGCTCCAGCCAAAATTGTTTTCCACTTTTGCATGCAGTGGGTAAGGAGGAATAAACCCTCTGTCATTGCTGTCTGTGTCCCTGTGAGACCAATTTCCCCTTTAATTTCTGTTCATTTGACAGGTATCAGACAAAACGAGAAGTGACTGAAAAGCCCCTCTATATATCATTTTAGTACAGATGGCAGGGTTGGAACCTCTGTCAGGTTTTAATTGCTGTCTATGTGTCAGTTGGGGAGATTTCCCCTTACTTCCTGTCCTGGTGTCAGCTAGAGCAGGAAGTAAGTGAAAATTGTTTGAATTAATCTCGGTTTTAGGTAGTCTATGAAACATAGAAGTATAGAGGGATTTGCACATAGATATAAAACAAATTTCTTGGAGGTCCTATCCTGCATAAACCAGCAATTATATTAAACCCAGCAGTCCAAAAAGATATTCTCGATACATGCAATAGCTTCAGAATAAAATCACAAATGAGGTTTTTCACCAATGCTATTATAAGATCTAATTCAAATACCAAGGATATGCACCACAAGTCCCAGCATCAATGTCTTAAACATGTAAACGGCTGTCCGCAGCAGCAAAATCATAAGGCAGATCCCCAGGATACTCTATCCACTGGAAGACCAAAACCCTATGTGATTCAACCGGCTTCACAGCTCACGTACAAACTCCAATGCCAAGGTTGGTGCACATCCATACACCAGAGGAATTTTGTTTGAAACCCCTTTTTCCAGGAACATTTGTTTGATTTTCAAATTGTTAGTGGGGTAAAATGACATTCAAATTGGACCACAGTGATGAATAAATTTGAAGGAGCAGGATGGAATTTTTTTTCTCGAACAAATGAATTTCTACCAGTAAATATGGTTTCCATTCCAAAATCAAACATTAAAAGCAAACAAACTCTGATGCCCCGTACACACGGTCGGACATTGATCGGACATTCCGACAACAAAATCCATGGATTTTTTCCGATGGATGTTGGCTCAAACTTGTCTTGCATACACACGGTCACACAAAGTTGTCGGAAAATCCGATCGCTCTGAAGGCGGTGACGTAAAACACGTACGTCGGGACTATAAACGGGGCAGTAGCCAATAGCTTTCATCTCTTAATTTATTCCGAGCATGCGTGGCACTTTGTCCGTCGGATTTGTGTACACACGATCGGAATTTCCGACAGCGGATTTTGTTGTCGGAAAATTTTATAGCAAGCTCTCAAACTTTGTGTGTCGAAAATTCTGATGGAAAATGTGTGATGGAGCCTACACATGGTCGGAATTTCCGACAACAAGGTCCTATCACACATTTTCCATCGGAAAATTCGACCGTGTGTACAGGGCATTATGCCGCGTACACACGATCGGGATTATGGTCGGAAAATGATATGATGGCTTTTCCGACGGGATTCCGCTCAGGCTTGCCTTCCATACACACGGTCACACAAAAATTTTCTGAACTTTCGACCGTCAAGAACGCGGTGACGTACAACACTACGGTGACCTGAGAAAATGAAGTTCAATGCTTCCGAGGATGCGTAGGAATTTTGCGTGTCGGAATTGCTACAGACGATCACATTTTCGGATAGGAACTTTTTCTGACCGAAAAACTGAGAACGCAGTGAATTTGTGGGTGAGTTTCGCAGCGATCCGTGTAAGAGACTGGGGACTTTCACTTGCGGTGGATGCCCGATATGCCGCTACATGAATACTAAGCAGGATACCACTCTTCCTAATGGACGACCCTACAAACCCCAACACTTTTTTACTGCAAAACTGAGGGGGTGGTCTACCTTCTAACCTGTCAGTGTCAACATTTTTATGTGGGCAAGACTAAGTTAAAGTTTTATCTGCGTGCCTCCAGAAAAATTACATCTATGAAGAAAGCTAATCCTGACCTCCCTTTGGGGAGGCATGTGGTGAATATGCATTATGGCATTTTCCCAGGAATTGAGTTTCTTATTTTAGACAGATCCATCCTAGTCCCAGGGGCGGGGATTGGAACAAGGCCCTGTTGCAGCGAGAGACTCGCTGGATTGTGGACCTTGCTGCTACCTCGCCCCCGGGACTAAACGAACAACTGAGTTATAGATCATTTTTAGATGGATTCTCGTATGGAGGATGTGAGAAGGAATAACTGCTTTCCATGGGGCTGCTGTACATAAACATCTGTTTTGCCCTCTCCTCTTTTGTTCATTGTTCATATGGTTAATCATTTATTTCTGTATTCTGTTATGTTCTGTCTACCCACCTGTCTCATGATCCCTTTTGGAGCCTTCCTGCCGTGCCTGTGGTGAATGACCGTTTATGTCCTTTTTAGATCTGCTGACCCTTCTTTGTCCCGCCCGGCGCAGATGGGCCTCCCATTATCTTTTTAGTGGGGGGCCTTGATTTTGGCGGCGGATGGTGTCCACTGGGCGGCGTGGCGGCCCGGTGGATGACTGCCCGCATGGCCGTCTCCCTGCGTCGGTGGACCAATGCTGCAGGACTCCCTTCGCAGGCCAGCCTGTGGGGGGCACCATGCAGCGAGGGTCCAGGGTCCTTTCCCGAACACCTATGGCATTGCCACTTTTGGGGGGACATATGAGGTGATCTGTGATTCACCCAACTCTATTAATTCAACTGTATCTTTGACCATTTTTTACAATTCTTATACCACTAGTCCACTCTTTAGTTTCCCTGTTTGGTTGCTATGATGCCCCCTTTCGTTGTTAGGTAATCGGGTCCGATGCTTGGTCTCCACTGATGTATCCATGGACGGGACCTCTGGGGTCTTGGTACCTGCCTCCTTGTTGTGGGAAGTTTCTGTGGAAGGACGCCGTATGAGAGCGGCATCACGTCATAGCCTCTCCTATGGTGTCTGCTTCCTTCCTTGTCTCTCCCCCCGACCCTGGACGGCGACGTACTGACGCGATGACGCCACACTTGAGCGGCGCCACGTCAGACGCCATCACCTGGTGCCGTTTTAAACCCTGTTTGCCTGGGAGCCAGTGTCAGTGTTCTGGGTGGCAGTGAAGTGAATGGACGGATGATCTGAGTATCCTGTGGGCACCATACTTTTAGCAGCTCTTATTGCTTTGTAAGTGCACTTTATCTGTCTTATGTGATAGTTGGTGGAAGATGTTTATATTGAGGAATGCCTATTGACATTGGGTCTTTGTTGTCTTTTTGTCATTGGCAGAGCCCCTTTATGTGACTTAAGATTATTTAAGAGGGAAGATTGTTCCGTTTCACGAGTTAAAGCACAATAGGGAAGCCTGGGTGATAGATAGATGGAGATACCTAAAGTTAAGCCATTTTGTTGAGCGCCTGCCACAGCCAATAAGGTCGGGAAAGGAGCTCTCAGAGTTGGAAAGGCTGTGTCTGGCTAATAATACTAAGGGCATAATATCTAAGATTTATAAAATGGGGTTGTCGGCGGGTAGGAAAGAGGTACCTCCTTACATCATAAAATGGGAAAGAGAATTAGGAACGCAGATAGATAGCAACACTTTAAGGAAAATATTGGAACTGACTCATGGCTCGTCAATTGACACCAATGTGGCTGAAATGAATTATAAGATCTTGACGGGTTGGTACGTTACCCCAGATAAAGCATGTAAGTATCAAAGGGATAAGACATCGGATTGCTGGAGGAGATGCAAAGGAGTGGGCAACATGGCCCACTTGTGGTGGGACTGTCCTGAAATTAAAAGATACTGGGTAAAAATATTGGGGTTTATCAAGGAAATAACAAAGATAGAAGTAAAAGCAGACCCCTGGATAGTATTACATCATGGAATAGGAGGAGAGGTCAAAAAGTACAAAGATTCCCTGGTGCCACACTTGCTTAATGCGGCTAAAAAAACTATCCCAAAAAAGTGGCAGATGGTAGAATGCCCATCAATATGGGAGTGGGTCAATGAAGTGGAAGGTATTCGCTTTATGGAGGAAGGGAGTTCTGGGAGGGATGGCGACATAATAGGAGATAACAACAACTGGCAGTGTTGGAAGGAATTTAAAAAAAGGTGGAGTTTTACTGAGGGATTGAAGACCAGATTTGACTGAAAAGAACAAAGTTAACCAAGAGTGCACAGATGTGGGGGGGGGGGGGGAGAAGGGGTAAAGGTGAGGGGGTAAGGGTGGGGGATTATTTGGGGTAGTGCTGGGGTAAAAGATAAAGTAAAGACCTCTAGTATGATTTTTTTTTTGTACACTGTTATTGATAATAAATGATTTTTATATTTGCAAACAAAGCTACAATGATGTGAAAAAGTTGAAGGGACATGGATGACACTGATAAGGTGGATTAAGTCTCTTATAAGATTCAGTGAGGTAGCATTAAAAAAAAAAAAAAAAAAAAAAAAAAAAAGATTATTTAAGCAGCTTATTTGGGAGCACTATACCATATATTTGGTCCCAGGTCCGATCGTCTTTTCCTGCCTTCCCACCTGCATATCCCCCCCCTGGCTTCCTACTGTGTTGAGGTAGGATACTATTGACTCACTTCAGCCTTATTAATAAATTTTATATTAGAATATGGGAACTTACTACAGTTGGGCTATAAACTGTACCTGAACGTTATATACACACTTTGTCAGATACAGCTCTGATTTACATTGGTGGGATTATCCTCCTCGGTGAGCACTGCCCCTTTGGTGTTGTCTGGGTGGACCAGTGTGGATAAGGTGGGGCCAGCCACACTCCCCAATTTCCCCTCTGGATACTGGGGTGTTGTTCCTTGATACGGTCGCCACCGCGGTCTCGGCAGTGAGATTTCAACTGTGATGTGTCTGGGTATGTTTCTCCTCCATGGGATTATAGTACCGCATGTTGTTATTACACAGAGCAATTATGTATCGTATCTATTTAACAGATGATTGATATATTCTTTTCTGACAGTGATAGTGTGATTCTTCTCCACCGATTGCCCCTGATGAAGGGACGCCTCGTATAAGTCCCGAAACGTGTAGGGCCGTGTGGAAGACTGCATAAGCATCATGACCACTTCATATCCCTGTTTTTAGTGGTTCTATTGTTATAATTTTCAATTTTTATGTCCATATGTTTATTGTGATTCTGTATATTTTTCCTTGTTTTTTGTATTTAATAAATTATCCTTTTTTTGTAACTACTCTGTTGCCTTTAAAGTCCCATTTACCTTTTTGGGGATTTTTTATTCTGAAAAATTGAGAACATGCTCTCAATCTTTTGCTGGCTGGAATTTGGCCAGCAAAAGTCCGATGGAGCATACACACGGTCGGAATTTCTGACCAAAAGCTCTCATCGGTATTTTGCATGGCCGAATTTCCGATCGTGTGTATGGGGCATTAAAGTTCTTTCAAATGACATTTGTCAAGTCATAAAATGTACTGCAACATTTTTGTACTGTGTGTTTGTAATAACGATCATTCGAAAATCTATTAATGTATGGCCAGCTTTCGTATTGGGGTTAGTTCTTACAACGTTATTGATGAATAATCACAACTTTTTTTTTTCTTTATTTTGCAGCTAGTGCATATATTGGGTATATCCCAATGCTTATACCTCTGTTTTAAATTCATACAGTTTACACAATTAGGATTCCTCACATTTTTGTCATAGATTCCCTTGCCCCTTGTTTTGGGGAAAAAGGAGTTCCTTTACCATTTGAATACTATCTCTGTTGGCTAAAGTGAGCCTTTAATATATATAATGATTACATCTATTACTATACTGTATAGTAATATATGTAATTAATATATATATATATATATAGATATATATATATATATATATATCTATATATATATATATATAGATATATATATTAAAGGCTTACTTTAGCCAACAGCGATAGTATTCAAATGGTAAAGGAACTCCTCCTTCCCCAAAACAAGGGGCAGGGAATCTATGACAAAAATGTGAGGGGCTGTGAACAAGGCTTATTGCCAAAACACGTCTGCCACTGTCTTTGTACTCACTGGTATGGCAAAATAAAAATATCTGAGGTTTATGGAGTTGCCAGCTGTCTTTTTCTGTTGACTATAATGTCTTTTGGTGGATTGGGAGACACCACAGCTTTGCCACCCAGATTGCAACTTCCAGATTTATGCTAAGGATCCACTGCTCTGAGCGATGCATCCCTTGTGTTTGAAAAATGTAAAGGGGTGTACTCACTTTTGTGAGATACTGTATATTAATTTAAAAAAAAACTGTGTGTGTGTGTATATATATATATATATATATATATATATATATATATATATATACACAGTTGCAATAAAAAATATGTGAACCCTTTTGGAATGATATGGATTTCTGCACAAATTGGTCATAAAATGTGATCTGATCTTTATCTAAGTCACAACAATAGACAATCACAGTCTGCTTAAACTGATAACACACAAATAATTAAATTTTACCATGTTTTTATTGAACACACCATGTAAACATTCACATTGCAGGTGGAAAAAGTATGTGAACCCTTGAATTTAATAACTGGTTAAACCTCCTTTTGCAGTAATGACTTCAACCAAACGTTTCCTGTAGTTGCAGATCAGACCTGCACAAGGGTCAGGAGTAATTCCTCTTTACAGAACTGTTTCAGTTCAGCAATATTCTTGGGATGTCTGGAGTGAATCGCTTTCTTGAGGTCATGCCACAGCATCTCAATCGGGTTGAGGTCAGGACTCTGACTGGGCCACTCCAGAAGGTGTATTTTCTTCAGTTTAAGCCATTCTGTTGTTGATTTACTTCTATGCTTTGGGTCGTTGTCCTGTTGCAACACCCATCTTTTGTTGAGCTTCAGCTGGTGGACAGATGGCCTTAAGTTCTCCTGCAAAATGTCTTGATAAACTTGGGAATTCATTTTTCCTTCAATGATAGCAATCCGTCCAGGCCCTGACGCAGCAAAGCAGCCCCAAACCATGATGCCCCCACCACCATACTTTACAGTTGGGATGAGGTTTTGATGTTGGTGTGCTGTGCCTCTTTTTCTCCACACATAGTGTTGTGTGTTTCTTCCAAACAACTCAACTTTGGTTTCATCTGTCCACAGAATATTTTGCCAGTACTGCTGTGGAACATCCAGGTGCTCTTGTGCAAACTGTAAATGTGCAGCAATGTTTTTTTTTGGGCAGCAGTGGCTTCCTCTGTGGTATGCTCCCATGAAATCCATTCTTGTTTTGTGTTTTACCTATCGTAGATTCGCTAACAGGGATGTTCGCATATGCCAGAGACTTTTGTAAGTCTTTAGCTGACACTCTAGGATTCTTCTTCACCTCATTGAGCAGTCTGCGCTGTGCTCTTGCAGTCATCTTTACAGGACGCCCACTCCTAGGGAGAGTAGCAGCAATGCTGAACTTTCTCCATTCATAGACAATTTGTCTGACCGTGGACTGATGAACAGCAAGGCTTTTGGAGATACTTTTATAACCCTTTCCAGCTTTATGCAAGTCAACAATTCTTAATCGTAGGTCTTCTGAGAGCTCTTTTGTGCGAGGCATCATTCACATCAGGCAATGCTTCTTGTAATAAGCAAACCCAAAACTGGTGTGTGTTTTTTATAGGGCAGGGCAGCTGTAACTAACACCTCCAATCTCATCTCATTGATTGGACTCCAGTTGGTTGACACCTCACTCCAATTAGCTCTTGGAGATCTCATTAGTCTAGGGGTTCCCATACTTTTTCCACCCGCACTGTGAATGTTTACATGGTGTGTTCAATAAAACCATGGTAACATTTAATTCTTTGTGTGTTATTAGTTTAAGCAGACTGTGATTGTCTATTGTTGTGACTTAGATGAAGAACAGATCACATTTTATGACAATGTAAATCATTCCAAAAGGGTTCACATACTTTTTATTGCAACTGTATATATCACAAAAGTGAGTATATCCCTCACATTTTTGTAAATATTATATTATATCTTTTCATATGACAACACTGAAGAAATTACACTTTGCTACAATGTAAAGTAGTGAGTGTACAGCTTGTATAACCGTATAAATTTGCTGTCCCCTCAAAATAACTCAACACAAAGCCATTGACCGGTTCCCGACCGGCTCACGTAGATATAATGCGGCACAATGGCTCTCCTAGGCAAAATTCCGTATGGGAACTGCCTTCCCTTTTTCAGCCACCAGAGGGCATGCCGCCCGGCTGACCCGATGCGCACAGGCAGCGATTGCGTGCACAAGCGCCAGGATGGGGATTTGTGTGTGTAAACTAGGTAGGAACAGCGATATGTCTCCTCTCCTACTTAGTCCTATCCCCATACAGTTAAAACACACTAAGGGAACACACATTTCATCCCTTGATCGCAATGTTGCAGTACCGATAAAAATCGCAGATCACTACTATTACTAGTAAAAAAAAAATGCCATAAAAATGCCATAAATCTTTCCCATAGTTTGTAGACACTATAACTTTTACGCAAACCAATCAATATACGCATATTGTGATTTTTGTTTACCAAAAATATGTAGAAGAATATATATTGGCCTAATATGATGAAGAAATGTGTTTTTTTTTTAAATTTTGGGGATATTTATTATAGCAAAAAGTAAAAAATATTGTTGTTTTTTTTCAAAATTGTTGGTCTTTTTTTGTTTATAGCGCAAAAAATTAAAACCACAGAGGTGATCAAATACCACCAAAAGAAAGCTCTATTTGTGGGGAAAAAGGGATGCAAATTTCCTTTGGGTACAGCATTGCATGACCACTCAATTGTCAGTTTAAAGCGACGCAGTGCCAAATTGTAAATAGTGCTCTGGTCAAGTAGGGGGTTTTATCTTCCGGGGCTGAAGCGGTTAATGTCTAAACCGCTGGCAACAAAAGTGAGTACACCCCTAAGTGAAAATGTCAAAATTGGGCCCAATTAGCAATTGTGGTGGTGTCATGTGACTCTTTAGTGTTCCAAGATCTCAGGTGTGAATAGGGAGCAGGTGTGTTAAATTTGGTGTTATCGCTCTCACTCTCTCATACTGGTCACTGGAAGTTCAACATGGCACCTCATGGCAAAGAACTCTCTGGGGATTTGAAAAAAGAATTGTTGCTCTACATGAAGATGGCCTAGGCCAGTGATGGTGAACCTTGGCACTCCAGATGTTTTGTAACTACATTTCCCATGATGCTCAACTACACTGCAGAGTGCATGAGCATCATGGGAAATGTAGTTCCAAAACATCTGGGGTGCCAAGGTTCCCCATCACTGGCCTAGGCTATAAGAAGTTTGCCAAGACCCTGAAACTGAGCTGCAGCATGGTGGCCAAGACCATACAGCGGTTTAACAGGACAGGTTCCAAGCAGAACAGGCCTTGCCATTGTCGACCAAAGAAGTTTAGTGCACTTGCTCAGCATCATATCCAGAGGTTGTCTTTGGGAAATAGACGTATGAGTGCTGCCAGCCTGTCAGTGCTCAGACCATACGCCGCACACTGCATCAAATTGGTCTGCATGGCTGTCGTCCCAGAAGGAAGCCTCTTCTAAAGATAATGCACAAGAAAGCCCGCAAACAGTTTACTGAAGACAAGCAGACTAAGGACATGGATTACTGGAACCATGTCTTGTGGTCTGATGAGACGAAGGATAAACGTATTTGGTTCAGATGGTGTCAAGCGTGCGTGGCGGCAACCAGGTGAGGAGTACAAGTGTCTTGCCTACAGTCAAGCATGGTGGTGGGAGTGTCATAGTCTGGGGTTGCATAAGTGCTGCCAGCACTTGGGAGCTACAGTTCATTGAGGGAACCATTAATGCCAACGTGTACTGTGACATACTTAAGCAGAGCATGATCCCCTCCCTTTGGAGACTGGGCCGCAGGGCAGTATTCCAACATAATAACGACCCCAAACACACCTCCAAGATGACCACTGCCTTGATAAGGAAGCTGAGGATAAAGGTTATGGACTGGCCAAGCATGTATGCAGACCTAAACCCTATTGAGCATCTGTGGGGCATCCTCAAACGGAGGGTGGAGGAGCGAGAGGTCTCTAACATCCACCAGCTCCGGGATTTCGTCATGGAGGAGTGGAAGAGGACTCCAGTGGCAACCTGTGAAGCTCTGGTGAACTCCATGCCCAAGAGGGTTAAGGCAGTGCTGCAAAATAATGGTGGCCACACAAAATATTGACACTTTGGGCCCAATTTGGACATTTTCACTTAGGGGTGTACTCACTTTTGTTGCCAGCGGTTTAGACCTTAATGGCTGCATGTTGAGTTATTTTAAGGGGACAGCAAATGTACACTGTTAAACAAGCTGTACACTCACTATTTTACATTGTAACAAAGTGTCATTTCTTCAGTGTTGTCACATGAAAAGATATAATAAAATATTTACATAAATGTGAGGGGTGTACTCACTTTTGTGAGATACTGTATAGACAGTATATAAACTGGACTTTTACCATCTTTACCAACATTCCTTCTGTTGGGAAAATAAGGAATATAATTTGACACTAGAGATCTGTGTGTCATATCTGGAGGATTCAAGCAGATGTATCCTATCCTATCTCCTATGGCATATAGTCGCTGATGCATTCCAGGGCTCTCATGGGATACTGTCCAGAGACAGTTTAAGGATTACATTCCGCACTCGGCAATGCCAATATTTACTGTACAACTTAGCCAACTCCCTTCTTGGAAATGGGGGGAAAGGTCTGCCATATGCCTTTCTTCATTAGTGTAAGGTTATACAAGGATGGCTTTGATCTTTTGTATAAACAGCTTTCAATGTCCTATATTTTTAATACATTAAAACACTGTATGGAATATACCAAATGGGCCTAGACTGGGGTTTACAAATGCCTTCACTAAAGGGTGAAAAGACGATTGAAACG
The DNA here is from genome assembly GCA_037952925.1 of Lithobates clamitans. Taxonomy (NCBI): domain Eukaryota; kingdom Metazoa; phylum Chordata; class Amphibia; order Anura; family Ranidae; genus Lithobates; species Lithobates clamitans. Next base: position 3,495,789 of record JBBGZY010000797.1, on the reverse strand, counting down.
TGTAAATTTCATTCTACCCATGGTGAACTGACAGTCTTGGAGGATTGTTTCATGCACTGTTCTAACTAATTATTATTATACGGGATTTATATAGCGCCAACAGTTTACGCAGCGCTTTACAACTTGAGGGTAGACAAATACAATACACTTTACTACAGTAGGAATCAGAGGACCCTGCTCCTTAGAGCTTACAATCTAAGAGGGAAGGTCAAGTAGTGAGAGCTCTTGACAATATTTCAATGGTGAACCCAAGAAGGTGGATGCACCTCATTACATCTGAAAATGTATTGACTATAAGGGCATTATATGCAGTCACCTGAATTTTCCCTCATGGAAGAACAAAGGTAACTGAAATAGCACATAACAATCAATAGTTTTCTAATGCCCTGTACACACCATAGGATTTTCCGACGGAAAAGGTTCGATGGGAGCTTGTTGTCGGAAATTCCGACTGTGTGTAGGATCCATTGGACATTTTCCATTGGAATTTCTGTCACACAAAATCTGAGAGCTGGTTCTCAAATTTTCCGACAACAAAATCCGTTGGCGGAAATTCCGATCATGTGTACACAATTCCGACGCACAAAGTTCCACGCATGCTCGGAATCAAGCAGAAGAGCCGCACTGGCTACCGAACTTCACTTTTCTCGGCTCGTCGCACGTGTTGTACGTCACCGCGTCCTTGATGTTTGGAATTTCCGACAAGATTTGTGTGACCGTGTGTATGCAAGACAAGTTTGAGCCAACATCCGTCGGAAAAAAAACATGGATTTTGTTGTCGGAAAATCCTATCGTGTGTACAGAGCATAAGTGTCATGTTCACACCAGAGCGCGGCGTTTCTCTGCATTCCATAGATGTGCGGTTTTATGTAACATATTTGCATAATATTGCACAGAAATGCGTGTAAACACATCAAAATATAATGCACTCTCACCCACAAAAAGGAATAGGTGAGTGGAATTTTAAAAAAATGTAGAAAACGGAACATAAAAATGCATTGAAATGCGAATAAAAAAGTTCAGAAATTAAATTGACTGCAGGTGCATTTTTAGGTGTGTTGTAGTGTGAATGGTCCCTTCCATGTGTTTTTATGTGCACATTTTTCTGCATAGTTCTTTTTTTTTTTTTTTTCCAAAGGCATGTTTCCTCTGACCTAATTGTGGGTGAGAGGTGCATTGCGGAGCGGTGCGTTAGTACAAAATAAAGATATATTTGTTATATTGTGTTAAAACGTAGTATATAGGCAACTTTTAGATTGTAAGCTCTCATGAGTTGGGTAAAATGACAACCACGCCAACTGTAGTTGCAAAACATATGCAAATATGTTTGGAAGCCGATTTGCTTTATCAAGGTCCCTATAAGATAGTTTGGTCCTAACTCTGAGAATCTCCATATTGGAGCATATATAGTAATGGATAAATGAAAGTGATTGTAAACCCTTACATATCACTTAGATATCCAATAAGTAAAATGGAACTCGGGTATTTGAAAGAACGCAAATAATCCAAGATTTTATTCACCAACGATTTGGTGGGTCACTGCCCACCGCTTTCAAGGACTGTCACCCACTGAACTGTGGGTGAGTAAAGCTTTGGATTTTTTTATGCTCTTTCAAATACCTGTGAGTGCCCCGAGCTTTATGTTAACTTGTTGGACATCTCTTACAGTGCGCACCTAGCTTTTTCTTAGCTAAATATACATATATCTAGATACAGCTGTTGAATTGTGTAGGTTGGATAAAATAGCAGAGTTTTGATTTATATTCCACTTACTGCGCTCTCTTTCAGATCAGTCTGACAGCGCAGTACAAGAGATGAGTAGTCGACCTTCAAAGTCCAGAATAAGACAGCATCTGTTGCATTCACGTTTCTTGCCACTACATTTGTAGGAGTGATGGGGCGAACTGGTAATATGTAAAGTGGGATAAAAAAAAAAGAATAATGAAAATTATAATCTGAAAAAACGTACATGGTCACGTAATACTGTGAAAGCAACAACATTAAGGCAGAAAAAAAAAAAAATATATATATATATATATACAGTATCTCACAAAAGTGAGTACACCTCTCACATTTTTGTAAATTTTTTATTATATCTTTTCATGTGACAACACTGAAGAAATGACACTTTGCTACAATGTAAAGTAGTGAGTGTACAGCTTGTATAACAGTGTACATGTGATGTTCCCTCAAAATAACTCAACACACAGCTATTAATGTCTAAACCGCTGGCAACACAAGTGTGAAACCCCCCCCCCAAGTAAAAATGTCCAAATTGGGACCACTTAACCATTTTCCCTCCCCGGTGTCATGTGACTCGTTAGCAGTGGCAGTGCGTCCATAAGGGCACACGCCGCCCCCTCTCTCCTGCCACCCCCTCTAGCACCAATAGATAGATTCATGCATTGCATGAATCTATCTATGGCCGCCGCTGCCACCCCCTATGCAGGTGCCAGGCCACTTTTTGGGGAGCCGGGCGCCTGAATTACAGTAGTGGGGGGGTTTGAAGCACCTGATTAGAGCCATAGGCTCTAATAAGCGTCAAAAAAGGTGACCTGCGAGCGCCATGCTAGGCTGTGAATATTAGCTTTCCTAACACTAACACTAAACTGCCTCTCCACCAATAAGGTGCTCGGATCTGTTACCCGTCATCTGATTGGCTGAAACGACAGGCGCTGTGATTGAACGCCTATCAGGTGTCCAATCATAGCACAGGATGGGAGAAGTCATTGAGGACCTGTCCCGCCGAGACAGGGTAAGTGCAGATGGCGGGTGGGGGGCACACTGGCAGCATTTGATATGGAACAGTGGGAGCATTTGATAGGGCACAGTGGCTGCGTTTAATGGCACAGTGGCTGCATTTGATGGTACAGTGGCGGCAATTGATGGGCACAGTGGCGGCAATTTATGGGCACAGTGGCAGCGTTTGATGGGCACAGTGGCTGCGTTTGATGGCACAGTGGCAGCAGTTGATGGTACAGTGAGACTACAATTGAGGGGTTTTTTTTCAGAATCTTTCAGTTTGTTTGCACCCCCCAAAAATTTTGAGGTTGAAGGGGTGGGGGGGGGTCAGGCTGTCAGTTCTCAGACCATATGCCGCACACTGCATCAAATTGGTATGCATGGTTGTCATCCCAGAAGGAAGCCTCTTCTAAAGATGATGCACAAGAAAGTCAGCAAACAGTTTTCTGAAGACAAGCAGACTAAGGACATGGATTACTGGAACCATGTCCTGATGAGACCAAGATAAACTTATTTGGCTCAGATGGTGTCAAGCGTGTGTGGCGGCAACCAGGTGAGAATTACAAAGACAAGTATGTCTTGCCTACAGCAAAGCATGGTGATGGGAGTGTCATGGTCTGGGGCGGTATGAGTGCTACCGGCACTGGGGAGCTACAGTTCATTGAGGGAACCATGAATGCCAACATGTACTGTGACATACTGAAGCAGAGCATGATCCCCTCCCTTCAGAGACTGGGCCGCAGGGCAGTATTCCAACATGATAACGACCCCAAACACACCTCCAAGATGACCACTGCCTTGCTAAAGAAGCTGAGGGTAAAGATGATGGACTGGCCAAGCATGTCTCCAGACCTAAACCCTATTGAGCATCCGTGGGGCATCCTCAAACAGAAGGTGGAGGAGCGCAAGGTCTCTAACATCCACCAGCTCCGTGATGTCGTCATGGAGGAGTGGAAGAGGACTCCAGTGGCAACCTGTGAAGCTCTGGTGAACTCCATGCCCAAGAGGGTTAAGGCAGTGCTGGAAAATAATGGTGGCCACGCAAAATATTGACACTTTGGGCCCATTTTGTACATTTTCACTTAGGGGTGTACTCACTTTGTTGCCAGCGGTTTATACATTAATGGATTTGTGTTGAATTTATTTTGAGGGGACAGCAAATTTACACTGTTATACAAGCTGTACACTCACTACTTTACATTGTAGCCAAGTGTTATTTCTTCAGTGTTGACACAGCCTTGGGATGTGAGGGTTAGCACAATTAATCAGGTTCTGCTGTACTGCACGGGGGCTGACCAGGACAAATGTGGCAGGAGGAGAGAGCAGAGTGAGCAGAGGGTTGACTCATCGGTGTAATGCTACCCCATCACTGTCCAGTCAGTGGGATGCAAGCTGGGGATTGGTTTCTGACCAAACAGTGTTGCAGTGGATATCTAGGACTGTGTGGAATCACAAGACTGGCCACACAGAATGATAAACCTTTGGCAGGTAAAAACAGTTTCCTAAACTAAAAATTAAAACTTAGTAGAATGCCTCTTACTTGAGCATTTATCACTCCAGCACTGCCCTGTCTCCATATCCTGATAGAATATTATCATGATAGTGGAGAATAGGCACATTCTCAAGCACCGTGTCAGTGCTGTGTATGACTTAGGCTGGCCATACTTTATACAATTTTGTTGTACAATTTTATTTTAGATGTAACAAAATCCTATAATATGAGGCCAAACCTAAACACTTTTAATTTGTATGCAATCAGGCAGGTCCTTGCACTACATATTTGATGGTAAACCTAAAGGAATTTTTTTTAGCGGCGCTTTACCGTAGTTTTTGCGGCCCTTTTTTGGCTGCTAGCGGGGCACTTTTACCCCCCCACTAACGGCCGAAAAAGGGTTAAAAGCGGCGCTTTGCCGGCACCTGCCCATTGATTTCAATGGGCAGGGGCGCTTTAGGACCGGTGTATACACTGCTCCTACAGCGCTTCAAAGATACTGCTTGCAGGACTTCTTGTTGGCGTTCCTGCCAGCGCACCGCTCCAGTGTGAAAGCACTCGGGCTTTCACACTGGAGTGAGAGGAGAGGCGATTTTCAGGCGCTATTTTTAACGCTATAGCGCCTGTAAAGCGCCTCGGTGTGAAAACAGCCCCAGGCAACCCATCAGCATTCCTGGGAATTGTAATTTGTGTGTGTGTGTGTTGGGGTGGGGGGTGAATTAGAGGCTAAATCTAAGAAAATGCTAATTTTGACCATCAGAAAGCCTCTATTTGACCATCAGAAAGCCTCTATTTGACCATCAGAAAGCCTCTATTTGTATAACTACTAAATATCCTGGATTTATGAATATGTGCATTGCCTATAGCAGCCTGCCAGATCCCCGCTGTCAATTTTCCAATAGAAGATATAAATTGCCTAGAAGTCTCCAGCTGTGGGCAACAAAACATTTTTTCTACTGTTTTTATAAATCAGCACTTTCCGTAATAATGATCAGGATTTCTCTGTGATCGCTACACTCTGGTCATCCGCTCCGCCACAAACCACAGAGCGAGAAGGATTCCATAGTAAATGGTTCTCTGGTCTGCTGCACACAAGGATGATTCACATTTCACACTGAATCACCTCTTACCACTATCAGGGTAAGTCTACTGTCCTGGCAGAATACTCTCAGTGACCAGTTTTCACTCTCTGGGGTTGATTTACTAGAGGTAAATAGAATGTTCACTTTGCAAAAGAAGTAGCACTTTACAAGGCAGGTTACCCTTAACTGCTTCCCGACCGCCGCATGCCGATGTACGTCGGCAGAATGGCACGGGTGCACAAAAAGCGTACCTGTACGTTCCTTCATGATCCCGGGCACGCACGCCGCTGGAGTCTCCCTGCAGGTCCCATGGACTCGATGTCCGCCGGTGGCCCACGATTGCGTCGAGGAGAGGCAGAACGGGGAGATGCGATGTAAACAAGGCATTTCCCTGTTCTGCCTAGTGACATGACAGAGATCTACTGCTCCCTGTCATCGGGAGCAGTGATCTCTGTCATGTCCTAGGTAGCCGATCCCCCCTACAATTAGAACACGCCGAGGGAACAGCTTTAACCCCTTGATTGCCCCTAGTGTTTAACCCTTCCCTGCCGGTGACATTTACACAGTAATCAGTGGCTATTTTTAGCTCTGTTTGCTGTATAAATGTCAATGGTTCCAAAATAGTGTCAAAAACGTCCAATGTGTCTGCCGTAATGTCGCAGTCATGATAAAAATCGCAGATCGCTGCAATTACTAATATACAAAAAATTAATAATAAAAATGCCATAAATCTATTCCCTAGTTTGTAGACGCTATAACTTTTGCGCAATCAATATACACTTAATGCAATTTTTTTTTACCAAAAATATGTAGAAGAATACATATCGGCCTAAACTGCGAAAGAAATAAGCTCTGTGGAAAATTCCCTTGCAAAGTGATTTGCCTTCAGTAAATCAATCCCCCCCTCATGTATTTTAACAAAAACCTATACAAGAGAAACAATGTGTAAATAAATAATGGCCATCTATGGATGAACAGTACTTTTACCAACTTACCTCTCTCTGCTAGATCCACAACAGCCTGTGAACTCTTCTCACCTAAGGTATTTGTAACGGTCAATGTAAAGTTATAGATTTGCTGGTTGCTTACAATGGGCCAAGTACAATTCTTTCTGGAGCAAGAAGCCGACCTTCCAGATAACCTTCATTAGGTAAAAAACAAACAATAAAACAGAATGAGGCCAATAAATGTTTATAACGACACGTGTGAATTATTTTATTAGATCATATCTTATTGTGTATAACTTCCTTTTGTCACCATCTTTGGCATACAATGACAACTGTTATGAGCAGAGGTCACCATTAGTGAAAACCACATGTCATAATGATTACCAGATCCTGAGATATAAGCAGCGGAAGTCATTGTGGGGAAATAAATTCCACATTCCAGTCTTCTAACTTAATATTCAAATGACTCAACCACACAGGAAACACTCAGAAACTCTCATAAGAATATGGGTTTAAATACTTGGATGAAGCAGACCAAAAGCCATTATTCAAGTATAGCTTCCTTGTGCTCCTTGCTCAGAGGCAGCCAATCAGTGCACCTGCTGCACACCGATCCTGTTGCCTGCCGTAGCTTTGAGCAAGAAGAGAAGAAGTCATCTGGTGGCCAATACTAACATGAATGATGATTCTATGAGGTTACTATTTCAGTCGGGGGCATTGCTAAACCCTAGCACCTATTGCTTGTTCCCTCAGAACTTCCACCAAGTCCCTTTGGTGTCCTTCTGTTCTGCAATCTTACCAAGTATGATCCTGTAGTCATACTTCTCATTTTACTGAATGTTGGGTCATACCTTCACTAACTGTATGTAGCACCCTCTACCATAGGTAGGTGCTAGCATAGGATTTTTGCTAGGGAAACTGTCTGCACAGGTAAATTTAGGCAGGTCTATGCTTTAGGATAGGCCTGTTTGTTTTGATCTGGGGGCAGAGAGTGGTTAGTGTAGAAGTGGGTGTGACCACCTGTACTCTGAGGCGCCTCCCCTGTTTCAAGAATGTTGCGGAAGAGGGGCAGGGCCTAGACCTGGAGTGGCAGGCAGCTCATGTGAGGAGGCCTAACCAATCCCCAACTGGAACTGGCAGGGGGCAGGCCTTCCATATAAGCTGAGGTAACAGGCCACTGGGAGGAGTTGTCAGCCAGGAGAAGTGGAGAATAGAGTACTAGACAGCAGCAGGAGGGCACCCCCATCTGGGGGGGGGGGGGTGCGCCGATCGCGGGAGGAGGCCCGGGAGAGCTGTGAGGGAACTTCACCCTTACACCGTCATGGGTGAAGTCCTCATCATTACACGGTCCGAGGAATTCCTGGAGCAGAGAGGCAGGAGAAGCTGTCAGAACGTACGGTCCGGTTAAGTTCTTCACCATGGACTCGGGGCAGAGAAAGGTCGGTGTGTGTGCCACAGCAGAGGGATGGATGTGAAGAAATGCCAGGATCATGCAGTACAAAGAGCTTTTAATGAGCTCTGCTTTATCCTAAGGTATCAGAGGAAATGCAGAGCACTACTAGAGTAGTGCTACCCTTGCAAGGGCCGCTGTAACTGTCCACAGGTTCTTTCCCTAGTCAGAGCAGGTAACTGGGCACACAACAGCATCTCATCCACACAGGCTCAATGACCAATCTAGGGTGTCTTTTTTGCAATCTATTGCTAAGTAACTATTAGCTTGGAAAGACAGTAGGGTGTTAGATACATCAAAAAGCTTGGTGCACAGATTGCAGAGGACTCTTCTCTACCTTTAATCTGCAGCAGTACTGTATCCTCCCCAGCTGGGGACCAGGAGGATTGCTGAATAGGTTTTAACAAAAATGGGCTGAAACGGTCTAGCTTCTGGCAGCTGCGGGACCATTGAGTGCTGCACATAGGGGGGATTTCGGCTCTAATCACAGATCCTGGCCATGATCAACACAGAGATACAACCTCTAGTAGAGTAGCCCACTTTCCATTCCTGGAAGGGGGTCCAAAGGCAAGTAGCCCCCCTTCCCTTGAGCTTCTGGATCCATCCCCACAAAGGGAGAAGAGAACCTCCAGGGTTCCAGCCTATATAACAGTAACCCAGCCACCATATGGGCCCATTTTCCTGGGGGTTGGCTAGGCTCTACTAAATATTCAGGCCAGCAATTTGAATCCTCCCACCCTAAACTCCAGAATCTTTTTCTAGAGATGAGGGGATTATCAAACTAGCAACCTGTGAAACAGACTGTTCTAAACAATTACTGCTTCTGTGCCTACAGTAGAAACTAACACTAAATTTGTCAAACACCTAACTGTGAGGGTGCTACACTAGCATGTGGCTTCCTAACTGCTTAGCAGGCAGCCATGATTATTTAATTATTTACAGATCATTGATTTTTGACTAGATTTCAGCCAGGAACATTGTTCGGATCTAGAAAGTCTTAGGGCACCCTTGGACACACCTAGGGTGAAAAGTTGCCATGATGAATAGAACTCATGTCTAAAGGTGTGCAGTTCGTCTTGTTCCGAACCTAAATTCAGATTTTTTTTTTTCGTTATTCGTGAATTTGGATTTATCCGGATTTCCAAATTACAATACTAATGAAATTAAATGAATCTGAAGTAACAAAATGAAAAATGTGCCCGAAATTCAGATAGTAATCGAATTCAAATAGTTTTCTAATCGAATTTGAATAGTTTTCGAATCAAATTCAAATCGGAATTTCAGAAGAGAATAAAATAGAATTAAAAATGGAACAGAATAGAAAAGAATAAAATAGTATAAGAAATAAAATAATAGAATATAATAGAGTAAAGCAGAACAGAATACAAAATAAAAGAATGGAAAAAATTTTATGGAAAATAAAGGGATAGAACAAAAAATAAAGGAATAGGATAGAAAATAAAAGAATAGAATATAATAAAGTAAAACAGAACAAAAAAGAGGTGGGTCCTGCATGAAAAACGTATGACTGCAGTATATGCTAGATGTTTGTAAATATTATGTAAAAAATATTGTAAATGATGTTGTCTCTCTTCAGTTGAGTGCTGTATGCTTTTCATGAGCCCTTTCGAAGCAAATTGGCGAAACGCGTTGGCACATTTAGATTTACCATATCGGCATTTAATTCTTGGTGTATGATTCTATACAGTGAACTCTGCAAGCACTGTTTGTGTTTGTTTTTGTTTTTACTAATTCAGATACGTATATGTTGTATGATCTTTTTAATAATTGTTACCCAATGAATTCTACTTTTATAAAATATCAAGCTCCTTGTTTGGCCTGTACAGTCCGATTATCTATTTTGCTCCTCTCTTCCCTATGTTTATTATACATTTTGATAAATGGTTAAAAAAATTGACAGCCCAGCTACTGTATAGGTTACCCCCATGGAATGGCACTCTTGGCTATCACATGGGTAGCACAAAGCTAAGCCTGCTAAGCATAATTCCATTACATTCCCCCAACATTCCCTCTTCCCCATATTCTCTGCAATTTACCATTCATGCAATACGTATTTTTCAGCAAGGAGACCATGGAAGTTATGAATAGGCCCGGGCGTCCAGGTGCAGTGTAACCTCTTCAAGTCATTTGTTTCACAGGAAAAATTCTTTGGCTCATCAGGTGGTCCTGTAAGATTGATAATAAAGCACATGTAGGTTAGATTGCACAGTGTGCTAATAAAATTGACTTTACTTATTGCACATATGTATTCATTAAACATAATTCAATGTATTTTAAATTCAGCTAATGTAAGTACTTGAATCCTTATTGGTATGTATTGTAATCCGTCATCGGCATCTTGTGATCCTCTCTACAGCAGCACTTGAAGCTATTAACCATTTACCGACCGGCTCCTGTACATATACGTCGGCAATTTAAAGATGGGTATCTCGGTAACGGCAGCGGCTGCTGCCACAATCGAGGTATCCATCTTTTCAGGAGCCGGTCGTGTTTACGATAATGGTGGTCTCTGCGGCGAATTTAAAGCGCCCCGTCCCGCAGAAGCGAGCGTATACATGAGTAGCGCTCACATATGAAAACGGTGGTCACACCACACATGTGAAGTATCGCCGCAATCGTTAGAGCGAGAGCAATAATTCTAGCCCTAGACCTCCTCTGTAACTCAAAACATGCAACCTGTAGAATTTTTTAAACGACGCCTGACATGTCGGGTATCAATTTACTTGGGGTAACATTATCTTTCACAGTATAAAAAAAATTAGGCTAACTTTACTGTTGTCTTATTTTTTTTATTCAAAAAAGTGAATTTTTTCCAAAAAAAAGTGCGCTTGTAAGACCGCTGCGCAAATACGGTGCAAAAAAAAGTATTGCAATGACCGCCATTTTATTCTCTAGGGTGTTAGAAAAAAACCCAATATATAATGTTTGGGGGCTCTAAGTAATTTTCTAGCAAAAAAAACAATTTTAAACTTAACTTAAGGACTTAAAGCTAGTCCGTAAGTGGTTAAACCTCTGCTGCAAAGAGAAAATGCTGAAACACTGAAGGAGCAGACTGATGGCTCATCATTGTTAAAGTTTATTCACTGTCCACTCAGCAGTGGGGATGTGATATTGACCAATCCATGCTGTCTGAGACTATGTATATGTACTTAGGGCATTCAGGTTGAATGAACATGACCGCTTTCTGCACCAGCCACATCCTTACCAACCAGTGACATCACTTGCCCATTCTCTTACATGGCTGGGAATCCCCAGCAACATAAGCAAGGGAGTTGGATAGGGGGTGACATCATTGTCTAAATATGGCCACCTGTTTGGGGAGCTGTTATTCTACTGGCTGTGGCTGTTGTTGCCTTAGGGTTTGTCAGATTTTTTTTGTTTTGGCAGGTGTAGTTCATTGTGATTGACAAGGATCTAGATCCCTGGACAATGTGACTGACAATGGATTTATATTGTGGGACCTTTTTTTTTTGTCAAGGTAAGAAACTGCTTGTGTTTTTATTTATATGTCACATATATGATCAGGTAAAGACTTGGAATGTCGCTCAAAGCTGGAGGATAACAGGTGTCCCTGCCAGTGTTCAGAGAGTGGAAGTAGGCATCATAACACTATTCCAGAAGCATAGACATGTGCGGGGTAAGACGCTGCTTAAAACCGACCCCTGTGACCAAGCCCTGGTGGTCGGGCGAAGCGCGTCATGGGGGTGTTGCCAGAGCAGCGCTGTCTGAGGCCATACACAGCCATATCAACATTTGAAGCACCGGGTCGGTTTTGAGCAGCGTCTTACCCCATACATGTTGTATGTTACATTTTCTTTTGTAAATGATAATTTAATCATACCAGTCCCTATATCTTGCTGGTGGGGAGGGAAAGCACATTTTCCTCATGTTGATGAGGATAAAAGCCTCTTCCCCACAACCCTGGCCCAGTGGTCATGGGGGTCTCCCAGTGAGTGGCTTATTGAAATCTGGAAGCCCCCTTTAACAGTAAGGGTACCTCCAGATACTGTCCCCCACTGTGAATAAGTAAGGAGTACATAGTACCCCTACTCAGTCACGAAAAAAATGTGTAAAAAAAAATACAGTTTTTGACAAGTTTAATAAACAAATAGCCCCACAATGTGCATCCATCATCAGTCACATCATCCAGTGATATAGATCCATGTTAATCACAATGCCCAAAGCCCACCGATCTACTGAAAAAAAAATACATGGTCTGCTGACACACGTCTGATGCCGAGGTTTGCTCTCCTGCTACTGACAGCTCTGGCGAATGATAGCTGATATAATCTAAGGGGTGAGGCCTCCTGGGTGAAGACATTACCAGTGACGTCAGAGTAGATGTTAAGGACATGTTTCCCAGATATGAGACCGGCCCTTCAAATCAGAACTGCAGCAGACAAGTAAAAGGCTGCAATACATCGATGAAGATATTTGCCAGCACACCATGGATCGATAAGGTGGTGTCCAAACTGATTTTTTTTTTTTTTTTGCATGATCAATTCATAGAGCAGTGCAACATTTCAGAGCTACGTAGGGCCCCTTCGTCAGGCAAGTCATAAGTGTAGGGTAACAGTGTACAGTATTTAAATAACCACCAACCAATCAGAAAGAGACAATTAAAGGACCACCCAGCCCATGACAGGTGTGACGTCATAAATCCCGCCAAAAGCAAGCAAACATAAGCGGACATCTAAAGCCTATGTCAAAACAAAAACAAGAGTTGCTCGATACCCATAATAACATGGTTACTAACCTGTGCACATTGTCTGGCAAGATCACACTGTGCAAATCGAGCAACAGTCATGATAGATATATTGTGCAGGCACATCTGGCAGCGGCTCCTGATCTGTGCTTGGATCAATGTCGGTGCGGGGATCCGAGGTTGCCTGGCAAACGATCTAATCCAATTATAGAAAAGACCATCGGCCCTGCATGCGCGGTGCAGTCGGCGATCTCCTAGCAACAGGGGACGATGCCGGTGTTCTGTCAAAATAGCCAACTCGCCAGAAACTCTAACTACTTAACTTCCGGTTTCTTTAAACCATCAGTAATTGAAGATTTTGAGGAATTGCTGTTTGGACACAACACCGGCAACCGAATACTAGCCAACACAATGGCCGTCTCTGAGGTGGTGACAACTTTGTCCTCGTTAGCCGCTGTGCTGTCAAAACAGCTAAATCTTCCTGTACCGGACTCTATTCGGTTGCCGGTGTTGTGTCCAAACAGCAATTCCTCAAAATCTCCAAAAACTGATGGTTTAAAGAAACCGGAAGTAATGTGATTGGAGTTCCTGACGAGTTGGCTAATTTGACAGGACACCGGGCCGGGGCCACCGATGCCATGGGAATGCATAGCGTCAGGCCGTTCCGCCTCCAAGGCAAATCGCGACCAGTCAAAGTCAGGGGGAGTGGAAGGAACAGTGAAGGTATAAAGTGTGAGTGCATAGACGGAAACATAGCTGCCAGAGCGGGAGTGCACACAGAGGAAAGAGACAAAGGGGGAGAGGGGATAACGGATATAAAGTAATAGGGGAGAAGTCCAAAAAGAAAAGGAAAGAAGACAAAAAATAAAGATATAAGTGCAGAAATAACAAATGGGAAAAAAGAAGAAATACAAGAAAATGGAGAAAAAAATATAATATGAAAAGGAAATAACTGAAGTGTAAGATAAAAGAAGAAAAAGCAGAAATATAAATAGAAACAAAAATAAATAAATTAAAATAAAATTAAAATAAAATAAATGAAATAAAATTAAAAAAAAGAACGAAGGGGCCTCGCGTGGCTCTGAAATTTTGCACTGCTCTATGAGGTGATCATGCAATAAAAAAAATCAGTTTGGAGGCTACCTTGTCGATCCATGGTGTGATGGCAAATATCTTCATTGTGACTTTCTGAATCAGTTTCCAGCTGGTTATTGCCGCAGCACCCAAATCTTTTAGAGCTTTATCCAGGAATGTGTGCGATGGGAATATGGAGTATTACTTGCAATACATCGATGACATGACTTCATATAAGTACACTTACTGCTAACAATGAGGACTGTTCCATTATGTCTTTTCCTGCCCATAGGGTCCACATAGAGTCGGCAGATAACATTGTCTCCATCCGAGCGAGTCATTGATGCATTTTTCACCGTAATCACGAAACTCTCTGTTTTCATGTGTTCTGACTGGCTCTGATACCGATCCTTCTTATAGGTCATTTCCTGGACTTTCTCGGAAAGGCTGGGCAAGCAGCAAAAACTAACTTCAGAACCCTCCAAAACAATTTTCTCATGGGGATATATTACTATGTTCTTTCTGTTCTCTTCATTCTTTCCTGGGAAAATAAGGGGGCGACACATGATGTCAAATTTAGACCACTGCTTTTCAAAAGTGTATTTGAAAACAATAATATAAGGCAGTTCAAAGGAAGAATCGTAAATTTGTCCAGGACTGTATCGGAAATGTCAAAAAAAGATCTGTAAATTCAAAGTGATAGGCAGATAAAGTTTTAAGGATAAACCTTGGCTTCATTTGTAAAAGTAATGTCTTAAAAATTCAACTAATTACTGCTTTATTTTAATTTGTAGGATCTGTTTTTAAAATCTAATATGCTCCTTTTTTGGCCTTTTTTTGTTGTTCGATTTGGGCATTAGATTTATCTCTGTCTATAATCACAAAACTCCACACTATGTCAGCAGTTTAATTATAAGTAATCAAAATTGTTAATAAAAAAATAATAAAAAATTAAATTATCAACATAATTATTAACATATTAACATAACTATTAAAAATGAGTCCTTTCTTTGACAATACTAGTACTTCCTATTCTGTGTTGGATAAATTACCATGCTTACGATTATACCATGCTTTTCTTTTTTATCACCAATTCAACTCCAAATGTAATGAGGCTTTTTTCAAACTCTCCATTTTCTTCAATGGTGTAAAAGTTGAGGGGTTTCTTAGATTAGCGTATTCTACACTTCATGTATTTTTCATCTATGGTTGTTGCCATAGAAAGTATGTTTTCATGGTGTCTCCTTATGAATTTATTAGATACTCGTGAGACAGCAAATTTGTAACCTTTTCTAAATGCCTTCATACTATTCTCCATTAGTACTCTACTGCTTCAATTATATACTTTCATGGGGCCTTTTTTTCCTTTCTTATGTTATCATTTTTGTCATTTTATTACTATTTTATTCTGAAAAATTTAATTGATACAGTCACAAACATACATTCATGACTGCGCCATGACTTAATAAAATAATACATTAATTAAAGTGGTCCTAAAGCCTCAAGGTTTTTTTACCTTAATGCATTCTATGCATTAGGGTAAGAAACCTTCTGTGTCTCAGACTCGCCCCCTCACCCCCCTTATACTTACCGGAACCCTATTGTGATCCAGCGCTGTGCATTAGAGCTGCAGCTGTCCTGACTTTGTCCGACAGCAGCCATTGGCTCCTGCTCCTGTCAATCAACTCCAGTGAAAAGGGAGCGGTGTGGGTGGGGGCCAAGTCCCGCTGTCTGTGAATGGATGCAGGAGCGGTATTTGAGGTGGAGCTTGCATTAGTGCCCCCAAGGGAATCAGTTTCCTACTGAGGGCACCAGCAAGAGAGGAGGAGCCAGGAGCACCGGCGGGGGACCATAAAAGAGGAGGATTGGGGCCGTTCTGAGGGAGCAGTTAAGTATAGACATGTTTGTTATTTGCCAACCAGCACATAATGATGTATGTCGGCACAATGGCACAGCTGTGCAAATGGGTGTACCTGTACGTCCCCTTTAAGACGCAAAATTGTGGGCGCACGCTCACTTCACCGCTCCAAAGAAGCTGCTGGCAGGACTTTTCCTGACGTCCTGCCAGCGTACCGCTCCAGTGTGAAAGCCCTCGGGCTATCACACTGGAAACAATGGAGCAGCTGTTTGAGGGCAGATTGCAGGCACTATTTTTAATGCTTTGGCGCCTGCAAAATGCCATCGGTGGGAAAGGGGTCTTAGGAAAGAATCCAGCCCTTTTTTAAAGCAATCTACTGAGCTTGTAAGAACCACCTCTGGAGGGAGTCTATTCCACAGCTCTTACTGTGAAGAAACCTTTCTGTATTTGGAGATGCAATATTTTTCCCTCTAGACGTAAGGAGTGCCCCCTTGTCCTCTGTGATGACCCTAAAGTGAATAACTCATCAAGTTTACTACATGGACCCCTTATCTATTTGTACATGGTGATCATTCCCCCCCCCCCTTAATCTCCTCTTCTCAAGAGAGAATAAATTCAGTTCCTCCAATCTTTCCTCATAGCTGAGCTCCTCCATCCCTCTTATCAGTTTGGTTGCCCTTCTCTGCACTTTCTCCAGTTCCCCGATATCCTTTTTGAGAACTGGTGCCCAAAACTGAACTGTAAATTCCAGATGAGATCTTACTAATGATTTTTACAGGGGCAAAATGATATCTCTCTCTCTGGAGTTAATACCTCTCTTAATACAAGAAAGGACTTTGGAAACCGCAGCTTGGCATTGCATGCTATTATTTAGCTTATGATCTACCCCCAGATCCTTCTCCACTATGGAATTAATGGCTCTATAAATTTGGGCTATATTTGCACTATACACCAGCAGTCCTGGATGTTCATCTTGCCATTTGTGGCATTGATTTACTCTGCCTGCTGTCCCGAAATAACGAATATTCTTCTTATTTTTGGGATATGTTACAGAATAAGATATGTGTATAACTTCTGTTTAGGTCTCATTCACACTAGGCATTTAGTCCCAGTGTATGAGACTTTGGGGTTTTGGTGCAGGTGGAAGGCACAAGTGCACCATCTAGCCCTGCTGCTGGCAGTATGCCGGACCATACACAGAGACAATGTACTAACATTTAGGGCAGGGGTCTTCAAACTGCGGCCCTCCAGTTGTTCAGGAACTTCAATTCCCATCATGCCTAGTCATGTCTGCATACCTCCCAACTGTCCCTGATTTTGAGGGACTGTCCCTGATTGGGAGCAATGTCCCTCTGTCCCTCATTCCTCCTCATTTGACCCTCATTTTGGTTTGATCTATAAAGTTGTTCATAAAATGCACTTTTTATCTATCTTAAAGTGTTTCCCAGTGCTAAACCTTTCATCTGATTTCTAAATTGCTGCATTTGTAAATTCCAAAAGCCAATATAAAGGAATAGTAGTGGTAAAAAAAAACACTTGTGGGTTTAACCAATCTTGTTTTTTTGTACAATTCTCCTTTAAGGGGGTGTGGCAAGGGGTGTGTCCTATGCCTGCATACTTTTGCTGATAGGTGTCCCTCATTCCCATCTCAAAAAGTTGGGAGGTATGATGTCTGTAAATGTCAGAGTTTTACAATGCCTCATGGGAAGTGTAGTTCTGCAACAGCTGGAGGACCGTTTGAGGATCCCTAATTTAGGGCATTATGCATTAAGGGATAAATGCCTGGAACACTTGCTTATGCACATTCTTCCCTGAATGCATACTGCCCTGATAGTTTGTACCACTTGGTGTATTGTCCCGCCCCATCCAGCCACAGCAGCTTTCAGACTTTCCTAGAGTTGTACAGGCTGCCAGCAGCAGGGCTGGATGCTGCATTTGTGACTTCTGCCGGAACCTAAACGCAGGATTCTAATGCACTGGGGATAAGCCCCCGTTGTGCATGAGGCTGAGGCTTTAGGAGGGCTTTACTGCTCTGTGTATTGTTTTGCTTGGAGGGCTTTTTGATTGCTTTAGTCCCTTCTCACCAAATTCTGTATGGTTATACAGTCTTTTTAACCACTTGCGGATCGCCCATCGTACATATACTGCGGCAGGGCGGCCACTCTGTGCCAGATCACGTACCTATTATGTGATCTGACACTTCTGGGTCTGGGGTGTGTGCGCACGCCGTCGATGACCCAATCCCACTGTGATCACACACAGCAGTGGGTACCGTGGACTCAATGTCCGCCGGCACCCGCCAATTAGACAGTACACAGGCAGAACGGCAATCTGTAAACAAGGCAGATTGTTGTTCTATCAGAGGGGAAGGTATTGATCCTGTGTTCCTGCAAAGCAGGAACATGAATCTTTGCCTTCCCCTAGTCAAAGCACCTCCCCCACAGCGAGAACGCACAGGTGAGGCACACAGTTAACCCTTTGATCGCCCCTGATGTTAACCCCGTCCCAGCCAGTGTCAGTAGTACAGTGACCGTGCATATCTTTTAGCACTGATCACTGTATTAGTGACACTTTTCCCCAAAAAGTTTCAAAAGTGTCAGTTAGGTGTCTGATTTGTCTGCCGCAATACCGCAGTCCCGCTATAAGTCACTGATCGCCGCCATTAATAGTAAAAAAATATATAAAAAATAAATAAAAACATCACATATTTTTTAGACGCTATAACTTTTGCGCAAACCAATCAATATACGCTTTTTGGATTATTTTTTTTACCAAAAATATGTAGCAGAATACATATTGGCCTAAATTGATGAATACATTTGATTTTTTACCTTTTTTTTTATTGGATATGTTTTATAACAAAAAGTAAAAAAATATTGTTTTTTTTTTTTTCAAAATTTTCGCTCTTTTTTTGTTTATAGCCTGAAACATAAAAACCACAGGGGTGATCAAATACCACCAAAAGAAAACTCTACTTGTGGGAAAAAAAAGGACAAATATTTTATTTGGGTACAGCGTCGCACGGCCGCGCAATTGTCAGTTAAAGTAACGCAGTGCCGTTTTGCAAAAATGGCTTGGTCATGGAAGGGGTAAATCTTCCCGAGGTCAAGTGGTTAATATCCTCTGAAAACATCCTATGTGTGATCCCTCTTGATTCTGTGTGGCCTCAAGTGGTGACACATGATTAAGTGATATCAGTACATACAAGTCTGCACTCACCATGATGAGTCTTCCACAGGCTCCAGACACTCCAGCGCTCTTCAGAGGGAAAACTGTTCCATAATAAGGCGCTACGAATGCGGAAAGAATGGGAGTCACATTCTAAAGGCAGCTCAGAATCCCACATCCAGATGAAGTGCTTATCACTTCCAGAGAGACTTGTGTTGTAATATTCCTGGAACAAAAGACCAAATTAATAACAGAGATTTCAAGTGGACCTGTCATTATGTACTACAGAATATTTTGCAAAGCAGCTAAGTACTGCCTGAGCAGTTTTATCAGTTTGGACGGTTTTTCAAGGTTTTACATTCCCACTTCCAATTATTCTCAAAGATTTTTAGCTGCCTACAAACTTTAAGGAATACCTGGAGTTTTCTAAACAAAATTGCAATACACAGAATACTATTATAAATGAAAAAATGTACTTTTTTGGAGGTTTTAGTAATCACAGCCATCTCCACCTTAACTTGACAAGGTCATTTTTGGAGCGATGAATTAGAAAACGATTTGTGTAGCAATTCTATATGTCACATGAACATTTCTCCTGAGAGCGGACTTCTTCTTTACACATACACAGAACGCCTACATCCAATATAAACCATTGTACTTACATTATGAATGATGTTATTTTTTATGGATCGTGCCACTTGGATGTGAAAAATAACGTTCAAGCCAGAAGAATAGACTCTGTCACCGAAGTCCCATTCTACAACCAAGCGTTGCTGCTGGTGGAGGTCAGGGTACACCTTCAGATTCAGAGGGGGAGAAGACTCCCGGGGCTCTAAAACATTAAAGAAAATGGTAAGAATGGCAGAATACATTGAGGTTTATTACTGGCAATTAGGGATGCACCATTTTTTTTTTTACAATGAGTACCGATACTTTTTTTTTTAGTACTCGCCGATACCAACTGCCAATACCTACCGCAACTGTTTTGTTTTAACTTCAGCTGTCAGCAATGGTACAAATCATTGAAAAGTTATTTACAAATAAAATAAACTGCTTTTTTTTTTAATTTAGCGCTTTTTCAATGTGAAATGTGTAAATATATGTTAATATATATGTGTAAAAATATTCACTAACAAAGCAAACAAAAAAAAGTTTTAATTGTTTATCGTTTTTAAAATAGACGTGAACAAAAGAAAGAAAGCAGGAAAATAATAATTAAATGGAGGAGAATAGGAAGTTAATTAAGGCTGATTAGAGTAAATTAAGGGGTTAAACAGAGGAACATTTGTTCATCCCTTTGATCTGCAGATGAAGAAACAGAAATATACAAAAAGAAACAATGTTTCTTTTTATTTTAGTGTTTAAGGGCTGAGCAATGTTGTAAATAAACATTGCCGGCTGCTTTTTTTTTTTTTTTTTTGACAGCTCCAATTACCGGACTTCTTTAACACTGGGGAGACCCCCTGACAGCTCAAAGAGCCGAGCCTGAAAGTATCGGTTTCAGGTATCGGTGCATTTGCACGAGTACCGATACTTGTGCAAATACTCGGTATCGGCACCAATACCGATACTAGTATCGGTGCAACCCTACTGGCAATATGTCCTGTCAGTATTTCCCAGAACAAAGGGGGAAACCAAGAAATGTGGGGCCAGGTTAATAAAAAAAAAAAATGGACCTTTATGGACTTTGCTTTGTGCACTGGTCCGAATCATTTGGCGGAGGAGGGATTATGGTGTGGGTTTGGTTTCTCAGGGGTTGGGCTTGGCCCCTTAGTGCCAGTGAAGGGAACTCTTAAGGCGTCAGCATACCAAGACATTTTGGACAATTTCATGCTCCCAACTCTGTGGGAACAGTTTGGGGATGACTCCTTCCTGTTCTAACATGACTGCCCACCAGTGCACAAAGCAAGGTCCAAAAAGACATGGATGAGCAAGTTTGGGGTGGAGGAACTTGACTGGCCTGCACAGAGTCCTGACCTCAACCCGACAGAACACCTTTGGGATGAATTATAGCGGAGACTGCGAGCCAGGCCTTCTCGTCCAACATCAGCGCCTGATCCCACACATGCGCTTCTGGAAGAATGGTCAAACATTCCCATAGACACACTCCTAAACCTTTTGGACAGCCTTCCCAGAAGAGTTGAAGCTGTTATAGCTGCAAAGGGTGGACCATCTCAATATTGAACCCTACGGACTAAGACTGGGATGCCTGTAGCCTGGCGGTATGATTATGTCAGATTTTTAAATCTCAAAGCAGTACATTGTTTTGCATAGAAATTTGGCGTTTTATATTGTAGGCCTGTAATTCTTAGTAATAACACACTTAATCTGTCCAAACAAGAGTCTAGTAGACATCCCGGGTATGATAAAGTTTGAAACACGAAATCATAAATTATAGCATAATAAATAACTATAAATAATTATAAATAATAATAATAATATAATAATAAAATGAACTTCCCCACGAATCACTATCGCTCAATTCTGCAAGTGATTCTGATTTATTATCGCTGTTTTCTAGCTGCTCTAAAACCACTTTTGACGTAAAGGGACACTTTTTGGTTGCTATGGACAATCTCAAGTTTCCAGGGAGAAAGAACAGTATATATAATATAAAACTGCATACAGGGACAAAAGGGATGTAAAATTATTTGATACTGTAATGTAATCTGTAAGATTACGATGTACTGTACGTGTCATGGTTTTTGCACTTTTTGAATTTGCCGCCCCATGCGTCGCAACAGATGATCCGGCGGAGGACACAGCGGGGGGACATAGCAGTATCCTGGTGACAAGGTAAGTACTCTGTACCAGGATTCTGCAATGCAATCACGAGTGTGGCTCGGGGTTACCGCTGATGGTACTGAAATTTAACCCTGAGCCACACTCTAGAATACCGCCGGGAGGGTTAAATTTCATGTGCGTATAAAGGCAGGTGTCCCAATACTTTTGACAATATAGTGTAAATGACCAGCAGAGAGGTGCTTATATGCCTCTGGTAAATTATACCTTGGTAGCTCTTTATTGCCAGCTGAAGAATTATGAAAATTACAAAGATATTGCCATGAAGCCCAGCAGAATGGTCCATTGATTGAGAAGAAGTGGTCTGGAATAAAGAAAACATAG
Organism: Lithobates clamitans; assembly: GCA_037952925.1. Taxonomy (NCBI): domain Eukaryota; kingdom Metazoa; phylum Chordata; class Amphibia; order Anura; family Ranidae; genus Lithobates; species Lithobates clamitans. The sequence continues at coordinate 3,474,124 of JBBGZY010000797.1, read as the reverse complement.
TTAACTTTAGAGGAAATCACCAAATGAATGACAACTTGATTTATTATTATTATTATTATTATTATTATTATTATTATTATTAATATTAGTAGTAGTAGTAGCTGTTCTAGTAGTATTTTGTTATTGTTATAATTGTTTTTTCATATGTCTGTGGCATATGTACTTGTTTCTTTTCAACCTTCGTTGCTTGACTGTCAGTTCATTTAAAGCTGAAAGCAAAGTTAAAGGGCACACATTACTGCAGCTCTGTAATGAGCAAATCATCATTAAAGCTGAATTCCAGGTATGGAAATTTTTACATACTGTATTTATCGGCGCATAACACGCACCTCAATTTAAGAGGGAAGTTTCAGGAAAAAAACTTTTTAAAAAAAATAAACCACAGCAAAATAATTGTCAGTGAGCATCAATGCAGCCTGATTAGTGCCCATCTGCAGCTTCAGTGCAGCCTAATCTGTGCCCACCTGCAGCCTTGCTCAGTGTCCATCTGCAGCCTTGCCGTTATAGATGCTGCCATCGTTATATATACTGTGGGAACGAGCGCTGCCGAAATAGAGTCGGATCTCGTGTGTACACCCCTTGGCCCGGATCCTATGGTGGACATAATGCCGGTCCAATGCCGGGACGTCCATGCTAGGAGCCGCCCAAGGGGCGGGACTGAGTTTGACTGGGAGCCGAGCCAAGTACACAGGAGATCCGGCTCTATTTCGACAGCGCTCGTCCCCTCTTTCCCCTCGGTGGCAGCATATATCGGCGTATAACACGCACACACCATTTTCCCACTATTTTAAGGGGGAAAAAGTGCGTGTTATACGCCGATAAATACGGTAGTTACATTAGACCAGTGGTTCTGAACCATTCTAGTGCCGTGACCCCTTGCTACAATTTCCCAAATTGTGGGGACCCCTAACAGTAAAAGTATTTTTATAGCATGGGTTGCCAGCAGCCAAGGCAAGACAAGTAATTTGTACCCCTAACCCACGGGACATTTAGTGCTCCCCGAGTCCCTTCCACTTGTACAGTATTAAAACCCCTTATTATACATTTTAGGATGTACCACTCTTTCTCTTTGTTCTCCTTTCTTTCCCTTTTTTCTCCATCCTACTTTCTTGTTTTTTTTTCCCCCATCCCTCTCTCTAGCCGTCTTTCTTGTTCTTTCTCTTATTCTTTCTCTCCCCTTTTCTTTGTTCCTCACCCTCTTTTTTCCTCTCCCTTCCATGTATTCTCTATTTTTATTCCTTGGTGGGGAGTGGGGTGGGGGGGTGGGATGAGTGGCAGTGCTGGGGGGAGTTCTGATTAGTGAACTTAGGTGCTCTTGATCAAGGTCTTCTGCTGATCTGAGAACTGTAGTGGGGACTTTTAATGGCAACTCTAATCACAGGTAGTGTTACTCACTGTGTTTCCGGCTTCACTGTGTCTCCAGCTTTGTGGTGCCCCGCAGCAGTGACACCAATGCCGAGATCAGGGGATAGGGTCTCCTCCAGCCCCTCCCACTTCACATTCCTCACCTGTCAGCTGACCTCTAGTCTCTGCCCCCCACCTATGCCGTGAACTGAATGGGTGGCTGCGAAGAGGCCGAGTGGGCGGCCGCAGGCTCCAGAGACAGCCCAGCTGGGCGGCCACGAAAAAGCTGGGAGAGCGGTGCTGGCTTCAGGAACAGCCCAGGATTCGGTGACCCCTGGCAAATCGTCATTCGACCTCCAGGTTGAGAACCACTGCATTAGACCAATGTAAGTACGTATGTTTCATATACGTGGGATCCTTGTGGAGGCTGCAAATCACTGTAACACAGTATCACTGTTACTCAACACAGAAGGTTGCTTGATTGGCACAGACACCATTTAGGGAACATTTTGCATTCTCACAAAGAATTGAAGAGATGGAGTGACGGAGGTGACCTCATCTCCTGTGTTCAAATAAATGGGGTGCAAAATCGCGCCACAATGAATCGCACAGGAATGCAGACCATTCAGACCACGTTCTTGTGCGATTCAGGTGTGAACCAGTCTTAAGTGATCTGTTTAAGCCCAAAATGTATAAATTGATGACAGTGGGGTTGATTTACTAAAACTGGAGAGTGCAAAATCTGGTGCAGCTCTGCATAGTAATTAATCAGCTTCCATTTTTTTTTGGTCAAAGCTTAATTGAAGAAGCTGAAGTTAGAAGCTTTTTGGCTACCATGCACAGCTGCACTACATTTTGCACTCTCCAGTTTTAGTAAATCAATCCCTGTGTCTCTTTAAGATATTAGCCTCACAGGGGGTGTGTTGTTTTCATTGAGACATCTCTGACCCATAGGGGGTTATTTACGAAAGGCAAATCCACTTTGCACTACAAGTGCACTTGGAGGTGCAGTCGCTGTAGATCTGAGGGGAAGATCTGAAATGAGGGGAAGCTCTGCTTCATGTGCAAGCTAAAATGCTGTTTTTTATTTTCCTTGCATGTCCCTCTCAGATCTACAACGACTGCACTTGTAGTGCAAAGTGTATTTGCCTTTCGTAAATAACTCCCATAGACTTGCATTGTGCAGAGGAGCAATAAGCATAAGAGTGGGTGTGTAATGCGTAAATATGGGCTACCCCCATGTATTAGAATTCAAAATGATACATACTATACATAGAAATAAAACAAAATATTAAAGCTGGTATATATATATATATATATATATATATATATATATATATATACATATACATCTCTCTCTCTCTCTCTCTCTCTCTCTCTCTCTCTCTATATATATATATATATAGATATATATAGATATATATATCTATATAGATATATATATGAATATATATAGAGCATAGCATTTAAAGCAGAGTTCCAGCCTGGGAAATTTTTTTTAAAAGTCAGCAAATACTGTTAGGCCCCTTTCACACTGGGGCGGTGGGGGCGTCGGCGGTACAACAGCGCTATTTTTATCGCTGCTGTACCGTCGTTCTTGTAGCTGTATTCGGCCGCTAGCGGTGCGGTTTTAACCCCCGCTGGCGGCCGAAAAAGGGTTAAAATCCCTCGTACAGAGCGGCTATGGCCGCGGTATTGCCGCGGTATAGCCGCGCTGTCCCATTGATTTCAATGGGCAGGAGCGGTTTAGGAGCGGTGAATACACTGCTCCTTCACCGCTCCAAAGAAGCGGTTTGCAGGACTTTTTTCACCGTCCTGCCAGCGCACCGCTTCAGTGTGAAAGCCCTCGGGCTTTCACACTGAACAAACAGCGGAGGCTGTTTAGGGGCGGTTTGCAGGCGGTATTTTTAGCGCAATACCGCCTCCAAACCGCCTCAGTGTGAAAGGGGCCTAACTGTTGACATTTAATATAAGGACACTTACCTGTCCAGGGAGCCGGCGATGTCGGCACCCCAAGCCAATTCGTCCATCGACTTTGGGTGCAGGCACTGGCATTGCAAGTAAGGGATACCAGCAGTAAAGCCTTCGTCCTCAAGCAATGTCAATTGTTTGAGACCGAGTTGTCTTTTTGCCTGGAACTCCGCTTTAAAAATGTAAGCTGCAATTTTGTCATCTTTTTTAAGTTATGCTATGTGAATGGGGACATATACCAAATATAAAGAAGGGAAGAAGGTGTTATTCCACTCAGGCTGCAAAAGTTGAAATACACGTTAAAGGCTGAGATAGTTTCTTGACCGTGTCCTATAACATTTCTCCCCCTGCTTCGTCACACTGTCATTTGTCAATAAAGAACTCATTGTTATAATCCGACATGCCCACTCCAAGACACTCTGCAACTGAACTTATTACTGAATGATGGACAGATTGTTGCTGAAGTTAACTCCTTCATTGCTTAGGATACATATTTGGGTATGACCAATTCATCTGCTGCATGGCTGTTTCTGTCACATACATAGGTGTGTGCAGCCTATTGCAGTATGGTGTGAACCCCGAACCTCAAACACATAGGCGTGTGTGTGCATATGTACAGTATATATACTGACGGTGTCAGTAGAGCACAGATTGGTGTCAGTAAGGCAGTGGCTGGTGTCAGTAGTTTTTATTTTAATTATTATTATTTATTTTTTTTACAATTTTATGTCTTTTATTATTTTATTATTTTTTTTGCAATTTTTTTAGGAGCCCCATTAGGGTGCTTTGGTGAAATATTAGGGGTCTAAACAGGGGGAATCTGTGCCACACAGGGTGACTAGGGCACACCCAGTGCACACGCCTATAGTCATACCTTTATTGAGCCAAGACTTCCTCTTCTTTTATTACACTGTATAAAAATGAATGATATCATTGTTTTTCTGTTAAGTGATTCTAAAAAAGTACATTTCCAAATCTACTGTATGGAACAATTTTTGGAAATGAATCATTCTTCCTCATGCACTTTTCACCACTTCTATCTGACAGTATCACGCTTAAGCCTCGTACACACGATCTGATTTTCGTCCGGAAATTGTGTGGTGACAGACTGTTTACCTAAAATCTGACCGTTGGTACGCTCCATCAGACAATTGTTGTCCAACTTTCCGCCAACAAATGTTGGATGGCAGGCTAATACATTTTTGGCGGACAACGGTCTGTTGTCAGGTTTTCCTATCGTGTGCACACAAGTCCGTCATACAAAAGTCCAAAGTACAAACACGCATTATCGGAATCAATGCTCACCAAACACAACATTAGCAGAAGGTGCCCAAAGGGTGGCGCTCAAGAGCTGAAGTTCCACATAGTACGTCACTACGTTCGTGTTTGTTGGCCGACAATTGTGTACCGTTTGTATGGAAGACAAGTTTAGGGCACACGCCCTTCAGACAAAAGTCTGGCACTTTGTCTGCGGAAAATCCAATCGTGTGTACGAGGCTTAAGGCTCAATGCACAACAGCGTATTTTTAAGCTCCTAGAACTTATTAGCATTTTTTTCTGCTCCTAGAATCTAAAGTGTTATCCAGGGCTTTTTTTCAGCTGGAAAATGGGGGAACGCAGTTCCAGCATCTCCAGCATCTACAGCACTGAATGCATGTAATAGAAATGGGTGCTGGGGTGTGCTGGAGGGTCTATTGATGCTGGGGAATCTATTGTTGTTGGAGGGGATCTATTTTTGGGGAGGTCTTCTGTTGCTTGTGGGGGATCTATTGTGGCTGGGGTTGGGTCTTATGTTGCTGGGGGGGGGTCAATCATTGCGGGGAGGGATCTACTGTTGAGGAAGGGGTCTTTGTTGCTGATTGCTTGATGGTCTATTGATGCTGGCTGCTGGGGAATCTTTTGTTGCTGGAGGGGAACTATTTTTGCAGTGGGGTCTATTGTTGCTGGGTTGGGTCTTATGATGCAGGGGTCAATCACTGCTGGGAGGGATCTACTGTTGAGGTTAGGGTCTAAAGTTCCTGGCTGTTGGAGGGTCTACTGATGCTGGCTTTTGGGAGCCAATTGTTTCTAAGGTGGATCTATTGTCACTGGGGTGTCCATTGTTGCTAGATTTATTTTACTGCCTTTCTTGTTATCATTAACAAATTCCATACAAAATACAAATTGATACTTGGTTCTGTATTCTTTAAAGGGGTAAGGGATGGACAAAGGAATGGCTGCTCGGAGGTGGGTAGAGGGCGGAGTCAAGGGGTGACTCGGAAGGGAGGAGTTCCTGCACCTAGTCTCTGAGAAAAAAAGCCCTGGTGTTATCCTATGTGTCCATGCACACTACTTTAGGGTATTAGCGTTTTTCTGAGCTTCAGCGTCTAGGAGCAGAAAAAAATGTGTTTTTGTAGAGTATTTTGCAGAGTTTTTCCATAAGAAACGCTCCTAAACACTGCTAATAAGTGTTTTTTTAGCTTTTTTTCCCCTTTTTAAAAAAAAAGAACTGCAAAATGCTAATAAAACGCTAACGCTCCTAAACGCTTCTAAACGCTCCTAAACGTTCCTAAACACTCCTAAATGCTCCTAAAATGCTACCACAAATAGCTATTACCAGTGATTATTAGCCAGCGTTTTTCCAGCGTTTTTTTATCTTATAAAAATGCTAATGTGCATGGAGCCCTACAGATATTTATGGAAGTAATTCTAAAGTCAAAAAATGTTTTTCATTTTGTAGAAAGTAAGACAAATCTCTTGTAAGATGTTTTTGCCATCTTGCCATTTAGAATTCCTGTTCTGTAGACACAACAGAAGGTAAGAGGAAATCTCTTCAAAGCGAAGGGAAATCCCTCTTAGACAGTTTTCACTGGAACAAATTTTTCCATGGAATGGGAGTTTCCCTCACTTTCAGTCCCAATAGTCACCAGGACTTCGAGAGTAATAAAAACTTGAAAAAATGTAAAACTTTAGCTAATCTGCAGACAAAGTGCAAATCCTATTTGAAGTGGTTGTAAAGGCTGAAGGTTTTTTACCATCATGCATTATCTGTATTAAGATAAAAAAAAATCTTTTAGGTGTAGCGCCCTACCCCCCCCAATACCTACCTGAGCCCATTCTCGATCCAGCGCTGTGCCCGAGAGCAGAGGTGATGCTCTCTCTCTTCACCCTCACTGGAATCAGTGAGAGAAACAGCAGCCATTGGATCGAGCGATTGAGCCTACACAAGTGCACTCGGAAGGAAGGAGGAACCAGGAACGCTGGTGGGGGACCCCAGAAGAGGACATTTAGGGCTGCTCTGTGCAAAACCATTGCCTAGAGCAGGTAAGTATAATATGATTGTTAGTAGACATGTGCAATTTGTTTCGGTCTGAATACAAATTCAGACAAATTTTTGGTTATTCGACGATTCGGATGTATCATTAAAATTTGTTAAAATTTGTTTTGTTTATTCACTTTCTAATGAATTCCAAATTTACAGAACAATTAGAATTTGGATCTTTCGAAAAATGATCGATTTGAATTCTGACCCCGAAGGGCCTGGTATGGACTTGGGGGGGGGGGAACCCCACAAGATTTTTTCCCCCAGGATTTTCTATTGCCAGTGTTTCATCAGGTATGGTGACCCGCCAGAATTTGTAACGGAAGTGACGTTTCATCGCCGCCATCATGCTACACCCCGCACTTGTCCATAGTAAGGATACAGTAAGAAAGCGGCAAGCGGACATCTTGTTACACCCACCGGAGTCCTGCATTTCACACTTATTTTTACCAGTAAACTCTACTTATATCGTGAAATACAGGATTTAGAAATCTGCTGAACTCACAGGTTTGCTAAACTGGCAGAACACTGCTGCTTTCAAAAATCATCATCAAAACAGTCTGACTGACTTCTAAATCCTGTATTTCACGATATAAGCTGAGTTTATGGTTAAAAATAAGTGTGAGATGCAAGACTGCAGTGGATGTAACAAGATGTCTGCTTGCCGCCTTGTCAATGTATCCTTACTATGGACAAGTGCAGGGTGTAGCAAGATGGCGGCGATGGAACGTCACTTCTGTTACAAATTCTGACGGGTCGCCATATCTGACAAAACACCAGCATTGTTTTGTTTACATTTCAGCTGTCAGTGGGGAAGCCCGCTGACAGCTGATGACTCATCGGTTGTTAAGGACGTGGCGGCCCGTGGTGCTTAACAACGAGCTATTCTTCAATACAGAATGCAAATTGGTCAATCATTTTTCGACTGATCCGAATTCGAATCGTTCCAAAAATGTGGAATTCATTAGAAAATGAATAAAATAAACAAAATTTTACGAAAAGGAAACTATATTTAACGAATTCCAAAGCAAAACGAAATTAGTAACATAATGAATATATACGAAACAAAACGATTTTTTCCGTTATGCACATGTCTATTTGTTGGTTGAAAAAAAAAAGTAAGATCCTTTATAATTCCTTTATTGGTATGGTAAACCAGCAAACCTATTTTTAATGAAAACAATAAGCACAGGGTGTGTCCATAAGACTATATCTCAGTATGTACTGGGCTTTCTATATGAAGCTCTTTTTAAAAAAAAACATTTTCCATATGATCTAGCACAGGAAGGTGGGTAATGTTTATTCTCTTGCTTATTCAACTCAATGTGGGTTGTTTGCACCTGAATAGCATGGAATTCATAGTCTATGCACAGCATAGTAGTAAAAGCATAGCAGAACTGATGAAAAGCAGGCTCGAGTGCACTACATGTTGTTTGCAATGGTAAATACGACCATTTGTGAACAGTAATAAATATTAATTGACTTGAAACTCCAGAACTGATATTTTTTGCAATTGTTTTTTTTTGTGCCAACGTTTTAAAGAAACAAATGTATAAACTATGTACATTTTCCCCATATTTTAATAGGAATACTGAGTTAATACCAGGCTTACTAGTAGTGAGATTTGGTAAAGGGCACTGTGCCCATTGCTCAGAGCGAAAGAATTCATGTATTGTAATTAACAGGTTTGCTTAGAGAACAATAGCTGCACTTGTGGCCATTGCATTTACTTTTACAGCTGTAGAATAGAGCTGACACTAGAAAAATATCAACTTCCTTAGCAAATAAAAGCACAATATGTAAATAGCAAACCCTTCATTTAAAAGTGACCTTAAAGTGTTACTAAACCCAAAATAGTAAAATCAGTGTGTATATGCAGTAAAGCATGATTGTTATACTCACTGTGAAACCTAAGGGGTTAATCCTCCACATTGTGTAAAAAGGCTTTTTGATCCTGTCTTCTCTGATCCTCCCCTTATTTTACTGTCCCCAGTCCCATCCCACTGTCCCAGTACAGACCCTTTGGGGTACTCTGTACATGCTAAGTTTGGTGTGTTTTGCTAGAGAATGTATTTTTTATTTTTTGGAAGGTGCATGTGATGAGCACTGGGCCAATCAGCACTGTCCAAAAAGAGGGTCAAGGGGCATGCAGCCTCATAGGACAGTCAGAGGAGAATGAAAACTCTTCCTACAAGCTTTAACCAGTGCTTGACTGGACACTGATAGAACTCACAAGCCTGCTATATACTGCTGATGAGAAAAGGTATTTACTAGTTTATATTTACTAAAATAATTGCGTTTCCATGTTCTGTGTACTGTGGGAGACCAGATATAGTGAATGCAGGGTCCAGGGTTTAGTAACACTTTAATAGAAATGGAGATACATCACTGGCTGGAGAAAAAGCCAATTTATGAAGCTCATCCCACCATTAATTAGGTGCACTTGGCTTCTCGGCTGGCTAACCCCCTTTATTTTTGACCATTCATTGTCATAATAAATGACCCCTAAAGATACCCTGTCACCAACATAGAAAAATGCAAGTAAAGCACAGAAAAAAGACGTATTTTAAAATGTTTACTTAATTTTAATCACTTATTGTGCCTCTGAACCTGCTAGAAAATTTGACTACTGTCTATTCCCTAGTGCATCTCCTCTTTCCTTTCACGTTATAGGCCTCTTCTGGGGGTGTCTAAGCATTGTCTGTACTAGCCCAATTCTTCCACCCCTCCTCTCATCCTCTTACACAAGCCTTTTATGTATCTGTTGGGTGAAGAGTAAAAAGGAATACAATAGAACAGTAGTTTCCAACCTTTTTTTTTACTTGGGTACCCCTTGGCAGCCCCATAAACTGTACCCCTCAATGGAGGTGGGACACACCTTAGAGTAGGGGGTAGGGTTAGCAACTGCACACTTATCACACTACACCTAATGATGGATTTGCAAAATTGTGCTAGGGGCTTACAGTGAAAAAGAAATGTCAGTGTGAGTGGGATGAATGAGAAAACTAGGAAGGGCTTTTTGGGGTGTACCATTTCCAGTGATGTGTCCAGTGTTATCTTTTTTGGCCTGTTTGGGGTATGTCCTGTGACAATGGATTCCCAGAAACTGGAGCTCCTCTGGAGGGCTTGGAGTGCTAGGCACCTGGGCCATGGAGGATGCAGATAGTGCAAAGGTACAGTCTAATGGCTAATCTGTATGTTGCAATTCAGGGAGGGACATAGCAGTGTTGTTAGACTCTGTGGAGAGAGTAGTGGAGGGGACACTACAGTGTGGAGTGGGTCTCACTGGATGGAGGCACATTAATGGAATGGAGGTTGGTGCGATCCTGAGTAGATGTGGGTCCAGCTGAATCTGGACTCACTCAGGACTCAGCACTCGCAGTCTCTATCCTATACCACTACTTTTTCACACCAGATTGCAGGCAGAATCTGCTCTGAAGAGAGGTGGAAGGCATATCACTCCATACAGGACTGATTGAGGTGCAACTGGAATTAAAGAATGAGGTCAGAAAACACAGAAATGGGATTACTTTGTGGACTACACACTTGCTCCCTGCCACAGCCTTTTATATCATGGACCAAACAACAGAACTATGTCCCTGACTGTCCACTGCCACAAAATGTTTTCAGGTTCCACTACATGTGCTGCCAAAAAAAAAAAAAACCCTGGTGGTATTTGTACCCCAGGTTGGGAAGCACTGCTATAGAGAGTTACTTGAGTGACAGCTCTGAGTCTGCTAATATTGTATCCAGCATGGTTGTGCTCAGTAGCAGTGTCAGAGCTTTTGCATGTCTACACAAGGAAAGTGCAGTTCTGCACCAGGGGTTAGGTAAGGCGCCCACATGCACACTAAAGAATGTTCCAAACACAGTGCATTAAAAGGATAGTTCCCTTTTACAGAATTTTTTTTTTAAAGGTGAACTAACACTGAACCCCCCCATCCCCCCCAATCCCCACTATACTTACCTCTGGGGTTGCCGAGCTGTCAGCACCCCTGCAGCCAGTCCAGCGGTGCTGGGATTTGAAATCCTCCCGCTTCTCAATGCAGAGCTTCCGGGACAGATCAGATCAATTCATTGTGACAGCACTAGCCAATCAGAATCAATCTGGTCCTTCCCAGAAGCGTTGCATAGAGAAGAGGGAGAATAGCAGGTATTTCAAAATCCCCAGAGCGCCGGAGCAACTGTGGGGGTGCTGACACTCCAGCAACCGTGGAGGAAAGTACAGAGGGGTTTCGGGGGGGGGGGGGGGATGAGGTGGGGTGGGTATGGGTGTCTGGTGTTATCTCACCTTTAAATTTTTTCTGTAAATGTAAATTAGCATTTTAAGCAAACCCCCGGGGAACAACCACATACAGCCATCTCTTCTAATACATCTCAATGTGTGGCTGTACATGGTGGCAGCGGGTCACAGTAATGTCATTACATGAACAAGAGAAATCATAGTGTAATGAAAACAGCATCTCGGGGAAGTTCTTTGGAACTAAGTCTACAAATCATGCATACATTTGTATATATTGTGCTACCCCCGCAAGGGCCGCAGATTATAACTGGTTCTTTCCCAAACAGTACAGAGGTCACAAGTGAAAGTATGTGCAGCGCTCAAAACATGGAAATACATATGTATACAAACTAATGTATACTGTGCAATGACCACAAAAACTAATAATAATGAAAATGAGATGTGAAATTCCCACCCAAGTGGGATTCCACATGACATCAATTTTGAGGTGAGGACACAGACAATAGAACCACCACCGGTTAGTGAGGAGGTTTACCGGAGTGAGAGGACTCAAATGGGCATATGCTCAGTGAGTCAACAAGGCTTATGGTGCAACCACCAAAATATGAGACCTTCACATCTGAATTCCAGATCAAGCTGTAAGGCAGTCCAATTGAAAAGAGATATCACCAAGAAGCGGTCTTCAGAAGCAGCCAACTTGTCAGACCAAATCCTCTCAAGTGTTCAAAATAGCATGACCAAAAAAGTAAATACTCCACATAGTGTGAATCCATATAAACGTAAAATTTATTAAAAGAAAATTGGAAACACTCACATTTAGGAAGTGTATCAAGCGCCTAAAATTGAAGTTTGTGGGTAACAATGACATCAGCAGGGCTCGTCCTGGCACATTTTGTCTAAAGAGACATCATCTGGGGTCAGTACAGAGGTCACAAGCCACCAAAGAAATGTTCCATTCACTCCAGCTCCAATAAACAGTCTAGGGGTTGTCTTTTTTGTAGTTTGTTGCTTGTAGAACTTGGAACAGGAAATGGTATGGGACATGGGATACTTCAAAATGATTATCAAACAGCAGATAAAGGACCATCTTTTCCTTAAGCATGAATAAAGAACAGTGCATTCCCTCAAGAAGTCAAGGCAAGTCTCTTTGGCATCTGGTTACCTTGCTCCAATGCACAATTATAAAATACGGGGATTTCCGCGCTCACAGACTTAGGTGTGCAGCCTCCCCTTAGACAGCCCTTCTAGAGGGTGGCTAATACTAGAGAATCTTTTACAAAAATAGGGGTAAGTGGCGCTACCTTTATTGGGGTATCTAATGTGAAAATAAGTGCTGAATGTGTATTTAAGAGCACCCGCTCTGAAGGATAAAAAATCAAAAATCAGATTAAAAAAAATAAAAACGATTTGCATGGATGTGTCCCCACTTCTGTATAAGGCCCCTTTCACACTTATACGACTTCAAACTCGCACTATTTTACCGCGATTTCGCGGCCACGATTTTGCCGCGATTTTACCGCGATTTGGGAGCAGTACTACTTTGCCACGTTTTTGGCATTAACAAATGAAAACACAGTAGTTGGTATATATCATAAGGGGGAACTCCACGCCAAGTTTTAAATAAAAAAACTGACGTGGGTTCCCCCCAGGGGCATACCAGGCCCTTAGGTCTGGTATGGATTGTAAGGGAGAACCCCCTACGCCGAAAAATCGGCGTGGGGGTCCCCCCAAAATCCATACCAGACCCTTATCCGAGCACGCAGCCCAGCCGGTCAGGAATGGGGGTGGGGACGAGCTGGCGGCCCCCCCCTCCTGGACCGTACCAGGCCGCATGCCCTCAACATGGGGGGTGGGTGCTTTGGGGCATGGGGGGCGCAGTGCGGCCCCCCCACCCCAAAGCACCTTATCCCCATGTTGATGAGGACAAGGGCCTCTTCCCGACAACCCTGGCCGTTGGTTGTCGGGGTCTGCGGGCGGGGGGCTTATCGGAATCTGGGAGCCCCCTTTAATAAGGGGGCCCCCAGATACCGGCCCCCCACCCTATGCGAATCAGTATGGGGTACATGGTACCCCTACCCATTCACCTAGGGAAAAAAGCGTCAATAAAAAACACAGTACACAGGTTTTTAAAATAATTTATTAGGCAGCTCCGGGGTCTTCTTCCGACTTCGGGGGTCTCTCCGGCGTCTTCTCCCGGTGTCCGCACCTTCTGCCGGCTCCACCACTATCTTCTGGCGCTCTTTTGCCAGCAGTGGTCCGGACCTCTGGATCGTCTTCTTCCCTCTTCTCTTCCAGAGATGTTGACACGACGCTCTCTCCAGCCGGAATGGTCTCTGTGCGCTCCGCAAGGGACTTATATAGGCGGTGACCCCGCCCCCTTATGCCGTCACAGTCCCTGGGCATGCTGGGTCTGTGACGTTTTAGGAGGCGTGGTCACCGGGTGATGACCACGCCCCCTTATGACGGCACAGCCCCAGCATGCCCCGGGACAGTAACCTCATAAGGGGGCGGGGTCACCGCCTATATAAGTCCGTTGCGGAGCGTTCAGAGACCATTCCAGCTGGAGAGAGCGTCGTGTCAACATCTCTGGAAGAAAAGAAGAAGGCAGAAGTCCGGACCACCGCTAGCAATTGAGCTGCAGAAGATAGCGGAGGAGCCGGCAGAAGATGCGGACACCGGGAGGAGACGGCGGAGAGACCCCCGAAGTCGGAAGAAGACCCCGGAGCTGCCTAATAAATTATTTTAAAAACCTGTGTACTGTGTTTTTTATTGACGCTTTTTTTCCCTAGGTGAATGGGTAGGGGTACCATGTACCCCATACTGATTCACATAGGGTGGGGGGCCGGTATCTGGGGGCTCCCAGATTCCGATAAGCCCCCCGCCCGCAGACCCCGACAATCAACGGCCAGGGTTGTCGGGAAGAGGCCCTTGTCCTCATCAACATGGGGACAAGGTGCTTTGGGGTGGGGGGGCTGCACTGCGCCCCCCATGCCCCAAAGCACCCACCCCCCCATGTTGAGGGCATGCGGCCTGGTACGGTCCAGGAGGGGGGGGGGGCGCCAGCTCGTCCCCACCCCCATTCCTGACCGGCTGGGCTGCGTGCTCGGATAAGGGTCTGGTATGGATTTTGGGGGGACCCCACGCCGATTTTTTGGCGTAGGGGGTTCCCCTTAGATCCATACCGGACCTAAGGGCCTGGTATGCCCCTGGCGCGGCGTTCCCCCTCTAGATTCATACCAGACAGCTGTCAGCACTGCCTGTCGCTCATCGGGAAAGGAAAGAAAAGTTTTCCTTTCCCGAATAGCGAGCCAGGCTTGTGCTTACAAAGTCGTACTGAAGTCGTGTCTATATTATTCAGGCACGACTTGCATGCTACTTCAGGGTTTAACATTGAGGTCTATGGAGTACAACTCGCATAGAAGTTGGACCAAAGTAGTGCAGGGACTACTTTCAAGTCGGCACGACTTAAAGTCGTGCCAGTATGAATGGTAGTCATTGAAAATCATGGAGAATGACTTGTCATACGATTTTGCAGTACAAAATCGTGGGACAAGTCGTATAAGTGTGAAAGGGGCCTAAATGGGGGAATCGAATCTACTCTACAGACGTCCCCTCTGAGATATGTGTAATAAACCAATTAGTTAGTCATTAGGTAACACGTGAAAACTATTCTAAAGCATGTATTTAATACCCTCCATCCATCCAGAGACCTCTTAGGTAGTGATGAGAGGAGTATTAAATAATAAATTATAAATGAGCAAACCAAATATTATAGGTATTCCGTGACCACATAAAAAACATAAAAAACATAAGAAGTCCTTATGAACGTGAGAATCCAATCCCACATGTGAAGGAAAAAAAAAAAAAAAATTAAATTATATATAAATATCTAACAGTCCCAGCATGACATTATATATATATGAATCAAAATGTTCCAGCAGAAAGGTGTATATATAATGTGTTCCAACGGTGTTCCAGCAGTATTCTTTGTAATTAGTGACTTTTGTGCAAGCAATCAGCTATCATCCAGTGATTTGCGGTGCTCCCCCTCAAGGATCCCCACTCACCAGCTCCCTGTACCCCTGCAGGGGTAGTAGGCATGTAGTGTTACACTCTGGTATGGTATCCTAGGTTCCAATGAGGTTGTTCCTGGGTCCTCCCGCTTCAGCCACAAAACCCGTCCGGAATAAGGTAATCCACATAGGAAAGGAAACAGGGCTCCCGTAGTGTAATACGTTTTTTAAAAAAAATTACTTTATTAAAAAATTAAATGCCCAACATTCCGGGCTATTAAATAAAAGTATATAAAATAAAATAAAGCAAAAAACCAAGCCAAGCCTTCACACTGCGTTAAGCGGTGTGCACACAGAGAGCTAGTGAATTCCAGGCCGTCAGCTGGGCGGCGTGCGCCTCAGCTGTGTTCCACACTCTCTTCCACTTCCGCGTGTGACATGATCGCGTAGCTCCGCCTTACGCGTTTCGTCATCGACGTTGTCAAAGGCGTAGCTAGCGTCCCTCATACTGAGCTATATGTAGGCAAGCGGGGATACCCAGTTACAACAGTGCTCCTCCCATGGGCGGATTAATTACGTATTTTACAAATCCTTTCCTACCGGGTTGGTTCAATGGATTGGGGGGTTTTGTTAGGATGTTCGTAAGTTATGAAACCTTATATTCCCGCTTACCAACATATGAGGCAAACATGTATAATAATATAATATGCTTTTAAACAAGAAAAGTAGGTTTTATCCATATATATTCCAATATAAATTTCCCACTGATTCAGATTATTAGTTTGGTTATACCATTTCCCTAGTCTATGCACTTGAATTATAAGGTCATAGGGGAGGCCTATACCATCATAGGGAGAGACCCCTATAGGTAAGTTTGTGTACTACCACTCCTTATCCTAAATGGTTCTTGACATACTAATTATTAGGGCTGTTACCAAAGTGTCCATATCATTACATAACCTCACCATTAAGCCCTATCAGTTTGTTCTTCCCCTGATTAAATTACCACATGTATGTATTAGACTAGGGAGTTAACATTATCATATATCACCATTATATGTATGTATCGGGAACTTATATACCATAAGGGATGAAATTGTTTACCAATATACAAGGTCCCCCTCATGCCCTAAATGGGCATATAACAGAAAAAATGGGGGGAGGGGGGCCATATATATATATATATATATATATATCTCTATGTGTATCCTTATAGAGGATACACATAGAGATATATTTTTATTTTTATTTAATCTGATTTTTGATTTTTTATCCTTCAGAGCGGGTGCTCTTAAATACACATTCAGCACTTATTTTCACATTAGATACCCCAATAAAGGTAGCGCCACTTACCCCTATTTTTGTAAAAGATTCTCCAATGCACAATTGCTGGCACCTAGTGCAATCTAAAGAACACTATACAATCACAAGGATGAAGTTAGGGTCTTTACACACAAGTCCCCAGAACAGCTGTGCACCTTCCAGCTTCCTTTGGAAACAATCCAGTGAGTAAAACAGTCCTCAGATCCCTTTGGAGAAATCCTGCAGTCAGTTCTAGGTCACTTTCAGGTCCCAGCCCTGCATCTACTAAGACCTCACAGAAGAGCAACCCAGTCTATCAGCCAGCTCAGGGGTGACAGCCCCCTCGAGGCTGGGAACTCCCCTTACTGTGGAAAGATCTTTTCAGGGCTCCAGACTATTTCTTTAGCTGCCCAACTACCATCTGGGTGCACCTCTCCAAGGACTGGCTAGGCTCTGATCAATTTCCTGTTTATTTGAATTCTTCTAGCTTCTAGAAGCTTCTTCTAGAGGCAGAAGAAGCAATCAAACTCCTAGCCTACAAAACCCCGAACAGACCAGTCCAAACAATCTTAACTTTCTTGATTACAGAAGGAGACAAAAACTAAACTTACCTAGCAGTCTAACTAGGAGGAGACTACATATATAATAAAAATAATCTTCCAGTTGAGTCAATAGCTAAACTTGTAGTTTTGCTTTTTACTCTGCATATTTGCCAAACCACAAATCCTGCAGTGGGGCTACCATGACCTATCAATGCAAATGTTTCATCTGCAGGATTCAGTTTGGTCCCCCCCTTGCAATTTCAGTTTTAGTGTCAGTACAAAAGAGGTTAAACAGGCCAAGTTGTTAAAGCTTAACAAGTAAAAGATATTTTAACATACAACTAGAATAAGTATATTTACATATTTAGATATCAGTCTCCTGTCATCCCTTATACATCAGAACTCAGACTAAGAGTAGGGTGTCAGCACTAGGAGCACTAGTTTAAGATAAAAGTAATCCAGGAGGCTGTAGAGTAGCCCAAACACTTTTACAGGGCTTGAGTGGTGGTTCCCGGGACCACAGTAAATGCGATATCTAGGAGAGCAGAGGGACTAGAACTGTTCCCGTCAGTTATGATACTCGCTGTCCAAGCAACAGACATGTATTGGGTGCTAATTGAGTAGCAAAGGTTAGAAGGGGAAAAGGAAATGCAATCTAGTCTATCCAAAGCTAACAAAACATTTTAGCTCTAATATACTTTAAATATATTCCGTTCTGACAGTCCCCTAAACTATTTCTATAGTTATTCAATGGTTATTAAACATCTTTTAAGGAAACCACTTGATAAAGATAACATTGTTTGGATTTAGTTGGCCTCTGGGGTAGGCCACACATTATGTAATTTTCTTTCCTTCAGCCATGGCCCAACTCAATTTTGTTCAGGGGGCTAGATGGAAAGTTCCTGTACCATTGTCGAAACACAGCATTGTATATGGTATGTAGTTGAGGCTATGTACAGTTTATATGAACAGACAAAAACAGTCTGGAAACTGGGACATCTATTACTGGATCTACTGATTGCCAACAATACAGACCTGATCACGGATGTAGAAATACGGGGCAATTTAGGTAACAGCAATCACAGGTCAGTTAGTTTCAGTATAAATCACACAAATAGGAAACATAAAAGGAATACAAAGACACTGAATTTCAAAAGAGCCAACTTCCCTAAACTACAAACCTTGCTAAAAGCCATAAATTGGGATAAAATATTAGGAACAAAGAACAGGGAGGAGAGATGGGTTTGCTTTAAGAGCATATTAAATAAGGGCATTAGCCAATGCATCCCTTTGGGTAATACATTTAAAAGAGCGAACATAAGTCCTGGATGGCTTAATTCCAATGTAAAAAATGCATATAAAAGCAAAGGAGAAGGCCTTCAAAATACAAGGTTGAGGGATCATCCTCAGCATTCAGACTTTATAAAGAATGCAACAAGAAATGTAAGGGTGCAATTAGGACAGCTAAGATAGAACATGAAAGACACATAGCGGAGGAGAGCAAAAAAAATCCCAAGAAATTCTTTAAGTATATAAACAGTAAAAAATGGAGGACAGACCATATTGGCCCCATAAAGAATGAGGAAGGACATCTGGTTACAAAGCATGGTAAGATGGCGAAGGTATTGAATTTTTTCTTCTCCTCAGTCTTCACGAGTGAATCGGGGGGCTTCAGTAACCAAAACTGCAGTGTTTATCCTCATGACACAACACAGGAAGCACCTCCATGGTTAACAGAGGACAGAATTAAAATTAGACTTGAGAAACGTACTAACCTTCTATGAGGAGGTGAGTTTCCATCTAGCTAAAGGAAGGCCCGTAGACGTGGTGTATCTGGATTTTGCAAAAGCATTTGACACAGTTACCCATAAACGTTTACTGTACAAAATAAGGTGCGTTGGCATGGACCATAGGGTCAATACATGGATTGAAAACTGGCTACAAGGGCGTGTTCAGAGGGAGGTGATAAATGGGGAGTACTCAGAATGGTCAGGGGTGGGTAGTGGTGTTCCCCAGGGTTCTGTGCTGGGACCAATCCTATTTAATTTATTCATAAACGACCTGGAGGATGGGATAAACAGTTCAATCTCTGTATTTGCAGACGTTACTAAGCTAAGCAGGGCAATAACTTCTCTGCAGGATGTGGAAACCTTGCAAAAAGATCTAAACATATTAATGGGGTGGGCAACTACATGGCAAATGAGGTTCAATGTAGAAAAATATAAAATAATGCATTTGGGTGGCAAAAATATGAATGCAATCTATACACTGGGGGGAGAACCTCTGGGGGAATCTAGGATGGAAAAGGACCTGGGGGTCCTAGCAGATGATAGGCTCAGCAATGGCATGCAATGCCAAGCTGCTGCTAACAAAGCAAACAGAATATTGGCATGCAATAAAAAGGGGATCAACTCCAGAGATAAAACGATAATTCTCCCACTCTACAAGACTCTGGTCCAGCGGCACCTAGAGTATGCTGTCCAGTTCTGGGCACCAGTCCTCAGGAAGGATGTACTGGAAATGGAGCGAGTACAAAGAAGGGCAACAAAGCTAATAAAGGGTCTGGAGGATCTTAGTTATGAGGAAAGGTTGCGAGCACTGAACTTATTCTCTCTGGAGAAGAGACGCTTGAGAGGGGATATGATTTCAATATACAAATACCGTACTGGTGACCCTACAATAGAAATAAAACTTTTTCGCAGAAGAGAGTTTAACAAGACTCGTGGCCACTCATTAAAACTAGAAGAAAAGAGGTTTAACCTTAAACTACGTAGAATGTTCTTTACTGTAAGAGCGGCAAGGATGTGGAATTCCCTTCCACAGGCGGTGGTCTCAGCGGGGAGCATCGATAGCTTCAAGAAACTATTAGATAAGCACCTGAATGACCACAACATACAGGGATATACAATGTAATACTGACACATAATCACACACATGGGTTGGACTTGATGGACTTGTGTCTTTTTTCAACCTCACCTACTATGTAACTATGTAACTATGTATTGCACTAAGAACCTTGTGAATGTCCTACAAGAGCCCAAAAGAGCAGCTGTGTGGATGAGCACACCAGGAGGGGTGTGAATATAAGTAAAAACATTCAGGAGCAACCACAGAACACATGAAGGTTTTGCCATCGCAGCACTGCCCCACCAAGCCAGACCACCACCGACTGTTGTATAAGGTACTGTCACAGTGAGGAACATGCTTTGCAGTAGTTCCATCTATGCAAGGAGATGTCTAGATAATTTTTCATCTAATCACATGTTATTATTAAATCGACACATTTTTTTATCTAATTGAACGTTTTTATTATTTGACTGTTTGTCCTTTCAAGATTGTCCCGATCAGTGCTTTCAATTGTGGTTTCTCCTGAATGTTTGTACAGTTTATATAGCTCCCCTTGCGGGCACAGCATTTAATAAGGGAAAAGGTTTGTTTAGACTAGCTTGGCCCAGATAAACTATTTCAAGTTTTATGCAAACCTGGAATTCCACTTTAAATTATGGAAACTTGAGTGAGTTCCAAATTTGGTGATTCCTGAATAGTATTTACAGTTCACCAAACAATTTTTTCTGTTGCCTTGGTGCTGCTCATTAAACAGGACCAAATACAACTGTTCTGAAACATTCTATCTCACTTGGAATGTATTAATCAGAGGCATTTATGCTTTACAAAATGCAGCAAGAGCAATCGGAATTAGTGTTGTATTAGAATTGAACAATTAATTGCTTTAATTAGCTGGCATAGCTACCATGGAGAAGTATGGAGTTGTGGCTCCAATGTGGGAATCAAGAACATAAACTTACTGGAAGTGGAGTTAAAACTTCAGAACAAACTCTTATGTCGTTTCTTAGAAAAATATTAAGAACTATTTATAAAAATTATTTTTCTTAAAACAATTAAAGGCCACCATACACAGCTTTCAGGCTGGACTGCTCGAACTCTACAATAGCTGGACTGCTTGACCTCTAGGGCTATATTCCCCAAAAACGTGTCATGAAAATGTAACTCTTACTGCAAATACAAAAAGTATCAACTGTGTTGTTGCAAGTGTACTCATATGGCTACAATCACCTTAAAGTGGTTGTAAAGGCAGAAGGTTTTCTATGCAGTAAGGTAAAAACCTTCTGCATGCAGCTCCCTCTGCAGCCCCCCTCATTAGCTCAGGTACACTGAATCAGAGCTTGTAACAAGAGAGCCTGGCCAAGCCCCACTCTCTATGTCTTATGGACACACAGAGCAGGGCTCAGGAGTGAGCACGCACATGTGCTCCCATAGTAGGTGGCTTGCTATGGGGCACTCGGCTTGGGGATGGAGCCAGGAGCACCAGTGGGGGACCCGAAAAGAGGAGGATCAATGCTGCTCTGTGCAAAACCACTGCAAAGAACAGGTAAGGATAACATCTTTGTTATTTTATTTAAAAAAAACAAACACTTACAATAAAATAAAATGTTATTAGCCGTACCTGATTCTTCTCTGTGAACTACAGAATACCTATCCCCTTATGCCATGGAAACGAGGAGAGGGAATGTTCTGTAGTCCCTTGTCACACTGGTAGGCAGGTGGAAGCTGCAGTATATCCTCCAACCTGAAGGTAGCACTGTGCCATTTCATCAGACTGGCAGGAGCCCATTGAAGACAAATTATTTAATGCTCTGGGCTCCAGGCAGCCATCTTGGGGAGGACATAAATCCTATGGAAAATACCAAGATATTTGAGCAACCATCTTGACTGAGATTTCCCTAAACAGTGCATTATTTGGTGTGTTCCCAATGTGGGGTTAGGATAGAGACAAAGCCCTTGCTGGTAAGGGAGAAAGTAGGAGTAGCATCATAGAGAAGTACAGTATCTCACAAAAGTGAGTACACCCCTCACATTTTTGTAAATATTTTATTATATCTTTTCATGTGACAACACTGAAGAAATGACACTTTGCTAAAATGTAAAGTAGTGAGTGTACAGCTTGTATAACAGTGTACATTTGCTGTCCCCTCAAAATAACTTAACACACAGCCATTAATGTCTAAACCGCTGGCAACAAAAGTGAGTACACCCCTAAATGAAAATGTCCAAATTGGGCCCAATTAGCCATTTTCCCTCCCCGGTGTCATGTGACTTGTTAGTGTTACAAGGTCTCAGGTGTGAATGGGGAACAGGTGTGTTAAATTTGGTGTTATCGCTCTCACTCTCTCATACTGGTCACTGGAAGTACAACATGGCACCACATGGCAAACAACTCTCTGAGGATCTGAAAAAAAGAATTGTTGCTCTACATAAAGATGGCCTAGGCTATAAGAAGATTGCCAAGACCCTGAAACTGAGCTGCAGCACGGTGTCACCCTAGGACAGGAAGTATATACTGGCGGAATAGACCAAAAAATACAGGAGAAAAGAAGAAACCAAAACGAATGCAGACACTAAATATAAGGATTTGGTTCTAAAGAGACAGTGCTGTGCTAAAAAATGTGCACTCTATCCTAATCTCAGTGCAATATGTCACATAGATGTGTAAATCCTATAAGTATATAACAATCAGTTCCAATAAACGTATATCATAGTGCAATTTGCCAGCATGAATGTATGACATATATAAAAGTGCCATTTGCAAATGTGCTTTTCATTTAATAGATATAAACAATCTGTGCAACATATAACAAGAATTTAAAAGCAGATATCCTACTGTCCCTGAAGCACGTCAGGTGACGAAACACGTAGGGAAGGACTTGGATGTGACCTTATCACGCATGCAGGGTCTGTGCTCAAATACTTTGAGTTGGTTTATATTCCAACAAGATAGCGGCTCTAAAGGTTTTTTTTTATTATTTTTAATCAGTGTTGATTTGAAAGCACTGTAGTGCAGTTCTGTAAATCTCCCTGAACTACATCTAAGGACTAGTAAGCTGCAATATATTTTATTTTTGTTCTTGGCTTTAGCTACACTTTAACACATGAGCTGAGGAACACATGTGCGGTGTAAGTTTAGGACAATCAGAAATTGATACGAATCAGAAGAGGAGAAGTTTGGTGTATCTTTATAAAAGTATACTGATTATAAATTATAAACAGAATATTTCATGTGATGCTTTTTTCGGAAGAAACAAACAAATTAGAGAAATTTCCTACAAAAAATCTGAGTAAATTAAAGGTTTGAACTTTTGTCCACTGCCTCCATGAAGATGCAAGTTTTTTAAACTCAGATTAAATAAATTACATGTTATATAAAGCTTACCCTGCCCTAAATAATACCTTCTAAAGACACATCTGGAAATCTGCACTGAAACCTGTAATTTCTGTTTTATTTTGAATCCTGTAGAGATCTTTCTTAGGCTGCCACAAAGTCCTTAGACTAAAGAGGAACAATATATGGCATTGTTGTATCTTGCCAAATATACCATTCACTATATCCTACATACCACCTATCTCTACCCATTCCTCTGTAGGGACAGGGTATAATGATAGTGTCTAAGTCTATATTTACAGCACCGGTAGGAAGAGACACACTATTTTTAATATTAAAAGTGAAAGAATTATATAGAATTACAGTAAAGCAAAAGAACTGAGATGTAACAAGGACTGATCTAAAAAAAATTAGAAGCAACAGCAAAAAAGGAACAAAACTAGAGTAATTCCTGATCAACCAATCAGATTCCGTGCTTAATTTTAAAAATTAAAGTGGAGTTTCACCCAAGAATGGAACTTCTGCTTTAAGTGTAGTTGACCCCCTGACATGCCACATTTGGCATGTCATTTTCTTGGGGTAGGAGTGGGTACCCTGTTTTTACGGGCACCCAGCTCCCACTTCCTCCCTGGCACCGCAGCGCCGGAAAGAAGATCACCTCTCCCCCCTCCCTCCCTGCAATGGTCCCAGAAGATTATCAATCATAGCGCGCAGCGTGGCTCGCACATGCGCAGTGCGCACCTGGCTCGCGCATGCGCAGTGCGTGCCCGGCTGTGACGCCACAGCAGGGCGCCCACAGTAACAATGCCGGTGCTGCGGAGAGGAGCGGGGATTCAGGCGCCCAAATCGCTGGACCGTGGTACAGGTGAGTGTCTGATTATTAAAAGTCAGCAGCTACACTTTTTGTAGCTGCTGACTTTTAAATGGGTGGAACTCCGCTTTAAAGTGATATTAAAGGTATTTTTTTTTTAAATAACAAAGATGTTATATTTATCTACTCTGTGCAGTGGTTTTGCACAGAGCAGCCCTGATCCTCTTCTTCTTGTGTCCCCTGCCGACACTCCTGCCCCCCCACGAGTGCCCCCATAGCAAGCAGCTTGCTATAAGGGAACCTGAGCAGCCTCACTCCTGAGCAGCTGCTCTGTGTGTTTATTCACACACAGAGCGTGGCTCGACCCGGCCTTGTTGGCTCATTGGCTGTGTTTGACAGTAGCAGGAGCTAATGGGTTCTGCAGGAGCCAATGGGTTCTGCTGCTGTCTCAGCCAATGAGGAGAAGAGACAGATGGGGCTCAGGTAAGTATTAAGGGGGGCAGTGGAGAACTACTGCACACAGAAGATTTTTTACCTTCATGCATGGTATGCATGAAGGTAAAAAACCTTGAGCCTTTACACCCACTTTAATTTACTGGTATAAGCAAGAAGCCTACTTTTGCTTTAGTGTTTAGTCCAATGGAGGGGATACAAGACCACAATCACCGTTGTGAAGACTTTAAAAGGTATTCAAGTAGAAATAAATATAACACTTTTCTTTTTTCCTTTGGATAGAGTAAGGAAGGGTTGCACCCCCTTTTTTGCCATCTGTGTTCATTTGAGGAGGTTTCCCTTCACTCCTGTCCAAAGCCACAACAGGAAGTGAAAATAAATCCCTCCAAAGTGATAGAAATCTCTGGTAGTCACCAGGGTCGCTAGAACTAGTGTCCCTATTGGAAGATCCCCTCTCTATACTTGTTCTGGTGACCAGGAGCTGGTCGGCTTCTGGGTGCCAAACTTCGGCCATTTTTAATGGCCGGGCCTAGGTGTCATCACTCCAGCACATGCTCTAGAATTCACTTCATCATTGCCGAAACTGTACACTGACATAATATTATTTTCTGCATGAAAAAAACAAACAAACAACCTGTCTGTTGATTTTTACCTAAAATTCCACTTTAAAATTTGGGATTTTTGGTGATAACGGTTACCAGGATAAATAGAGAGGGTAAATCTCATTATTGGGGACTCAGAGAGCAATACATAATTTTGCCCCTACCTCACTCCACAGCTAGGGGATGCTCTATGTAGTTCGTCCCACTCTTCTTCTTCTTCTTCTTGGGATATTTCAAGCCCAACTCCAGGAACCCACACCCCCTATACCTAATTGCTGGCATAAAAAAAGCCTATCCATATGCCAATTTTACTTAAAGTGGTTGTAAACCCGCAGGGCATCTAATATAAAACAAAGACACCATAGTAATGTGCCCACATGTACTGTATTCTGCTGGAGCTATAGTCACACTATGATTTTTTTTTTACCTTTCTGATGTTCATCTGTTATAATCTGCATAAATTTTGGATTAAAAAGCTTTCTGTGATCTGCCAGATGTCATTTGAATTGAGTCACTGTTACCAGTCACTGTCTGCTAATTTTACTGAGACAGTAAGTTAATGCTATCGTACCACAACTGGATCAGTTATAGAGATCACACTTGCAGTGTTTTAGTTTGGAGAGGCAGAACAGGTAGTCACATCCAGACAGGATAGTGGCTCACTGGTTAGCATTGAAAAGTGCAGGGTTGGGTGTTTGTGTTCAGTTCTAGAACCAATGCCTGACCCAGACTGAGCCAATCAGATGTGCAGTATCTACCTTTATTTTATATTTTGAGGGTTTACATAATCCACAAGATTGCGTAGTTGTGTAATGAAACCAGATGTGCCTAGGGTTGCCACCTGGACAGTTTGGGTTTTGAATCATGTGTCCGGGTTTCAATCCACCTGAAACCCGGACACAATATTCAGACAGCAATGTAGCTCAGAACAGGGCCTGATAGGAGGGTGAGGGGGCACTATGCACGCCACATTACTATTCTCTTTGGAACACCTAAAGGTTTCCCAGGTCTTTTACAATCCTACAGTGTATGCTAAAAAAAAAAAGTTAAAGTGTTCGGGTTTGGCTTGAAGAAAAAGTGGCAACCCTAGATGTGACTTAGAGGAAAAATTAGAGGACTTTATTAGACACAATAGGGATATTTAAAGCCCAACTCCAGGAACCCACCACCCTATACCTAATTGCTGGCATAAAAAAAGCCTATCCATATGCCAATTTTACTTAAAGTGGTTGTAAACCCACAGGGCATCTAATATAAAACAAAGACACCATAGTAATGTGCCCACATCTCCCAACTGAATCACGTTTTTTTGCCTTTCAATTCCTGCTCCCTGAACCGGTATGGACCCTGTAAACATCAGATGTGGGTGGGTCTCAATGCTGAAACTCGGGAGTCGGAGTCGTGACTTACAAGGCTCCCCTCCCATCTTTAAACTCCTCCCGGCAAGCAGAGCCCTGCGACTGAGCCTCACACACGGACATAGGTAAGTGCACGCACGGCAATTCCCACGTGCATGCAAGTCGCATGCAGAGCGTGCTCATGGCCCCCTCAATGCTCACATGTCAATGCTACCTGGTGCCTGTGTGTAGGAGGAGGTGATCTGCTGCTGGAATGTTGGACACACTCCCCCCCCCCCGCTCTAATGCTTGTGCATGAGAGAAATAAATAAATATAAACGGCTGAATAACTTTCCTTATCAGCAGTTAGAGCAGTCTTGTGACTTCTATCAGTGTCTGATTAAAGCTTGTAGGAGGAGTTTTCACTCTCCCATGATTGTCCTATGAGAATGCAGAACCCCTGAACCTCTGTCTGGACAGTGCTGATTGGCCCTGCCCTGATCACATGCACTCTCCTAAGGAAAAAAAAACCCTTTAGCAATTCACACCAAACTGAGCATGTGCAGCCTGTCCCCAAGGCCCTGTACTATCAGTAGATGATTTGGGGACAGTGAAAGAAGGTGAGGATCAGAGAAGACACAATGCAGAGAATTAACCTCTTAGGTTCCACAGTGAGTATAACAAGCATGATTTACTGCATATACACACTGATTTTACTGTTATGGGTTTCGTAACACTGTAATTATTTTCAGGTTTACAACCACTTTAATTGAGGCCACAGTCACACGTTGATCCTTTTCCATTTTTCTGTTTGCTTCTTAAGCCTGGTACACATGTTAATTTGGTTTTGTTCAGCCCGCTAGGCTAAGAGGTTGCTGTGCTAACTATGCAATGTTATTATGGTGATCTCCCCCGCTGAGCTATTGTGTTCTGACAGGGGGACTGTGCTGATTGGGATGCTGGTTTTTCAGACCGGCTTCTGTCGGATGAAGGGCTGTACACATGGGCCAAAAGTACGCTGGTTCCTACAGAACCGATTGTTTTCCGACTTTCAGCCCATGTTTACTCAGCATTATGGTCCTTTTCGAGTGTCCACATTATCACTGTATGATCTGCACACCCCCTACCTCTCATAGGCTGCAGATGCACTAGAAATCCTGGGGGCAGTGAGGGGACTAATTCCCAAGAATACAATGAGCAAGGATAATGCCAGGTCCCTAGGGCAGGATATTAATTTTGCTGATAGAAGGAACTGTGACCAAAACCATGCCTCCCAACTTTTTGAGATGTGAATGAGGGACACCTATCAGCAAAAGTATGTAGGCATAGGACACACACCCTGCCACGCCCCCTTAAAGGAGAATTGTACACAAAAAAACAAGATTGGTTAAACCCACAAGTGCTTTTTTTACCACTACTATTCCTTTATATTGGATTTTGCAAATGCAGCAATTTAGAAATTAGATGAAAGGTTTAGCACTGGAAAACACTTTTTGATAGATAAAAAGTGCATTTTATATACAACTATATAGATCAGACCAAAATGAGGGACAAATGAGGAGGAAAGAGGGACAGAGGGACATTGTTCCAAATCAGGGACAGTCCCTTAAAATCAGGGACAGTTGGGAGCTATGCCAACACACTGTGATATGGCTTGGGAAGAGGTGTTTTGAATCAAACCTGAGGAGTAAGTACATTGATGCAGATTTTTATTTCCATTTTTTTCCAGGAATTAGGCTTTAAATAGTGGATTGAAATGCTGCTGTTGCCCCTCCCATATAAAACTATCCAAAGTTATGCAATAAGCAAACATTGGAAAGCATATGATTAGGCAATGGATAGATTTAGAGGGTACTTGTTGGATTGGAAAAAGGAACAAACATAGCAATGACGCAATGCAGAGAACTGGCCTCTAAGAGCGCAGATCACCGAAAAAGTAACTTTCCTAATTAGAAAAGGTGTTAAGTTTTTTATTTCATTTGTGTTAATGGGAAGTATCATGTATGTTAAACCACTAAAATCTCAAATAAGTTTTCACATGTTAAAGGACACCTGTACTAGAGCTGCACGATTAATCGTTATCGCGATTCTCCTCCCGCCACGATCGCAACTAATAGGTAGGGTGGTGTGTAGAGGTCAGTCATAGGTAGGGTGGTGTGTAGAGGTCAGTAATAGGTAGGGTGGTGTGTAGAGGTCAATAATAGGTAGGGTGGTGTGTAGAGGTCAGTCATAGGTAGGGTGGTGTGTAGAGGTCAATAATAGGTAGGGTGGTGTGTAGAGGTCAGTCATAGGTAGGGTGGTGTGTAGAGGTCAGTAATAGGTAGGGTGGTGTGTAGAGGTCATTCATAGGTAGGGCGGTGTGTAGAGGTCAGTCATAGGTAGGGTGGTGTGTAGAGGTCAGTAATAGGTAGGTTGGTGTGTAGAGGTCAGTAATAGGTAGGGTGGTATGTGGAGGTCAGTAATAGGTAGGGTGGTGTGTAGAGGTCAGTCATAGGTAGGGCTGTGTGTAAAGGTCAATAATAGGTAGGGTGGTGTGTAGAGGTCAGTAATAGGTAGGGCTGTGTGTAGAGGTCAGTAATAGATAGGGTGGTGTGTAGATGTCAGTAATAGGTAGGGTGGTGTGTAGAGGTCATTCATAGGTAGGGTGGCGTGTAGAGGTCAGTAATGGGTAGGGTGGTGTGTAGAGGTCAGTAATAGGTAGGGTGGTGTGTAGAGGTCAGTCATAGGTAGGGCGGTGTGTAGAGGTCAGTCATAGGTAGGGCGGTGTGTAGAGGTCAGTCATAGGTAGGGCGGTGTGTAGAGGTCAGTCATAGGTAGGGTGGTGTGTAGAGGTCAGTCATAGGTAGGGTGGTGTGTAGAGGTCAGACATAGTTGGGAGATTGAAGGCTAGTCTGCAATTTCTCCTATTTGTGGTACAACAACCCTTTGAACTTAAAAGGAGACTTTTTTTAGCTATACTTCTCCTATGGATCACAGGAGTGCAGTTCAGTCACAGAGCCGGTAAAGGCTCTGGAAAGATCCCGACCATATGGTCGGGATCCACCTAGAAGTCTGGATAAGCACCTGGCTCAGCCTCTCAGTTATCCGCCGAGAGCCTGAGCCAGCCGCTCCTGCCCAGCGCTTCATTGAGTCCCAGAGGGGCAGAGCAGAGAGCCAAAGACTGACAGTCCCTGCTCTCTGCTCAGAGCGGATGGGGAGAACTGAGTGATCAGCGGTGTTTGATCGCTCAGTTCTCTCTGCAGAACACCGTGATGCAGCATTGGATCGATACTGCATCCACCTTGGTAAGTATAATTATTATTATTATTTATTTTTCAGAAAGCCATACTTCTCTTTTAAACCCCAAAACAAAAATGTATTTTGCAGCATATCAATTCTTACATGTGGTGGCTGAAATCGTTTTCCTTTTTTTAGGCTTTTATTTCTTTATTTCGATCTGGTGATCCAGCCAGTAAAACTCTTCTTGTCTTAGGGTGTCTCCAGTCTGGATGGAGGAGCAATGGAAGGCACTTTTGGAGAGCAGCATTGGGGAGAAGGTAGTGTTATGCCGTGTACACATGGTCGGACTTTCCAACGGGAAATGTTCGATGTGAGCTTGTTGTCGGAAAGTCCGAGCGTGTGTATGCTCCATTGAACATTTGCTGTCGGAATTTCCAGCCACAAATGATTGAGGGCAGGTTCTCAAATTTTCAGACAACTTCACTTGTTGTCGGAAAGTCCGATCGTGTGTACACAAGTCCGTCGCACAAAAGTTCACACATGCTCGGAATCAAGCAGAAGGAGCTGCAATGGCTATTGAACTTCCTTTTCCTCGGCTCGTCGTACGTCTTGTACGTCACCGCGTTCTTGAAGTTCGTAATTTCCGACAACATTTGTGTGATCGTGTGTATGCAAGACAAGTTTGCGCCAACATCCTTTGGAAAAAAATCCACGGTTTTGTTATTGTTGTTGTCGGAAAGTCCGATCGTGTGTACGCGGCATTAGACTAGCAGATTTACATGAATTTGACTAACAAATTAAAGACAGACTCCAACTAACACTTTTTAAACAATTACAGCATACAGTTTGCTTCTTTTGGGATGAAGGCTTTACATAAATGAATACAATTTGATCATTGTAAGCACCCCTATCAATGGTAAATAGTTTGTCTTAACCATCTAACTGACACTTCTTGCTGGACAGCTTGGTCTGTAAAAGGAGGTTGGAAAATAGCAGACCCACTGGCCTGATCACCAGGTGAAAAATAAAGGGGGAAAAAGATAATGCAGGCACCACATCTAGGAATCGGTAAGCTGCGATATAATGTTTTTGTGTTCAATACCATTTTTAGAATCTCGCATTTCCTCGGAAAAAAAAAAAAACAGCACCTATACATTTTGTAAAAATTCATAGTAAATATTAATTGTTGTCGTTGAACTACAAATACTGTTTTTTAACCAAGTGGTACATTAATACAAACAGCCTATTTCATCCACATATATATACATTTTGACTTTCTAGCTGCACTGTTGTATATGCAGTGAGGAGCTTCCATTCCACTATAAATCAATCTTCTGGTCATGTCCGGAAAATATATTTAGTACAGACTACTATGTATGCTGGTGACTTTAGCTGATAACTATAGACTATGATGTGTATGCATTTCCAAAGGGAAAACACAAAAATAAAGTATTCTATTCAAAATGTACAGTATATTTATGAATCTTGAGGGCACATAGTTGGAAAATATTTAAAGAGAATGTATTTTGCATAATTTTTGCACTCAGAAGTGAAATAATTAAAAAATGTAAAATATAGTACACAGGGCCGCTGATATGGCAATACAGCTGACCCTCCTGTAGCGGGCCTGGGTCCCATCATTTCAAAAGGGGGGCCCACCACCTGCTGGGCAGAAAGGCTGGCTGTACTCCCTTGTTGCTGAATCTTGTTCCTCACCCTGCAGCACTGCCAGCTTCTCCTCCTTTTTCTCGCTCTAGCTGTGCTGCAGGGGGATTGGTATCTGTGCCCCCCCTCCCCTGCTGTCCATGCCCCTTTGTGTGCCCCCCTCTTCTGCAATGCAGCTGCCTTAACTCCTCTCCCGCCGACAGCTGCTGTAGGCACACAGGGGGATTGTTTCAGGATGGAGAGCGGGAAGGAGGGGACGGTAAAATGTCAGATTTACCAGCCCCTTCCTTTCCCGAGTGAACACAGTGTGTGATTGGTACCGATCGCTCCCGTGTCCATTCATCACTAAAGCACAGTGAACTGTTTACTATACTTCAGTTTTTGAATGAACAGGAAGCCGCTCAGCACAGAGCACTTCCCATTCATTCACTATTCAGTGCAGATGAGGCTGCAGAGAAAGGGACTGGGGAATCTCTGTCCTCAGTCCCTTTCTCTGTCACAAATGTGAGACATCAGGGGTCTGGTTAGACCACTGATATTTCACAAAAGGACCCCCCAACAGGGCAGTTATTAAAAAAAAAAAAAAAAATTCAAAAAAAAAGTAAAAAAAAAATGTAATTCTACAAAAATTATTTGAAAAAAATGAAGAACTTGTTCAAATGTGCTTTGCTCTCTCTTTAGAGAGCATTTGAGAGTCAGTGGGGAGGCATGCTATATAATAAGACAAAAATACATATCTCAAAGTTTAGTTTACTGTTATTAGAAAACAAGTGCCAATCAAGCTGTTTATTTCTTCCAAAATTTGAATTATTATATATATATTTAAATTAATGCTAAAAATATATTTTATTATATATTAATAAAAAAAAACATTTTCTCAAAATTCTATTTTTTTTCTGCCAGAATTTTAACTTTCCTGTTCCGTTGATATTTCTCCAGCATATATGGCTGTCCAGACATCAGGGTCTCAATCAATAAGACAATCCCTTGTCTTTAAACACTATCAAGTAAATTGAAGAATGTTTTTAAAAGTCTAAATAACTATTTTTGCTTTCTAGCCAACAAATAATTTGAATAAATCTTTTTCTTGCAGTGGATGTGTGCAGCATGCTTTAGAATTATTTTCACAGTGTATAAATTATAATTTGCATCATTTTCTGTGTGCTGATATTTTTTAATATTGGTGTTGGTTTTTTTCTTTACTCTATTTAGTATTTTTATCACGCTTGTCCTGAAGACGCTAGAATGGTGAAACTTGTAGAATACGTGGTTGTATTTTTGTATTCGATGATCTTAACCATATTTTGTAAATAAAATCCATAAAGTTTATTTTTTATTTGTTTATTTATTTATTTTGTAAATAAATCCATAAACTGTAAACTGTGTAAGTAATATATTGCACCTAAGAAAATCCCATCCATTTCTCCCTCTTGCTACTGCTTTAGATTTATTTTTACTTGGTCAGTCACTCAACCTGTACACACATGCAAGTCTTAAAAACTTCACATGTAAAATCTAAAATATGCAAACGTATTATAAACTACTTTTATTTATGTTCAGCGTACCAGACTGTATTATCTTTTCTCTCCAAAGATTTAACACCAAAGTAAGCAAAAAAATACACTCAAGTAGTTCTCTCCATTACTGCCCATTGTTTTCACTTTTACTATTTCCTGTATAGTTTAGAAGAGTGAAGTGAAGAATCATTTCCCATGTTCATTAGACGGGAGCCCCACTAAGGATCTGCAGGTTCCCAGAGAAAAATAACAGCACCCAGGTCTATCACACAACACAAGTCATGCAGGTTCACAGCTATTAAAAGCAAAGCGACAGCTAATCATGGTGATCAGTAACAGTTGTTAGCAATTACGCAGTCATACTCACAGTCTATAGACAATGTAGGATTTGTTCTACTTACTTTTAGCTGATTTTGCGAGTTCCAGAAAATTCCAGCGTAATGAGGCGTAAGTAAAAAGAGGGTTCTGGATTGAGAAACTTCAGGGCTTAACATCTACCGAACTTTAACTAATTTTCAGACTTTTAAAGTCTTCTTGCCATCCTCACTAAGGATCTGCCATATCCAAAAAAAAAAAAAAAAAAAGAGACGGAGGAGTGGGAGGACTTACAGGAAGAGGGAGCTGAATCACTTGGCTTCATACACAAGTAGAATTTAAAGGGAAAAATTTTTTTTTTTTTTACAGGCTCCTCTCATGTGTCTGTGTCAACAGGTTATGGCCTGTAGTCACTTCTCCTAACTCTTGAATACAGCTGCACAGCTTGGTGTATGCACTGCTAATCTGATTCCCGTAAACTTAACCTTGTGGAAATAAGCTGTCAAGGTTTACAAATGGGTTAGTGTCTGATCCTCAAGGTATTCTAAAGAGAACCTGCCATGAAACATTTTAAACTCTGCTGTTATCACTACGCTGAATAAAGCCTGGATTTCAGTGCATAGATCCGTTTACTCATACCTTTGTTAAAGTGGTTGAGGTGATTGTAGCCGTATTAGTGCACAATTGAGTACTGTCTGTGATACTTTTTTTTATTTGCACTAACATACAAATTTTCAGGACCAGCTTTCGGGGGAAGGTCCCCCTCTTCAAGGTTCCAGCAGTACTGATTCACAAAAGTTTTAGCAAAATGTTAAAAAAACAAAACAAAAAAAAAACACAATCTCTGAAAAGGAAAAAAAAGAAGAAAAACAAACACACAAACAAGCAAATGTACATGGCAATGGTTATAATACTAGCATAGTTATAGTGATAGTCACAGAGGGGGTCGTAAAACTTTTGGATAATGAGTACAGAAACCCATATCTAAATTTAGGCCTTTATTTTTTGTGTCAAATAGAAGTATCATTCTTAGTTTGAAAGTCTTCCTTTCCTGGATAGTTCCGAAATTCCCTTTAAGAACTAAAACATTGAGGTCTTCTATAGTATGGTCCGGTTGTGAGAAATTATGTCTCACAGGTGTGCAGAAACGATCATCTTTATGTTTCTTGATGGTATGTCTGTGCAAATTCATCCTCGCTTGCAACTTCTGTCCTGTTTCACCAACTTTGCTACACCCTTTGCTTTGCTTTTTTCCTTTGCTACATCTTTTGCATTTGGATATACACAACCTTACATGAAGAATATGAAGTATCCATGATTCATTTTACAAGTAGCGCTGTGATAATATACAAAAAAAAATAAAAAATCAATCCAAAATTTCAAGGCAAAGTCCATGTGTTAAATCCACTCAGTGTTGCTAATAGTGATAATTTACTAACGTGCTGCTGCTTCTTTAACATAACATTTGTGCAGTTCTCCTTCAAATAAATATCCACAACACCTTCAAACACCTCCTCACGTGCAACCCGTGATCCCTCTCCCTTTCAGATGAAAACTCACCAACTTTATATGCCTCCCATTCTCATGGTTGTCAAAACAGCATTATACGTTTAAACCATCAGCTCCAGTGCAGATGTCAACCAATGCCTCTATATAGTGCATGATACAGCAGATGTCATGTGGGAGAACAAAGGAAAACTTCCAATGGTATAGTAACCAAACCAATGGAATTTATTTAAAAATTAAGAAGAGCTGCTCACATTTGTTAAACATAATTACTGTGTGTTGAAAACCACATTAGCTTTTGTATGTGTATTGAATCTCACCACCTATCAAACACATGTTGTCTCCATTATGCTGTGCAGCCACATCCGACGTGTTTCATCACTTTCGACTTCGTCTTAAGGGGGGTGGCTGCATGGCGCGGTGACTCTATTTAAATATCCTCCCTTAACTCCAGATTAACACTTAAATGTTCGTTCGTTTACTTGGCTCACACCAAACTAGTAACCATCACTGCCGCCCCTATCCATCTGTTCATTTAACCCCTGGGTACCCAATTATACACATAATTGCGGAAAAAAACAAACACCCCTCTTCTCCACCCCACAGCTTATATATATCACCAGGGCTTTTTTTCTCAGAGAATAGGTGCAGGAACTCCCCTTTCAGAGTCACCCCTTGTCTCCGCCCTCTACCCAACCCCGAGTACTGTCCCTTGGTTCCAGCCCCCTACCCACCTCCCAGCACCACCCCTTTTAGAGAATACAGAACTAAGTAACATTTGTGGTGCTAAGTATTTTGTATGGAATTTGTCAATGATAACAAGAAAAGCAGTAAAACAGATCCCCTGCAGGCAGCAACAATAGACCCCCTCATTAACAGAAAAAATCCCCCCAGCAACAATAGACTGCGTGCAACAATATACCCCCCCCCCAGCAACAACAAATCTCCCTGCAGCCAGCATCAATAGACCCTCCAGCAGCCAGCAACAATAGGCCCCTCCCTCAACAGTAGATCCCTCCTAGCAACAACTGACCTCCCAGCAACAATATATCCCACACCAGAAACAATAGACCTCCCCTACAACAATAGAACTACTGCAAAAATAGGTCCTCTCCCACAACAATGGATCCCCCAGCAGCCAGTATCATCAGACCCTGAAGCACACTCCAACACCCCTTGCCATTACATACATTCAGTCCTGGAGGTGCAGGAACTGCATTCCCCCATGTTCCCACTGAAAAAAAGCCCTGTATATCACCCTCACTTCTGTCCTCTCCTTATTACTGCACTCACCAACTCCTGCTAATTCTAAATCCACACTCACAAAAAAACTTCAGAACACTGGGGCATGTCCCTTCATATAAATCACACTCCCTACCTCCCTCACCCTTCTGCTTCTTCTAACCTCCGGAGATATATCCCCAAACCCTGGGCCTCCATCTAACTGTACTCAATGCACCCATTACTCTGCACCCTCTGGCTGAAACCGCAATCCACACAATTTAGTTCCCATTTCTCTTCTTCCCAACACCAGACTCCCTTTCTCTTGCACCCTTTGGAATGCCCGCTCTGTCTGTAACAAACTCATCTCTCTCCATCCTCTTTATCGCTAACTCATTTAATCTACTCGCCATTACAGAAACCCGGCTTCATTAATCCGACACTGCACCTTCTGCTGCCATATCCCATTGTGGTCTTCTCTGGACTCACACCCCCAGACCGAGTGGACATAAGAGAGGGGGTGTCGGAATCCTTCTAGCCCCACATAGCACCTTTCGAGTACTTCACCCACCTCCCTCTCTGTCACTCTCCTCATTTGAGGTACACTGCATTCGTCTTTTCTCTTCATTTTCTCTAACTTAGCGATGATCTACTGCCCCCTGGATCGGTATCAACCTTTCTTGATGACTTCTCTGCCAGGCTACCCTACTTTCTCTCTTCTGAAATCCCCACAATCATTCTCTGTGACTTCAACATCCCTATTAATACTAACACTCCCGCTACATCCAAATTTCTCAGTCTAACCTTCTTTGACCTGAAGCAATGGATACACATTTTTACTCACTCTGAAGGCAATACCCTTGACCTTATTTTCTCCCACCTATGCATTACGTGCAACCTCTCCAACTATCCAATCCCTCTCTCTGATCAGTACCTTATTAGTTTCACTCTTTCCCTCTCCTCCACCTCCTCTCCCTCCAACTGCCTAACAGTTACCTGTAGAAACCTACGCAATTTCAACCCTTCTCTTCTCTACTCTGCTACCGACCACCTCTATGACATAATCTCACCCCTATCCTGCACTGACCTGGCCTCTTCTATCTACAACGCTTAACTTCTAGCCTCACTGGACAAACTGGTCCCCCTGTCAGGGCTGGGCTCATCCCTTCTTTCTCTGAGTTGCAGGTCGTCCCTGCTGCTGCGCCAGTCTCTGTGCAGGCACCTGCCTCGAGTATTACCTCTATAAGAGGTATGTCTGGTTCCGCTCTGCTTCCCCAGCAGAGGGTTTCTCAACCAGGTTGAGATATACTTTGAGATGCTGCCCAGGCATTTCCCAAAGACAGAAGCAAAGTAGGTTTCGTGATATCTTTGCTTTCTGAGAGAGCCTTGGCCTGGGCAAACCCTCTATGGGATACGCAAATACCTGTTGTCTTTAGTTACCCTGAGTTTGTGGCCTCCTTTAAAAGGGTATTTTACGTTCCCACATGCTCCGCTTCTGCTGCCAAGTGCCTCATGTCCATCAAATAGAGTACGAGAACTGTTGCCGACTACACCATTGAATTCCGTACTCTGACAGCAGAGGTCGCTTGGAACAACGAGGCCCTCGTGGCTTCTTTTTCTCATGGTCTCTCGGATTCCAACAAGGATGAGATAGCAGCCCAAGATATACCCACTGAGCTGGCCATCCTCATTGACTCCAGACTCAAAGAAAGACTCTCTTTTAAAGAGTGCTTGTGGAAGCCTCCTGTACGTTTGCCTCTGAGCTTTGCAGTCCCATCCATGCCTCCCTCACCTCCCATGCCTCCTGGCACCGAATCAGTCAGTGAAGATGAACCCATGCACTTGGGCTTCACGCGTCTCTCTGCGGAAGAGAGAACCTTTAGGAGGAGGGAGAGATTATGCCTTTATTGTGGCCAGGCAGGTCACTTTTTGAAGTCTCGTCCTACCCGTTCAGGGAACGCCCGAACCTTGAGGGCCTGTCACGGACAGACCTTAGGTGGAATTGTTTCGTCCCCAGTTATCCAGAAGGATTTTGGTCACACTTTCTTGGGCTGAGTTGTCCATCGAGATACAGGCTCTAATCGACTCTGGGGCTGCAGGCCTGTTCATTGATGCTGCTTTTGTATCGAAGCACTCAATTCTGCTGCAGCTGTGTCACACTCCACTTGCCATTGAGGCCTCTAGAGCCTGCCCATGTGACTCATGAGACGGTTCCCTTGTCCATGGTTGTAGGGGCTCTTCACCATGAGATAATCCAATTTTAAGTTATTTCCTCACCTACATTTCCACTGGTTATTGGTTATTCTTGGTTACAGAGGCACAACCCCTTTTTTGATTTACTCCATGCTGAGGTTCTCTCCTGGTTCTCTCCTGGTCACCACAATGCAGTGAGACATGCTTCCAGAAGGTAGCCAAGGTCCTGTGCACCTCTTCACTCTCCTCCCTGCCGGAGGAGTACCGCGATTTTAGAGATGCCTTTGACAAAAGTCAAGCCGGTAGTTTGCGTCCACACCGGCCGTATGATTGTGCAATTGACCTTCTACCTGGTGCCATACCCCCTCGTGGCTGGGTTTACCCTTTGTCACTCTTTGGAAGAGTATGTTGCAGACGCACTCGAAGTTTCATCCACAAATCCTCGTCTCCTGCTGGTTCCTTTTTTGTGAAGAAGAAGAGCGCTGAACTGAAACCTTGTACTGATTATAGTGGTCTCAACCGTTTCACGATTAAGAATGCCTATCTGATTCGGTTGATTACAGAGTTACTTGACTGCCTCAAGGGAGCAACGGTTTTCACAAAGCTTGATTTGAGAGGGGCATACAATCTCGTGAGGATTAAGGAGGGCAACGAGTGGAAAACTGCGTTTAATACCAGAACAGGCCATTATGAGTACCTTGTGATGCCTTTTCATCTTTGTAACGCCCCACCAGTTTTCCGGGAATTTATTAACGATGTCCTCCGAGATTTGTTGCAGTTATGTGTGGTGGTTTATCTCGATGATATCCTCATATTTTTCAAGTCCCTGGAGAGCCACCACACAGATGTCTGTCGTGTGCTTCAGAAACTAAGAGAGAACCATCTCTATTGTAAACTGGAGAAGTGTGAGTTTCATTGTGAACAGGTTAAATTCCTGGGCTATGTCATTACCACTGCTGGTTTTTCAATGGACCCAGAGAAACTTTCGGCAGTCCTACAGTGGCCCCGACCCATGGGTTTACGTCCTCTGCAGCGTTTCCTTGGCTTTGCCAACTATTATTGGAAGTTTATTCGTAACTTCTTGTCTCTGGTCAAGCCCCTGACTGATATGACCAGAAAGGACGGTAACCCACAGAGTTGGTCTCCGGAGTCCATTAAGGCCTTTGAGAGTCTCAAGGCTGCCTTTGTTTCTGTTCCTGTGTTGGCACATCCTGATCCTACGTTACCTTTTATCCTTGAGGTTGATGCTTCTGAGACTGGTGTTGGCGCCCTTCTGTCTAAATGTCACTTTTACCATTCTCCCAAGGCAGCTGGCCACCCTGGAAAGCATCAACTCATTTGGGCCATTTCCCAACAATTCTGGTGGCCTAGTCTGCGTGCTGATGTAACTGCCTTCGTAGCTGCCTGTTCCGTGTGTGCTCAGAGTAAGACTCCACGACACCTTCCAGTGGGCTTCCTACAACCCATACCCAGTGGAGAGAGACCCTGGACCCACCTGTCTATGGATTTCATTGTGGAGTTACCCAACTCCCAAGGCAACACTTTTATCCTTATTGTGGTTGACCAGTTCTCAAAGATGTGTCATTGTATTAAGAAG
Source organism: Lithobates clamitans (assembly GCA_037952925.1). NCBI lineage: Eukaryota > Metazoa > Chordata > Amphibia > Anura > Ranidae > Lithobates > Lithobates clamitans. The sequence continues at coordinate 3,434,794 of JBBGZY010000797.1, read as the reverse complement.
TTGCCCACTTCTAAGGAACTGACTTCCATTTTTGGAGATCTTTCACATACATGGGCTACCCAAGGTGATTGTCTCGGACAAGGGTAGTCAGTTGTGTCCCGGTTCTGGCGAGCCTTTTGTGCACAGTTGGGAATTCAGCTTGCTTTCTCCTCTGCATATCACCTGCAGTCTAATGGGGCCGCAGAACGAGCCAATCAGTCCTTGGAGCAATTTCTACATTGCTATATTTCTGACCATCATAACAACTGGTCAGACCTATTACTGTGGGCAGAGTTTGCTCACAACAGTGCCTTGAATTCTGCTTCCCGATTGTCCTCGTTTATGGTGAATTATGGTTTCCAACCTTCCATGTTGCCTGACTTGTTTGTCCAGGAGGCCTTGTGTCATGTTAATGATAGGTACAGACTCCATGCTGACCGCAGACGCCTGCCTGTGCATTCCTTCCAGGTTGGGGACAGGGTCTGGCTGTCATCTCGCAACCTCCAACTTTGTGTTCCCTCATTGAAGTTTGCACCTCGGTTTATTGGGCCTTTCCGTATTCTTCACAGCATTAACCCAGTGGCTTACGCATTAGACCTTCCTTCTAATATGCGTATTTCAAATGTATTTCATGTCTCCTTAATAAAACCTTTGGTTTGCAACCGCTTTACCACCTCGGTGCCACGTCTTTACCCTGTACAGGTTGAGAACTATGAGGAGTATGAAGTACAGTCCATTGTTGACTCCCGTAAGTTCCATGGGCACATACAGTACCTGGTGCATTGGAAAGAGTTTGATCCGGAGGAACGCTCTTTGGTCTCATCCTCAGACGTACATGTCCCTGATGAAGTCACGTGTGTGTGTGATGTCACGCGTAGGGGCGGGATAGGCACTCTGATCTGACGTGGACTTACGAGCTCGCCGCTCGTCAGAATTCAATGCCGTATGCTCTGTCATTTATGTGAGTACCTTAATGCTGTTTTTTCAATAAAGGTCATTAGTGTTTAAACAATATCACACTATTTAGTACCCTTTTTTGTTTTACCTCCTCCACACCTACCGAGAGACCAAGCCCTGTAGGGATTGTACTGCAGCTTAGGCCTACAAGGAGAGGTAGCCTCCACTGGCATACACCCTATGCTATTACCTCATTACCGTAAGGTAAGAGGCCACTACTTATTATTGTGTGACCTGTACACGAAGAGGAGTCACCACTTTTCTTTATTCAAGCACTTCACATTGGAACTTTTATTTACTCTAAGAAGAAGTACTGTCATCTTGACCTATTCATCACTGTTTTGTGATTTGCATTACCTGATTTACAGTTTTATATATTTATTTGCCATACCTGGTCTGTATTTACTGTAGAATTTTGCACATTGCTATTTGCACATATGAACTATTTTGAACTTTCTTATTTATAGTCACATCTAATTTTTTTAACCTTCCTATTTATTGTCACTTTTTATATATATATTTTTTTGCACTTCACCCTGCAGTTTCTATTAATTGCAGAGTTTTGCACATTGTATTCAGCACAGAGTGTTTGTAGTGCTATATGCATCACACTGCCTTGGTGACAATTTTTGGATTTGATGCTTGCATGCTGCACTTTATTTATTATGTCACATTGATAATTATACACTTATATTAATTTTGTTATCCTGTTAGTGGTCAATTTTTCCTGACTTATTGTAAGGAATTACGCACTTTGACCTGATGACATTTTTTCAGGTGTTTTTAGGTTGTTTATCCTCACCATTTATCACCTTAGTGATCATGTGAGCGGCTGCCTGCATGTTTGCACCATATATTTTATTCATCTTTTATATATTTACCCAGCCACAACATTAACTGTTCACCGTAGTAGTTTTTTAACCCAGTTTTTGGGATCCTTTTAAAATTGTGTCTTCTCCCTTGGAGTGATACACTTATATTCATACTGATTACCGTTTCAGTGATGGATTAGCGCAGCACCTCCCCCCATTCTTACATCCCCCAAAAATATATTAGAATTTTTTTTTTCTCAGTTTAGGCCGATATGTATTCCTCTACATATTTTTGGTAAAAAAATCGCAATAGGCATATATTGATTGTTTTGCGCAAAAGTTATAGCATCTACAAAATAGGGGATTGTAATGGCGGGAATGAATAAGGGAAAAAAGGTGTACTATAATGCCCTGCACACACGGTCGGACTTTGTTCGGACATTCCGACAGCAAAATCCTAGGATTTTTTCCGACGGATGTTGGCTCAAACTTGTCTTGCATACACACGGTCACACAAAGTTGTCGGAAAATCCGATCGTTCTGAACGTGGTGACGTAAAACACGTACGTCGGGACTATAAACGGGGCAGTGGCCAATAGCTTTCATCTCTTTATTTATTCTGAGCATGCGTGGCACTTTGTCCGTCGGATTTGTATACACACGATCGGAATTTTATATCCTGCTCTCAAACTTTATGTGTCGGAAAATCCGATGGAAAATGTGTGATGGAGCCTACATACGGTCGGAATTTCCGACAACAAGGTCCTATCACACATTTTCCGTCGGAAAATCCGACCGTGTGTACGGGGCATTACAGTAAACCTAAGTCGGACTTTAAAGGCATAGGAAACATTGAAAAGGTATGAGAATAAATGCTATTTATTGAAAAATACACAACATGAATAGAACAATACACAAAAATTAAAAATCATGTATACTGATACATAATGTGCAGTGAGCCCTTGTGTATCTATGCGTTTCAACGTTAGACTTCCTCAGGATACAGTCAAGGTTCTATAGATAGCAAATAAAAAGAACGGACCTCACTGTCTAAAAATAGAACATATAGGTTTTAAAATGGTGATATACCACTGTACATTTAAAAAATGGATTTTCGTCAACAGGAAATAGCCATAATGCAGGTGGATATATACAAGGAGAAAAAAAAATCGATAGATACATTTAAACAGACGGCCATACCTTGCAGAGAGATACCGTATATACTCGAGTATAAGTCGTTCCGAGTATAAGTCGAGGCCCTAATATACCACAAAAAAAAATGGGAAAAACTTATTGACCCGAGTATAAGACGAGGGTGAGAAATGCACAGCTACTGTAAGTGGAAAAGAGGGTCAACAATGCCCATTTGCAGCATCACTGTGCCCATTTGCATGCCTCACTGTGCCCATTTGCAGCCATAGGTCCCCTGAACTTCAAACTCGGTAGTTAAGGGTTCCTAGATGCCCCCTAGCTGCAGCCAAAATTTGGGGTCTCTGAACCCAAAGGGTCCCGAAATGAAATTGCTGCAGATGGACACAGTTGGCTGAATTTGGGGCCCTGTATCTTGGGGCCACTTAGTGCTAAGAACCCCAAATTTGGTGTACAAACCCAGTGGAACTAGCACCATAAAATATCCAAAGCTGGGGTTACTAGCACCAAGTGGCCCTGAGATACAGGGCCCCAAAAATAAGTTCAGAAAATGTCAAGCACTTTTCTGCAGAAAATGACATTTTCCGAACCGGTTTTGGGGCCCCGTATCTCAGGGCCACTTGGTGCTAGGAACTTTAGCTTTGGATATGTTTTGGTACCAGTTCTGCTGGGTTTGAACACCAAATTTGGGGTTCCTAGCACCAAGTGGCCCTGAGATACGGGGCCCCAAAGTCGGTTCAGAAAATGAAATTTTTTGCTGCAGAAAAGTGCTTGACTCGAGTATAAGTCGAGGGGGGCACTTTCAGCACAAAAAAATGTAATGAAAAATTCGACTTATACTCGAGTATATACGGTAAGTCTCAATTATAAGTATCCAGAAACTGCTTCAGAGGGTACCATCCCACTGGAAACAGGTTCTACTACACCACCGTCACGATCTATGCATAAATAGGTCAGGCCAGCCCAATCTAGTAAACAGTGTGAGATTATATAAATATATAACTACCAACACACAGAGTAGGTACCTTTAAAGTATGTTAGTATACAGCACCTAATGACAATGATGATAGAAGAGGGGTACTTGCTAGTAAGAGAGGAGCAGGAAAAGCCAGAGGGTTCCAGGGACAGGGGCAAAATAATGCACAAAGAGTGGACTCAGTACCAAAGAGGGAGGGGAGCCAACTATGGGCTTCAAAGCCAACCAAACAATGAGAACACCCACCGGGAAAAATAGTTCAAATATGAGACTGAGAGATTGTCCACAATGTGTAGCAAAATCTATAGAACAAAAAACAAAACCCAAAAACATAGTAAGCAAGAGGTTAAGTAACCAAGTGACGCACTAAAAGTATCCATCTATAGCTACAAAGCAAAAGTAGTTACTTTAATATTTAGACAATGATGTATTGCCCCTGGGAGACAGCCTTGTGCTAGTCACAACATGTCCCTGTGTGTGGCGGCCATTTAAAGCCCAAATTCACGCCAAAACCGCAGGAAAAACGGCGCGAAAAAATGATGACATCATAAGAGGGTGACAAAAAAAATTGCATTTTTATCATTCTTTTTCTAGTAATGGCGGCGATCTACGATATTTTTGGGGGCTGCGACATTATGGAGGACTCATCGGACAATTTTGACACATTTTGGGACCATTGGCATTTATACAGCAATCAGAGTTATAAAAATGCATTGATTGCTGTAAAAATGTCACTGGCAGGGAAGGGGTTAACACTAGGGGGGATCAAGGGGTTAATTGTGTTCCTTAGTGTGTGTTCTAACTGAAGGGGGAGGGGGCTGTGTAGGGGAGATGACAGATCACTGTTCAAACTCTGTTTGAACAGACGATCTGTCTGTTCTCCCCTCAGAGAACCGGAAACTTTGTGTTTACACACACAGATCCCCATTCTCTGTGTGTCAGCGGAGATCGCGGGAGCCCGGCGGTGATCACGACCGCCAGGCACTCGCATCGACTCGGAGGGGTGAGCGGGGGGGCGCGCGCCTCTAGTGGCCACAGGGCGAAGCAACATTACAACGTCGTTTCGCCCAGCCATGCCATTCTGCTGAAGTACAACTGCGGCGGCTGGTCGGCAAGTGTTTAAAGACTTGTTTTGCTGACATCCCTTCTGGCTCCAGATCCTGCTTGCTGTTCCACTACTTTGTTCCCTGACTTCTGCTTGGCTGACTATCCGTTCCGGTTACTGAACTTTGGCTATATTTTGACTAAGTTTGTTCTTTTTACTTTTGTTATTAAACAAGTGTGATTTAACTGTGCTTCTGTCTCGGTCTGATTTCATGGTTTCTGACACCGCCTCCCTACACACAGAATCAGGCCCTAACCCCTACAACCTTGGCAAATAGATGACACTATAGCGTAAGACTAAAACCTCGTACACACGATCAGATTGTTGGCCAACAAAACCGTGGACTTTTGTCCGAAGGACGTTGGCCCAAACTTGTCTTGCATACACACGGCACCCAATTGTTGGCCAACAATCATGAACGTAGTGACGTACTACATGGTTTTTCAGCTCTTTAGCGCCACCCTTTGGGCTCCTTCTGCTAATTTCGTGTTAGTAGAAGTTTGGTGAGTGTTGATTCGCGCTTTTCATTTTGCGCTTTTCATTTTGCGCTTTTCAGTTGGTTTCTGAACAGCCGTTCGTCAACTGGAGATGTTGCGGAATTGGAGGAGATAACGTGTTATTTATTATTGCCCTTGGAGTTATTGCTTTGACATTATTTTTTGGTTGAATAATAATGATTTGATTTGGTATATTTTCTATATTTTTGGATGCATAGAATGCACTTTTTGGTTAAGTTCTATTGGCAGATAGCATGTCTAATTTTATTTGTTTTCTTTTTTTAATGCACAATAAAAAAATTGTGTAGACTAATACTTGGCTATGTGTTTTACTTCAAATGACAGTTTGGGAGTAGGCAGTTACATTTAAAAAACATACAATGTAAAATTGACAAGGGACACCAACATAGTTGTACCTTTGATCTTAAAAACTACAGGATAATGGTGTTGTGGTAACTTGCCCAAAAAAATAAAAAAATTAAAAATAATATTATTCTTGATATCACTAGAAAAAAAAGCCTTTGAAAATGTGTTTGCAATAACTCCATCAGTATCACCAGCAAAGCAGCTTCATTATTATCCCATTAAAGATGAAGAGAATGTGCGCTACATTTTGAGATTTCATAATTTGCCATGTCACAAATGTTAATTCTCCATTACGAACGCGAGTTTACAAGACCGACCGCTTTTGGCTTGTCCTTGCTTCAAAGCATGCATGTTTGTACTTTGGACTTTTGTCCGATGGACTTGTGTACACACGCTTGGAAAACCCGACAACACACATTTGTGCGTGGAGAATTTTAAAACCTGCTATTCAACATTTGTTCGTGGAAAATCCGACAACAATTGTCCAATGGAGCATACACACGGTCGGATTTTCCTCCAACAGGCTGTCATCACACATTTCCCATCAGAAAATCCGATCATGTGTACGAGGCTTAAGTCTCAGAAAGATTTCAACCAATATAAATCTGCCCTCCAGAAATACAATTCCAGCTGCCTCAGTGCCCAGCAGACCTACAGTGGGGACGGAAAGTATTCAGACCCCCTATAAATTTTTCACTCTTTGTTATATTGCAGCCATTTGCTAAAATCATTTAAGTTCATTTTTTTCCTCATTAATGTACACACAGCACCACATATTGACAGAAAAACACAGAATTGTTGACATTTTTGCAGATTTATTAAAAAAGAAAAACTGCAAAGGGTCATCAAGTAAAGACACTAGGACTTATTCAGAGTAAGGCCTAGTCATGTTCTGATGGTGTGACAGGATTACTAAAATTGGACACTGAAGTAGCCTGCTGGAGGAAGTGAGCTGGAAGAAGTGTTCTGAGGTAAAAGTCTGTCAAGTTTAGGGTCAGCCATCTTGTTCTGCTGAGAAGTGTGACACAGGTACATTTATTCACTGTCAGCGAGTCTCTTGAGCTCCTCCAATCTTCACGGTGGTATCTTCCTCAAGCGTCACCCTCGCCTCTCTGCTGGGTCCCTAGCTTGGCACTCAAGATACCTCTCAAGCGTCACCCCACTGGCCTGCTCGGTCCCTGGCTTGGCACACAAGGCTGCTCTACAAGCGTCACCTCCACTGGCTGGGTCCCTGTCTTAATACACACTGACGTTTCCAGATTCTTCACCGTCCCCGGGTGGTGAGAAAGAGAGATATCTTTTACCCTATTGGATCCTCTCCAAGTGAGATCCACACGATCCACACCCCAAAATAACATTTTTGAGGGGTCCCTAGCATGATATTTGGAGAAATGCTCTGATACACTAGGATGTTTATATCCCTTAACTATATTAGTTATATGTTCCCCCATTCTGACTTTCAGGGGTTGTTTAGTATGCCCCACATAAATTAATCCACAAGGACATTGAAAGGCATACACAACGCGCGTAGTATTACATGTTATAAATTTGGGGATTTCGTATTCTTTACCTGTCTGTAACATTTGATATGAAAGATTTCTGGTTTGTTATATTGCCCCTTGATATGTTACACACTCTACACTTCCTGCAAGCTAGAAAACATTTCCTTTGAGGGAAAAGGGATACTTGTTTAGGAAGCCCTATTATTTTCTTGACTACCCTTTCCCCAAAGTTTTGCGCTTACTATACACAAAATACAGCCTATTCAGCAACTTGGGACCCAGAACTTTATTCATTAACAGGATATGTCAATGTCTGTAAAAAAATAGCTTCCACTTCTTTATATTGACAATGGTAATCAGAGATAAAATTCCACTGTAAAATATCATTGTTCCCCAAAAGAAACCACACTATAGAGGACCTCAATGTTTTAGTCCTGAAAGAGAATTTCAGAACTATCCAGGAAAGGAAAACTTTCGAACTAAGAATGATACTTCTATTTAACACAAAAAATAAAGGCCTAAATTTAGATATGGGTTTCCTTACTCATTATCCAAAAGTTTACGACCCCTTCTGTGACTATCATCCCCCCCCCAGTCTATAGCTCTCCTGTGACCATTCTTATCTTATGACCATTGCCATGTACATTTGTTTGTGTGTGTTTGTTTTTCTTTTTTCCTTTCCCTTAGAGATTGTTTTTTTTTTTTAACATTCTGCTTAAACTTTTGTGAATCAGTGCTGCTGAAAGAGGGGGACATACCCTGAAAGCTTGTCCTGAAAAATTGTATGTTAGTGTGAAAAAAAAAAGTATCACGGACAGTACTTTAAGTGGTTGTAAAGGCTGAAGGTTTTCTTCTATGTGCAGCAACCCTCCCTGCCCCCGCAAGTCCGATCCCCATCCAACAATGTGCACCATAGCCTCACTTGTCCTAGGACGCCCTTTCCTCATTGGCTGAGACAGTACTGTGAGCCATTGGCTCCCACTTGCTGTCAATCACATCCAGTGAACCAATGAGGAGAGAGCTGGGCCGCAGCTGAGCCGCAGCACTATGTGTCTTATGTGCGCATAGAGCAGGGCTTGGGAATGAGCATGCCGCACCAGTGCACCCATAGCAAGTGGCTTGCTATTGGGGACACTGGTCAAGGGGAAGGAGCCTGAGCATCAGCAGGGAACCCAAGAAAAGGAGGATCGAGGCTCCTTTGTGCAAATCCACTCCACTTAAAAAAAAAAATTAAAAAATCTGAACCCTTAATATCACTTTAAGGTATTTCTTAAGTCAGCTGTGCTATTTATAACACTTAAAGTAATTGCATACCCACACCTTTTTTACCAGCCTATTCAGTTTAAAATATAAATAAATGGCAAAACATTTGTGTATAAATATAAAAAAAACAACAAATACCTTTTCCCTTTTTTTAAGTGATCACATTCCCTCCGTTCTCAGCTGCAGAAGAGCTAGGGGAGGAAAAACAGCAGCACACTGATCTTCCCAGTGAAAGGCTGTGCAGGGAGGGTGTGTCAGGACAAGTCTGATCATTGGAGGAGAGCAGGCTGAGTTCCCAGCACAGCTAGAGAACTGACCACACTATGCTCTCCTGTGTTTAGTTTTTAGTAACAAACAGAGGAACTGGCAGGAACACCAGGAATTCCGCACAATAGAAGTAATACAAAGAGAACAGGATACTTTTTCATACCAGTACGTGGTACAGCAGGCACATATCAGAAATATGAAATGTTGGGGTAACATATTCTTTAATGTCATCTGCTCTCCTATATAACAGAAGCAAAGCTCCCAACGGTCTCTGATTTCGAGGGACTGCCCCTGATTTGGAGCAATGTCCCTCTGTCCCTCTTTCCTTCTCATCTGTCCCTCATTTTGATCTAAACTATATAGTTGTATATAAAATACACTTTTTATCTTTCAAAAAGTTTCCTAGTGCTAAACCTTTCATCCAATTTCTAAATTTCTGCATTTGTAAATGTCAAAAGGCAATATAAATGAATAGTAGTGGTAAAAAAAACACGTGGGTTTACCTAATTTTTTTTTTTATGGTATAATTCTCCTTTAAGGGGGTGCGGCAGGGGGTGTGTCCCTTGTCTACATACTTTTACTAATAGGTGTCCCTCATTCCCATCATGAAAAGTTGGGAGGTATGTCAGAAGTACTATTCTACTAAAACACATGACGCTGATGAGACCAGTCAGGTTTATGTTGATGAATTACAAAGAATAGGGGGTGTCAGGTACCTTAAAGCGGAACTCAATTGTATCCGAGAACCATAAACTGAAAACACTATTTACGTAATTTTTAATATTCAAAGTCAGCCATCCATCCATGCCTCTATGCTTTATTTTGTTGAGAACCCCTCAGCATTTCTAGCTGAAGCCATGTTGCATAATGGCACGATTCATGTATTATTTACATCCTGCAATCCACCTGTCTTAGCTCAGGCATTCAGGCAGAATGGTTTGCTTAGCTAAATAAGTCCTTTCTACCTTCCACCACATGAAAGATAAATAATGCCCATGAAGACTCCTGGGACATATGACATCACTTTGGCCTAGGCCAGAAACCAGGAAGCAACTGAAGTAATGTAAAAAAAAAAAAGTTTAAAACAAGTAAATATAAAATACATGTGGGGAGGTGCAGAACACAGAACTTGTAATAATGCTGAATCCAGTTCACAACAAACCCGGCAGGAAGGCATCAGGAACACTCAACGTATTTTACAGCAATATGTAGCAGAGCAGGTCTAAGATGTGCCGACAACATCTGTCTTGAGGGGCGAAATGCGGCCTGGCCGGTCTGAACCAAATCGGGGACGTCTCCAGAAGGATGTCGTGTCCCTATCCTTTCCCTACTCGTCTGGAACCTCTCCTGCCACTAATTACTGTCTCTATCAGACAGGTGACCTGTCCATATACTATCCACTCGTGAAATGCACCCCAAACCTAGGGGCCAGGTCTTTAAATAGGCTCTGCCAGACCCAAGATGGCTCCTAGAGTCACATGGGTGTGTCAGTATCCAACCGAATAGCTTCCCCAGTGACTCTGGAAACCATAAGGGAACTGAACCATGTGCCTCTTGACTTCCTTTCCCCCTGCAATGCTGATGCAGTTGTGTGACCGCTCTTATTTGCTCTCTGAGTAGTGAAATAGAGAGTGCAAGGAAGGATTGGCACGAGTGCCGGTGGATAATGAATATAGCCACGGATGGTACTGGAACTCGTGAGCGATGTTGTTGTGTGGCTGGTGGTGACAGGAGATGCAGGTCACCAGTGAGAAGAGTCCAGGTGTGAGCCAAAGTCAGCAACAGTCAGGCAAAAGATTACCAATACAGCAGACAGAGGACGATCAGGGACAAGCCAGCAACTTGTAGACAGTGAAAGACTAAAGTGACTGGCATAAACCATGGACAACAACAAACCAGGGTCAATATAGGAGCTGAACAGCAGACCAGGAGGAGCCAGAGTTGAGTAGAGTTAGGGAACATGACAGGGTGCTAATGTAAGATCAGCATTGGATGCAGAATTACAGGTCTCAGATCTCTCACCACTGGTATCCTGAAGGTGTCAACTTTAAATAGCCCACTTGGTACCACTATACTTGGTGAGTGTGCATGCACATTTCCTGGAAAATGTGAAAGTGCTCACACAGTGATCTGGCCATGCAGGCTGGCTTTCTGACAAAAACAAGTCCAAGATAGTTTAAAGGTGCTTCCATAATCCCCAAGAGCCATTGAAACTTTATTCCAACCTTTAAAAAAAACACCAATACAACATCTAGAAATCTTCAGAGTCTTCAGACAAAATCGTCCTTTCTCTTACACCCTTTACCTGTGCTGTCAGGCTCTCAGACTTCAATGGGGCATTCACCTGATAACGGAGCCCTTTGCACAGACAAGAAGGTTTATTACCTTCAAAGGTTCATAAGCTGAGGCAATATTTATTTGTGTGAAAAAATAAGGTAAACTCAAATTAAACCATAATAAGCAATGTGCATCAAATAAATGGTATAAATAGTATAATAAGTGATATCCTGAGTGTGGGCCCCCCAATTGGATGATCTCTGCACTGTTGATCTCTTATCATTTGGAGATCATTACTGTTTGGTAAGTGAAATGTCAGGCTTGTCTCTGAGGTGGTGTGGGATTCTAAAGCCTCGTACACCCGACCATATTATAGGACAATTATTCGTCCGTTTTTTGTTGCATGCTAGTCTCATATCGAAAGTGAAGAGTTTACTCAATGTATGACAGAACACAACATCAGAAGTAATGTCATGTATTGAATTGTTTTGTATGTATCTGTCAGGGCTGGGCTCAGCCCTTCCTTCTCTGAGCTGTCGGCTAATTGCCAGCTCCCATCTCTCTCCACAGTTATTCAGCTTTTGATGATCCTGCTCATCAGTCCTGCCTACTTAAGCTGTCCAGTCCAGAGGCTGCCTTCGCCTTGGTCATATCACAAGAAACTATCTCCTGCGCTCCTGTTTTAAGACTGGCTTTGCTGACGTCTCTTCTGGCTCCAGATCGGCTTGCTGTTCCACTACATTGATCCCTGACTTCTGGCTTGGCTCACTATCCATTCCAGTTATTGAACTTTGGCTATGTTTTCACTACATTTGTTCTTTTTACTTTTATTATTAAACAACTGTACTTCTGTCTGGGCCTGATTTCATGGTTTCTGACAGTAGGCGAAGGCCATGAATTCAGAAGATGCAGTCAATCCACTTGTTGGTAAAATTTTTTCCAGATTGGATGAACTGGATCACCGCATGGATCAGTTCGCCATGGCGTTACAAATGCTCCTGAGTCGCACAGCTCATCTGGAATCTCCCACTGTTGCTGTCCCGGTACAACCTATGTTGCAGGCCGACCCTACTGCTGCTCCAGTCTCTGTGCAGGCACCCGCCTTGAGTATTACCTTTATTAGAGGTATGTCTGGTTCCGCTCCGCTTCCCCAGCCAATTGGGTGGAGATCCAGTCCAATGCAGAGGGTTTCTCAACCAGGTTGAGATATACTTTGAGATGCTTCCCCAGGCATTTCCCACGGACAGAAGCAAAGTAGGTTTTGTGATATTTTTGAGAGAGCTTTGGCCTGGGAAAACCCTCTATGGGAGAAGCAAAAACCTATTGTCTTGAGTTACCCTGAGTTTATGGCTTCGTTTAAAAGGGTATTTGACATTCCTGCATGCTCCGCTTCTGCTGCCAAGTGCCTCATGTCCATCGAACAGAGTACGAGAACTGTTGCCGACTACGCCATTGAATTGTGTACTCTGGCAGCAGAGGTTGCGTGGAACAATGAGGCCCTCGTGGCTCCTTTTTCTGATGGTCTCTCAGATACCATCAAGGATGAGATAGCAGCCCGAGATATACCCACTGAGCTGGAGAAGTTGATCACGTTTGCCATCCTCATTGACTCCAGACTCAGAGAAAAACTCTCATTTAAGGAGCTTTGCAGTCCCACCCATGCCTCCCTCATCTCCCATGCCTCCTGGTACCGAGTAGGTCAGTAAAGGTGAACCCATGCACTTGGGTTTCACGCGTCTCTCTGTGGATGAGAGAGCCTTTAGGAGGAGGGAGAAATTGTGCCTTCATTGTGGCCAGGCAGGTCACTTTTTGAAGTCCTGTCCTACCTGTCCAGGGAACACCCAAACCTTGAGGTCCTGTCACGGACAGACCTTAGGTAGCGTTGTTTCATCGTTGTTTCATCCCCAGTGTCTGTTGTACATGGCCGTAGGGGCTCTTCACCATGAGATAATCCAATTTCAAATTATTTCCTCACCTAAGTTTCTGCTGGTTATTGGTTATCCTTGGTTACAGTGGCACAACCCCTCTTTTGATTGGCTCTGTGCTGAGGTTCTCTCCTGGTCACCACAATGCAGTGAGACATGCTTCCAGAAGGTAGCCAAGGTCCTGTGCACCTCTTTACTCTCCTCCCTGCCGGAGGAGTACTGCGATTTTAGCAATGTCTTTGACAAAGGTCAAGCTGGTAGTTTTCCTCCAAACTGGCCGTATGATTGTGCATTTGACCTTCAACCTTGTGACATACCCCCTCGTGGCCGGGTTGACCCTTTGTGGGTCTTGAAGGATAAGGCCATGGGGGGGGGGTATGTTGCCATGTGGGGGTCTCAGGACTTGCTTCATGAATGGCCAGGAGTAGAAACAGGAAGATATTAGCGAATATTAAGTGGCATTTGCTAATGTCACACAACTGGGTGGGCTGCGGGTGCAGTGCTCTGTGCCCCAAGCCCACCCTCTTTGAAGCCAATTAGAGCCTCTGGCTCTAATCATGTGTTTTGAAAAAAGATACAAAAAAAAATTGGAATCCATGTATCTGGCGCCCTGCATGTAAATTAGGGGCCGGGGCGCATGGATTAGGGGGGCCCTGCATGAGCGGCCACCACTGTTACGTATTCTTTCATTTCCGAGCAGGGCCGGATTTCCCACAAGGCCACCGAGGCCAGGCCTCGGGGCGGCAGTGGTACAGGGGCGGCGCCGCTCCTGCAATGAATTCTCGGCCGCCCCCCACACTAACAAAGCAGCATGTGATGCAGCGCACCCGGGCGCCAGAGAGGTGGGGGCGCTGAAGCACTAGAGTGCTCCTCTCCCTCCTCCTCCTCCTCTCTGTGTGCAGACTGAGGCGGCGTCCTCCGCTGGTCACCGCCGCTGCTGGTTTTCCGATGCTCAAGCCTGTCCCCCCTCCCTCCTCCTGTCAGAGAAGGAGAGCAGCCGAAGGAGATCGGAGCGGCTGGTCTCTGTGCGGGGGGGGGGGAGGAGGGGGGGGGGGCGGCGCGTGTTCTCCTGTGTCTCTCACTCCTGCCAAAGCCTGTCTCCATCTATACACTAATGGAGGGGGGGGTTGTCCTGGGGGTCTGTACTAGTGAAGGGGGGGGGTTTGTCCTGGGATGTCCGCACTAATGGAGGGGGGGGTCGTCCTGGGGGTCTGTACTAGTGAAGGGGGGGGGGTTTGTCCTGGGATGTCCGCACTAATGGAGGGGGGGTTGTCCTGGGGGTCTGTACTAGTGAAGGGGGGAGGGGTTTGTCCTGGGATGTCCGCACTAATGGAGGGGGGGTTGTCCTGGGGGTCTGTACTAGTGAAGGGGGGGTTGTCCTGGGGGTCTGTACTAGTGAAGGGGGGGGGGTTTGTCCTGGGATGTCCGCACTAATGGAGGGGGGGGTTGTCCTGGGGGTCTGTACTAGTGAAGGGGGGGGGGGGTTGTCCTGGGATGTCCGCACTAATAGAGGGGGGGTTGTCCTGGGGGTCTGTACTAGTGAAGGGGGGAGGGGTTTGTCCTGGGATGTCCGCACTAATGGAGGGGGGGGTTGTCCTGGGGGTCTGTACTAGTGAAGGGGGGGTTTGTCCTGGGATGTCTGCGCTAATGGAGGGGGGTTGTCCTGGGGGTCTGTACTAGTGAAGGGGGGGTTGTCCTGGGGGTCTGTACTAGTGAAGGGGGGGGTTGTCCTCGGATGTCTGCACTAATGGAGAGGGGGTTGTCCTGGGGGTCTGTACTAGTGAAGGGGGGTTTGTCCTGGGATGTCTGCGCTAATGGAGGGGGGTTGTCCTGGGGGTCTGTACTAGTGAAGGGGGGGTTGTCCTGGGGGTCTGTACTAGTGAAGGGGGGGTTTGTCCTCGGATGTCTGTACTAATGAAGGGGGTGTGTGTCCGGGGGGGTTTGTACTAATGAAGGGGGGGGTTGTCCTGAGGGTCTGTACTAATGGAGGGGGGTTTGTCCTGGGGGGGGCTGTACTAATAAAGGGAGGGGTGGTTTGTCCTGGGGGGGTCTGTGCTAATGGAGGGGGTTGACCTGGGGGGGGTTTGTACTAATGGAGAGGGGGTTGTCCTGGGGGGAGGTTGTACTAATGGAGGAGGAGTTGTCCGGGGGGGTTTGTACTAATAGAGGGGCATTTGTCCTGGGGGGTCCGTACTAATGGGGGGGTTTGTTCTGGGGGGGTCTGTACTAATGAAGGGAGGGGGGTTTGTCCTGGGGGGATCTGTCCTAATGAAGGGAGGGTGGTTTGTCCTAGGGGGGTCTGTACTAAGGGAGGGGGGTTTGTCCTGGGGGGATCTGTACTAATGAAGGGAGGGGGGTTTGTCCTGGTGGGGTCTGTACTAATGGATGGGGGTTTGTCCTGGGGGGGGGTCTGTACTAATGGAGGGGGGTGGTTTGTCCTGGGGGGGTCTACACCCAGGAAAGTACACCCAGGACTCCAGAGGGAGAGGGCAGTGCTGAGAGAAAACCATTAGAGAGAGAACCCCGGTGCCCTGTGCCACCAGAGGGAAAGCCACACAGCCTGGTGCCATCCCTGGCAGGGAAAGGAATGGAGTCATTGCAGGAATACAGATCTGGGTGCTACCCAGCGGAATCGCCACGGGCAATTCAGAGTGAGCTGACTCCTGATCAGAGGAACCATCGCTGTATCGCTGGGTCAGGTGAGAGGGCCGATCGGCCATTTTCTACTAATGTCCATAGGAACTGCAGTCTCTGACCGTCTCCTGTATCATGTCTGCCGTCTCTGACCATCTCCTGTACTATGATTGCAGTCTCTGACCATCTCTTGTATCATGTCTGCAGTCTTTGACCGTATTATGTCTGGGGGCACTTTCTGGTGGTGTGTGTGTGGGTGGGGGGGGGGGCGGCATTGAAGGGCCCGGCCTTGGGGCGGCAAAGGGAGTAAATCCGGGCCTGTTTCCGAGCATGCGTAGTTTTTCTCACGAAATTTTTCGGTTGAAAACTGTACTAATTAAACAAAGATTGGACGATATGTTCACGCACTATAAAAATTTTATAACCTGCACCTTCAGCTTTTGTCATCTAAAAAGTCGGAATCGGCTGTCGAAAGCACTATACTAGCGATCAGAAAATCGGCAGATCGTTCATCGTACGAAATTTTACTTCCGATTTTCTTATTGTGTGTATCACCCTTTACACATGGACTTTCATCATTTTCAAGATTTCACATTTGGACTTTTATACATTTCTCTTTGAAGTTTACTTCTTTGTTATGCATAAATAAATTATATGTTGTGGGACTGCTATTTTATCATTTATTTGATGCACATTGTTTATTAACGTTTAATATGAGTTAAAGGGGTTGTAAAGGTTAGTGTTTTTTCACCTTAATGCATCCTATGCATTAAGGTGAAAAAACACCTCGCTGTCATGGGCCCCCCCGTTTTACTTACCTGAGCCTGTTCACCTGCTGTGCGCGTCCCCTAGCGTCCTTTTTTTCACTGTGTCTGGCCATTGATTGGATAGATCACATCCAATAACGCGGCCACCGAGGGTGGGACCGAGTCATACACTTGGCGTCTATGGAGGGGGTTAGCTTTAGCGGGGAGGAGCCGAGACAGCCGCCGTGGGTCCCCAGAACAGCAGGATCGGGGCCACTCTGTGCAAAACGAACTGCACAGTGGAGGTAAGTATAACATGTTTGTTATTTAAAAAAAAAAATTGAACCTATACAACCCCTTTAACCTTATTTTTTCACACACATATTTTTGTATTGATCACTACAGAGATATTGGTTTTGCACACCTTTTAGAGTAATTATTTTTGTAATTCCTTTGTGTTTGAAAAATATAGGTTGCTGCATTACCTCCTTTTGCACTTAAAACACATTTTTTCTGTGTTAATATTTATTTGTATCTTTGCATTTGGGTTGTTCTATGTTTTTTTGTTTCCTTTTTGTGTTTAAATAATATAGATGTGACTGTAATTATCCTAAGATACCATAAAGTTGATGAAGTCTAACTCTGTAAATGTTTAAATGTCTTAATTACCTGTTTTATTACCTATTTAAAGTGCATGCAAGTACTAACAATGCACGTCTCTTATTTGATTCCCCTTGGTCTCCTAAATGTACCATTGAAAGTATATTATTATATCTTCTCAATGAGTCCCAGACTACCTGCTGATTTTGCCAGAAATCTTGGGAGCTGATAACTTCCTATGCTTTCTGCCTGTGCACATGGAGGGGTTATGGATTTGAAAATACAGATAAGAATATAAAACTGAACTTTTAATAGTTAGGACAGTTTTGTATTCTTTTTAGCTAATGTTCATTTAAGGAATAGAGCATATCTTGGCAAAAGATAGGCCTGGAATAATAGGCCTTTGGGAAACTTGAACATGGTCCCAAACACTATCTCTGTCACTATATTTAACTGCTGGCCTATTCACTGCCCAAGATTAAACCTTCCAGGGATATAACTCCTCTTCCCAGAATTTGTTAAAAAAAAGTCTTACCGCTATGCATATAACGTTACTTTAAGATCTCATTTACTGGTAAAGTTGCCAGAAATAAAAAAATAAAAAAAGAACCTTGAAAACATTTGTGGGAAGTACAGTGCCTCCAAAGACATGTTGGTAGGTTAATTGGCTTCTGTCTAAGTTGGCTCTAGTATGTGTGTGCGGGTCTAAAAATTTCAACAGGTGCCTTTAATGGCAGAACCTGGTATTGCTCTGTTCATTGGATAATGCAGCTCTGACATGGATTTCTACAAAAAAGGGCAAGGTTAGAGGCAGTGGCGGCTGATTCTCAAAATTTTTTGGGGGGGCGCAAACAAACTGAAAAATTCTGAAAAAAAGACCCATCAATTGCAGCCTCACTGTACCATCAATCGCAGCCACTGTGCCATCAAATGCAGCCACTGTGCCCATCAATTGCTGCCACTGTACCATCAAACACAGTCACTGTGCCATCAAACGCAGTCACTGTGCCATCAAATGCAGCCACTGTGCCATCAAACGCAGCCACTGTGCCCATCAATTGCCGCCACTGTGCCATCAAATGCAGCCACTGTGCCCATCAAACGCAGCCACTGTGCCCATCAATTGCCGCCACTGTGCCATCAAACGCAGCCACTGTGCCCATCAGCCACTGTGCCATCAAACGCAGCCACTGTACCAGGCGCCCGGCACCCGAAAAGGGGCTGGGCGCCTGACTAGGGGGTGGCAGCGGCGGCCATAGATAGATTCATGCAATGCATGAATCTATCTATTGGTGCTAGAGGGGGTGGCAGGAGAGAGGGGACAGTGCTCGTGCCAAGGATTGCAATGTGGTCATGGTAGTAGGGATAAAATGTGAAAAAGATTAATGTTAATTACAGGTAGAAGCAGAGTGTGTTTACAATTCTTCCACTGCTTAAAGTGATTGTAAACCTCAAACATGAACAAAGCATATCCCTCTATAGCAGTGGTCTCCAAATGGAGCTGGATGTGGCCCTTTGCTTGCCTTCATCTGGCCCTTGGGGCACCATTCTACCAACCAATGCCAATGATGGGGCACTTTCCCCCTACTGACACCAACGATGAAATAGAGGAGGGAGGGATTTCTCTAAAAGGGAAGATAACACCTAATTACAACTTTCCCCTTAACATACCACAATGGGAACAGAGCCATCTAGTGGCAGGCAAGCTAACTGCACCGGCTAACAGGGGTTCCTTGTACATTGATAGTGTTCAGATGCCCCACATCCTTGTATAAATGTTACTTTAAAGCTGGCCATATTTTCTCTAGTTCAGCCCATGGGCTGAACAGCTGAAAATCAATATATTCCACCATCCATGCCAACAGAGTGGATGGGGAAACCTCCACTGCTTGCTATTGTGTTTAGGTAGTGGTGCTTGTGAACAGTGACTGCAGTCATGGTTCAGATCATAATTTTTCACCTTGCTCAGTCAACTTTTGAATCGACTTTTATTCAGCTTGTAGGCAGGTGCAGTCTACCTTCGCTACTGCAGGCGGTGCTTGTCCACAGCAGCACTGCTGTTGGAGAGAAAGTCTGGTGGAACACTGTTCCTCTATGGTTTCCTGGGTCTCTGGGTAAGCATCCAATTGGATGTTGCATCCCCATGTGACTCTGGCAGCCATTTTGGACAAGATAGATCCTATTTAAGTCCCTGGCTCCTGGGTTTGGCATGCATTTGCAAGTTGGTAGAGTAGGAACAGGTACCTCATCTGGTAGGGACATTACTAGCAGCAAGGAAAAGGTTTGTGACAAGGAGGGTACGCATAGGGCTCACAACTTCTCTAGACACCTGCTGGTTGGGCAAATGACGGCCAGGCTGCATTTTCCCACTCTCTACAGATGCTAACAACTCAGCTACATTCTGCTCTCTACAAACCATAATAATTGTGAGTGTTTCCAGTTGGGCTGCCTTCCCACCGGGTTATTTGTGAACTGTTTTTGCATCTATTCAATGCAAGGTCTTTCAATGCACTGGGACTCAGTGTGTTATTCCACCTCACCGTGCTGCACCCCACCTACGAGCTGGGGGGTGCTGCAGAGTCATCCATTGCTCGAAGTTCAACAGAGTCAGCAAGAATATACCAAAAATCTATGGGGGCTTTTTTTCATGTAATTGGTTCATTGTTGCTCCCAGTGCTTTGTTCTCTATTACATCACATTTATTGATCATGTGACTATATAAGAAAGATCCTACCAGTGACCACTAAGGAAGTAAGAAGTACATGGAATAAATGAGTTCCAATACAGCAAGTAGGACTGTGCAGTTAATCCTTGCAATGTTTATATCTGGCCAGGGAAGATTGTTGTTTTGAAGCAAAAGTTGAGTTACAGTTTTATTATGTAAATGCAATGTGTGTTTTTTTTATGTAATAATACAAATTAAATAAAAGGCAAATAATTCAAATTATGAAGATGTTTCAAAACAGATTAAAGTTAAAAACCTCGTGCTGCTTCAGTAATGAAAAATGTATTCAGCTATTTTTTTAAACATGTCTTTTGAATCATTTACCGCAAAGGTTAGAAAGGACATTGCCAAAGAGGAGTGAAAAAGTTTTAGATAACACATTACTAGGACCTGTCAAGGTATAATTTATTATCTGCTCTGACTTTGAACTCTTTATTAAGATGCAAGTATAAGCATGAATCATCCTTGTTCAACCCAACCATCCAATATTCAGAATCCAGTCTTCACAGTCAGCATACAATCCAGATCTGCTGACCAAGCATTGCTCCAAAATGTCCTGCAGTCCTGTAATACAGTCTGTGCACAGGGGTCATTTCCACTGGCACTGCTGATCTACTTCTGAGCATTCTAGTTATCTGTCTACCATGTTGATCCGTAGAGATGAGTTAATGATGGCAAAAAATGAAAGTGTATGTTATGGCAATTTTTTTTTTTTTTAAGCTTTGAAGTGTAGAAGGGTTGAAACCACTATTACAAACAGTGTTCCTGCTGAGAAGATTCACCTTTCTATTTGTCCATTCAAATCTCGTTTGAAAGAAGTTAAAGATATTGTTTGGTTTTAACAATTGATTTGGAAATGCATAGACTTTAATAAAAGACATACACTGTTATGCCGCGTACACATGAGCGGAATGTCCGTCAGAAAAAGTCAGATGGGAGCTTTTCATCGTATATTCCGACCGTGTGTATGCCCCATCGGACTTTTTCCATCGAAAATTCAGACGGACTTAGATAGAGAACATGTTCTAAATTTTTCCGACGGAATAAATTACTATCGGGAAACCCGCTCGTCTGTATGCTGTTCCGACGTACCAAAAACAACTCATGCTCTGAAGCAAGTACGAGACGTCGTACATGTTGTCCCGTCGTACGTGTTGTACGTCACCGCGTTCTTGACGGTCGGACTTTGGTGTGACCGTGTGTATGCAAGACAGCTTGAGCGGAATTCCATCGGAATTCCGTCAGAGAAACCTTCAGAGTTTATTCCAACGGCAAAGCCGCTGTACACGGCATTAGACATGTATACATTTGAGAAAAATTGTATATCCTGATCCATTGAATTTTCTTGTTACTGTGGTAAAATATGAAAATTGATTTGACCCCACTAATGATTGGAAAAATAAACCAACGTTCTTACAGCATTCTCACAATGAAAAATGTTGAACAAAATTCTACTAGTGTATACCAAACATAAGGGGAAAGCCAGCATTTTTTAAAGGTGTCACCATAACGGGAGATAAAGGTAAATCATCCAATAGGGACCAGTGTCTAGTTGACAGGCGTCTAAGATGAGACTTCTCTTAACATTGGCGAGTTTTTCCTTAAAGTAGAACTTCACTCTCTCAATCAACCTGTTGACCAATGCAATTCTAGGCACTTTACAGTGCCAGAGAAATGCCATATAAATATTATCGTTTAAAAATAGATTTAGGTATTCTACAGGGGGAATTGGCCAAAATATATAACAGTTTAGGTAAGCAAATAATTGTAAGAATACTAACCCTTCCCATAATAAGGTCCAAGGGTAGGTCCATTCCACTGCTCAGTTGGATATTTTGGTCGGGGCTCCTTTTTGCACAAAATTCTGCATCTGCGTGGCATGGAGGCGATCAGCCTGTGGCACTGCTGAGGCGTTATGGAAGCCCAGGATGCTTTGATAGTGGCCTTCAGCTCATTTGCATTGTTGGGTCTGGTATCTCTCATCTTCCTCTTGACAATACACCACAGATTCTATACAGGGTTTAAGTCAGGTGAGTTTTCTGGCCAATCATGCACAGTGGTACCATGATCATTAAACTAGGTACTGGTACTTTTGGCAGTGTGGGCAGGTGCCAATTGCTGCTGGAAAATAAAATCAGCATCTCCATAAAGCTGGTCAGCAGAGGGAAGCATGAAGTGCTCTAGAATTTCCTAGAGAGCTGCGCTGACTTTGGACTTGATAAAACACAGTGGACCAGCACCAGATGACATGGCTCCCCAAATCATCAAGGAAAATTTAGGATTTTATTAGGAAATGAATGTCCCAAAGTCTGGATGAAAAGTGGAGAGGCACAAAATCCAAGTTGCATGAGGTCCAGTGTGAAGTTTCCACAGTCAGTGATGATTTGGGGAGCCATGTCATCTGCTGTTTGTATGGATGAGTGGTGCAGCGCTAATCCTAAGTATAAAACCTCAGATGGTTTACAAATAGGGTTATAATTTAAATAACCAAGGTGTATAAAAATAATGGTGAGCAATAAATATAAGTATAAAGAACAAATGGGATAATAAATAAAATGGTGAGTCTCACTAAACGGTGAATGCAAAATAAGCTAGTAGAAATAGCGTGTTGCAAGCTTGAATCTCTAAGGTAAAGTTCTAATAAAACGTAGATAACAAAAACCAATGTATATAAATAAATATAAATACAGTGCAACTTCATTTAAATGCATATAAAATTCAAAAGTGATAATGTGCAGTGTGTAAACATTGTGCGTAATAAACTTGGCTACACCTCAGAATACATGCAGTGTTGGTATTCAAACCTACATAGAGTGCAAAAAATGTGCAAAAAAGGACCAAAAAACTCCTAGGTACATATAATAAAAAATAAAGTCTTTATATAAAAAGGTTTTGACACGAAAAGGAATGTCCTTATGAATAAAGTGAACTCTGTGACAATGATGTGCTGGCATGCGCATGTGGCAGTTAAAGTGCCAAGTGACTTAAAAACTCGTGCTTCTTCGTGTGCAGACACTTCAGTGGGTAGTGGCCCCTTACCTCACAGTAATGGGGCAACAGCATGTGACCAAAGGGCTCTTTATCTCATCCTCCTAGGGGCTCCTGCGCGTCCCTCACCGTCCTCACAGTAGTGGGGCAACAGCATATGACCAAGGGCTCTTTAGCTCATCCACCTAGAGGTTCCTGCACATCCCTCACTGTCCTAGGATTAGGTTCCCTCAAGTACGATGCAGGGAGGTATAAAAAGTAATAGAGTGGAGAAAGAGCCCAATAGTGTGATTCTGTTTCAATGATTTGTATTTTATTTAGGCAAAAAACAGGTACTCACATTTAGCAACTAGGAAAAAACAATTGTATCCGACGAGCGGCAAGCTTGTCTGCTTCTCACAGTGTATACAGCCTATCCCGTCCCTACGCGTGACGTCACACCACACGTGACTTCTTCAGAAGTCACGTGACTTCTTCACCAAAGGGGTGAAGCTAAGGGGAAAATAATAAAGGGAGTATGCTATAGGCCCCCTAACCTGAGGGAGGAGGCGGATGTGGACCTCTTATCACAATTTGGATTAGCAGCAAGGATGGGAAGTGTCATCATAATGGGGGATTTTAATTATCCAGACATAGACTGGGCGGAGGGAACCACGCATTCATCTAAGGCTCGCCAGTTCCTAAATGTCTTATAGGACAATTTCATGGGTCAGATGGTAGACTCACCAACTAGAAATAAAGTGTTACTAGATCTACTGATTACCAACAATAGAGACCTGATCAGGGATGTGGAAATACAGGTCAATTTAGGAAACAGTGATCACAGGTCAATTGGCTTCAATATAAATCACACAAATAGGAAACATAAGGGGAAAACAAAGACACTGAATTTCAAAAGAACCAACTTCCCTAAACTACGAACCTTGCTAGAAGGCATGAATTGGGATAAAATCTTAGGAACAAAGAATACGGAGGAGAGATGGGTTTGTTTGAAGAGCATATTAAATAAGGGCATTAGCCAGTCTATCCCATTAGGTAATACATTTAAACGAGCGAGCAAAACTGCTGGTTGGAAGCTAAACAGTGGGGATCTTGAGTGGAGAGTGTGAACAAGTTTTGCTTTTGACTGCTGGTGATTGCTGTGTTGCATTTTTAGGTTCTTTTTGGGGCTTTTCCTTGTAGCTTTTTAAACACCTTTTTCTGTCACTTTTTAAATAGCCTTTTTTTTTCTTTCCATCCTCAGCCTACCATTTAGGGGAGTGGTTAATTGGTCACAGGTGCTTGAGGCCTATATAACTTTCTGTAGAACTCATTGTGAGCCTGCTCATCTTTGAGATGGCAGGAACTCTGTCCAAGTGGAACTGGACTAAAGGGTGAGTTAAAAACCAGAGTTAGTGCAACTGGACTAAGTGGTGAGTTAAAAACTAGTGGAATTGGACTAAGTGGTGAGTTAAAAAACAGAGTTTAAAACAAGAGGTTGTAACAGGGGTCAAGTACCTGTGTAGGGTGAGTGTGTACCTGCGTATTGTAAGTACATGAATGCTGCAAGTGCACGTGGGCTGTATTGAGTATTAGCGTCAGGTAGTACCTGTGTATTGTGAGTACCTGAGTGCTGTTTGAGTAGTGTGTGTGGATCGTTAGTACTTGTGTATTGTGTGTGTGCACGTGGGTCTGCAAGTGCATGTTGGTCTGCAAGTGCGCGTTGGTCTGCGTGTGAACGTGGGTCTGCGAGTGCACGTTGGTTTGCGAGTGCACGTTGGTCTGTTAGTGCATGTTGGTCTGCGAGTGCACGTGGGTCTGCGAGTCCTGTGTATTGTCTTGTTGAGTACCCGTGTATTGTCTTGTTGAGTATTAGTGTCAGAAAGTTAGTTGTTAGGTCATTTGGACAGGGTATAATCCCCAATACTCATTAAATTAGTAGGTATGATGCCTGGCGGATGTGGAGATGCGACTTGGTGTACATCTTGCTGCATGTATGCGTTCCTTGATCATCAGATCGAGGGCAAATACTGCTGTGCAAAATGTAAGCACATTGTTTTCCTGGAAGCCCAGGTTCTGAATCTGGGGAAGCAACTGTCAGTACTGAGAAGACCCTCCATACTAAAGGAGAGCCAGGAACATACATGGCAGGTGCCGGCAGGGGCCAGCACAGAGGCGGATGGAGACAAAGAGGTGCAGGCACTAGGAAAGAGCAGTTGGGTGACAGTCAGGAAGGGTAGAGGGGGAAGTGCCAGGGAGGCCGATCCAGGCCTGGAGCATCCCAATAAGTAAGCTCCATTGAGTGACATTGGTGAAACCAGTCAGGGACCAGCACTGACTATTTATCAGTTTAGGCCAATATATATTCTTCTACATATTTTTGGTAAAAAAAAAATCGCAATAAGCGAATATTGATTGGTTTGCGCAAAAGTTATAGCGTCTACAAAATATGGGCATTTTTATTATTATTTTTTTTTTACTAGTAATGACGGCGATCTACTTTTTTGGGACCATTGACATTTATACAGCTGTCAGTGCTATAAATAGCCACTGATTACTGTATAAATGTCACTGGCAGGGAGGGGGTTAACACTAGGGTGCCATCAAGGGGTTAAATGTGTTCCCTATGTGTGTTCTAACTGTGGGGGGAATGTGTCTGACTAGAGGAGGAGAGAGATCGTTGTTCCTACTTAGTAGGAAGATGCGATCTGTCTCCTCTTCCCTGACAGAACCGGGATTTGTGTGTTTACACAAACAGATTCTGGTTCTCGCTCTGTCACAACCGATCGCGGGTGTCCGGGGGTCATCGCGCCCGCCGGGCACACGCATTGGTTCCGGGGACATGCTGCGAGCGCGCATGCTACAGCGTCTTAAAGAGCCGACGTACAGCTAAGATGGCTCGTGCAGGGGAGCCAACCTGCCACAGTATAACTGCGGCGGCTGGTCCGGAAGCGGTTAAAAATCCCTTTTTTTTTTTTATTGGTCTTATGTAATATTCTAGTTTTATGAGATACTACATTTTGGGTTTTCACTAACTATAATCCATAATCATCAAAATGAAAAGAAAGAAATGCTTGAAATATATCGCTCTGTGTGTAATGCATCTATATAAAATTTACGAGTTTCACTTTTTGAATTGAATTACTGAAATAACTTTTTGATGATATTCTAATTTTATGTGATTAATCTATATATATATATATATTTATATATTTTTTTTCGATAATAGCTAGGTTAAAATAAAATTAGGTTGAAATTAGTCCATCTAGTTCAACTAATAAAAAAAATATAGATTATATTAATATAGTATTATAGATGCACCTCATTCAGATTTGAAAACATACCAGTGTGAACAAGTCTTGGTCTATGGGTGAATTACACTTTACAAGAAAGAGCATTCCTTCTCCTACCAGGAATACTCATGCAGAGACTTGATCTTTTTCACTTGCACAATAGACAAGAATGCAGCATCAGCAATCTCATAAAATCATTAAATGTAACAAAAAAGTAATCTTGCATGAACTGGCCAATATCTTTGTTTATATCCTCCTTTCTGGTAAACGTGCTTTTATCACTGTTAGAAAAAGAATTTATTCTGACTGTGATTCCTTCTAAGACTCAGTTTGTTTATGTGTTTTGAAGTGTATCTCCTAGCAAAATCTTTTTTTTAAAATGCTGGATGGTGTGAGGAAGGGTTTATAACCTTTACCATGTTGTTATTTCATAGTTGCCAACAGTCCCGATTTTCCCGGGACAATCCTGATTTTGGGACGATCGGAGGCTGTCCCGAATTGGGATTTGCCCAGGGAAAATCGGGAATGTTTGCAATTTGCATTTTTGGGAAGCTGGCTTCAGTAAAATGGCGGCCGATCCCGCCGCCGCCGCTTGATCGCTCCCCCTTGTGTTCAGTAGAGAGGGGAAGGGGGCTCGATCCGTGCAGCCAATGAATCGGCTTCTCCTCTCGCACGGATCAGCCCCTCCCAACACACGGCGCCGGACGCTAAACCAGCGGACGCTCTATGTGCTCACTGCTGGGGCCTGGGGGGGGTTATGGGAGGGGAGGGTCTGCTGGGGGTGTCTGCACTGATGGAGGGGGTTCTGCTGAGGGGGTCTGCACTGATGGGGTTCTGCTCTGAGGGCATCTGCACTGATGGAGGGGGGTCTGCACTGAGGGGGTTCTGCTCTGAGGGGGTCTGCACTGATGGAGGGGGGTCTGCACTGAGGGGGTTCTGCTCTGAGGGGGTCTGCACTGATGGAGGGGGGTCTGCACTGATAAAGGGGGGTCTGCTGAGGGTGTCTGCACTGATGGAGGGGGGTCTGCTCTGAGGGGGTCTGCACTGATGGAGGGGGGTCTGCTCTGAGGGGGTCTGCACTGATGGAGGGGGGTCTGCTCTGAGGGGTTCTGCACTGATGGAGGGGGGTCTGCACTGATGGAGGGGGGTCTGCTCTGAGGGGGTCTGTACTGATGGAGGGGGGTCTGCTCTGAGGGGGTCTGCACTGATGGAGGGGGGTCTGCTCTGAGGGGGTCTGCACTGATGGAGGGGGGTCTGCACTGATGGAGGGGGGCTGCTGAGGGGGTCTGCACTGATGGACGGGGGTCTGCTCTGAGGGGGTCTGCACTGATGGAGGGTGGTCTGCTCTGAGGGGGTCTGCACTGATGGAGGGGGGTCTGCTCTGAGGGGGATTTGCACTGATGGAGGGGCATCTGCACTGATGAGGGGGGTCTGCACTGATGGAGGGGGGTCTGCACTGAGGGGGGTCTGCACTGAGGGGGTCTATACTGACTCTGCTGGGGGCACCTGATGCAAGGAGGGACTCTGCTGGGGGCACCTGATACCTGGACAGACTCTGCTGGGGACACCTGATGCAAGGACAGACTCTGCTGGTGGCACCTGATGCAAGGATGGACTCTGCTGGTGGCAGGCGACGTGGCAGGTGACATGCACAGGGATCCCACTGATTCTGCATTATGGTGAGTTGAATGATTTATTTTTATATTACAATGTAATAATATAAATAATGCGCTTCAATCATCCTGACACCATAACAATCATGGTGCCGGGGCCCGGGATGATTGAAGCGCTAACACCAGGCGTTTGGAGTATCTTTATCTGCTGATATTTAAACTTTCTAGAATACACATATTTCTATTGTTGTGTAGGATCTGGGGCTGCTGTCCCTTCATTCCTCTCTCCCCCTTTCCCTCTCCATCCCTTATTCATCTCAGACTCTAACCACACCCCCTTTGAGCCACGCCCTTTTAAGCCACGCCCACTATTTCCCGTAAGCCACAACCATTTTTCGCCGTGGCGCGCTTCACGCGCCGCAGTTTTGTTTTTTATTGCTAAGCCACGCCCACAAGCGCATGCCCGGCCCCCTAATTATTATACGGCTCCGCCTACAGCCAAAAAAGTGTCCCACTTTTTTTTTTTGCAATGTTGGCAACTATGTTATTTCTATCTGTGTCCCCATTTGGAGACAACTGTCCCAGCTTTCCCAGGAATTCCCAGCTTTGGTAGATTTTCTCAAAATTCCAGTTGTGTCTCTGGGACTTGAAGTATAAGGAAATTTCCACAATGGTACACAAACTGCAAAAATACACTAGCAGGGGTTTTATATACAGTATATGGCTATACATACACTTGAAATTATATTAAGTATTGTATATAGCAGTCTTGTAAAGGCCAATTGCATTCAAAATTATGGTTGCCACTAAGTTAATAGGGCTGGTCTACCCAATACGAATATTACCACCTGACAGTTCCTTATATTTCTCAAGGGACTTAGATATCTATGCTAGAGTACCTGTACACCTGCTGTTGCCATTATGGGAGATTCTACTCTCCCAGCTGGATGTTTTACTTTATTT
The DNA here is from genome assembly GCA_037952925.1 of Lithobates clamitans. Taxonomy (NCBI): domain Eukaryota; kingdom Metazoa; phylum Chordata; class Amphibia; order Anura; family Ranidae; genus Lithobates; species Lithobates clamitans. The sequence goes on along the minus strand of JBBGZY010000797.1, from coordinate 3,406,178 downwards.
TATATTACGTAAAATATAAGAGGGAAAACTGGAACATCAGCGCTAAAATAAAAGCCACATAAAGAAGTGTCACAGTGAGTGGCTAGAAACGCAAATATAAGTCTATATGTAGAAGGTAATGATGATGACAGTTCAAAGTTTTTCTAGATGTAGAATCACTGAAGTCCAGGCGTGCACCTTTCACCAGAAAGAAAATATGTTCCACCACGTGATGCACACTCCCCAAGGGGGTCAAACTCACCAGAAGCCAATATTACCGTGTTTCCCCGATAGTAAGACACCCCCGATTGTAAGACGTATCGGGAGTTTCAGAGGGGTCAGCTAATATAAGCCGTACCCCGAAAGTAAGACATATGTCTTACTTTCGGGGAAACACGGGGGGATTTGCCTCCAGTGACGTGCGGTACAAAGAGTGGGGCTGGGGGTGCGGGCCGCTGGGGGTGCGGGTCTCTGTCCCCCTCCGTTCTCCCCCTCCGTTCCGCTTTCCTCCTCTGTGCCTCCCCGCTGTCCCCTCCGTTCCCCCCTCCTTCTCTGTCCCCCTCCGTTCTCCCCCTCCGTTCCGCTTTCCTCCTCTGTGCCTCCCCGCTGTCCCCTCCGTTCCCCCCTCCTTCTCTGTCCCCCTCCGTTCTCCCCCTCTGTTCCTCCGTCCTCCCCCTCCTTCCTTTGTGAATAGACAGAGTCAGCTGACTCTGTCCATTCACATAACTGAAACATTGTAATCTCCTGTGATTACAATGTGTCAGTTTATGAATGGAGAGAAGCTGCGGTCTTCTCTCCATTCATTGTCAGTGCAGCTGACGCTGCAGAGAAAGGGACTGGGGAATCTCTATCCTCTGTCTCTTTCTCTGTCTCAAGGGGGAGATATCAGAGGTCTGTTAAGACCCCTGATATCTCACCAAAGCCCCCCAACGGGGCTGATTAAAAAAAAAACAAAAAAACACATATTGCAATAAAGAATAAAAAAATTTTTTTTTCCCAATATAAGACATACCCCGAAAGTAAGACATAGTGGGGCTTTTAGGGATAAAAAGAAAGTAAGACACTGTCTTACTTTCGGGGAAACACGGTAAAAGGGCATTTTAAGGTTTGTAAGGTACTCAGCATCCACTTCAATAGTCAGTCATCATCAGCAGCAGGTTTCACTGGTAAGGGGGCTATATATCATAAAACACAAGAGCAACACCGACACATCGTAATCCTGTTTATTCATGTAAAAAAAACCCCTATACAGCAGTGCTCTATAGAAGTCTTTGATGACGCCGGTCAGGGCGTGACCTACACGATGATCCCGAAGGGACGCTTGCGCTCCACTGTCTACTATCATCTACCAGGAAGATAGTGTGGTGTCTGCAGGGAAACACACATTCCATCCTGGACGGCTAGACATGGTGACAGCGCCCTTTGGGCTTACTTATTTGCTTATCTCAAACTGTTACAATGTACGTAGTTAGGATTAAGGGGAACACTGCTGTATAGGGGTTTTTTTTACATGAATAAACAGGATTACGCTATGTCGGTGTTGCTCTTATGTTTTATGATATATATGGAGCCCCCTTACCAGTGAAACCTGCTGATGATGATGACTGACTATTGAAGTGGATGCTGAGTACCTTACCCAATGCCCTTTTAATATTGGCTTCTGGTGAATTTGACCCCCTTGGGGAGTGTGCATCACGTGGTGGCACATATTTTCTTTCTGGTGAAAGGTGCACATCAGTGATTCTACATCTAGAAAAACTTTGAACTGTCATCATCATTACCTTCTACATATAGACTTATATTTGTGTTTCTAGCCACTCACTGTGACACTTCTTTTTGTGGCTTTTATTTTAGCGCTGATTTTAGTATTTTATGATCCAGTTTGGATTGCTGGACTTTTTTACTATCTATTTATGCCATTTCTTCCTTTTTAAACAGCTGCTTATATTTATTTAATTATTTATTCAATATTGCACATTTTATTGTGGGATTTAATACTCTCAAGTGTTTGTTTATTTAACTATTTTATACTGCATATAGAACCGTAGGATTGATCTGGCGCTGAGTGTGTGTGTTGTAGGCCTCATTTTCACACACCTTCCCTGCATAAACTGAAACATGCAAAAACTCCCAGGTAGTTGTGAACAGATTTTTAACTTATGGAAGGGAGATCTCAGTCCTCATCCATATCAATCCAGCATTGGTTTAAACATGCTTCCTTACATGTCAGTGGAAACGCAGGCACCCCTCTATAATCTAGTGTGTATGTCTTTCTTTTTTTTTTTCGGAGGAAGTGGTGGCAGGTCCTGAGGGTGCCAGGAACATGGGTGGTGAAAGCAGTTAAGTAAGTAAGAGGGGATGGCCGTAAGCAGTACTGCACAGTGCATTTTATTTATTTATTTATTATAGGTACTTATATAGCACTATAAATGTACAGAGCACTTTTTTTTTAAATTAATATTTTTTTTGAATATTTCACAGAACATAAGTGAAAAAATATGTAGAAAAATAGTCACTCAGACAACTTATTACACAGTCTTGAGGATTATTCTATAACAAAGTCTGTATACAATAGACATGTAAACCAAGTGTCAGAGAGGTTACCTGGTTGGGCGCCGGGGCGCGCCGGGGCGTGTTGGCGCTCGCGTTCCTGTCCGTGCTGGGGCGCGTGTCCCTGGGGGCGCTGGTGTGTCTGGGCTGGCCGGCCGTGGCGTGCAGGGTGGCGTCCGGGCGTTCGCGTTAGCGCGCGTCCGCCTGTGGGCGTTGCTTTTGACGCGACCCGGTTCGGTGGGCGTGCACGCCGGTGTCGGGGGCGCGCTCGGGCGCGTGCGGGGGCGCGGCGCGCTTTGGCGAATCGGCGCGTGCACGTGGCGCCAATCGGCCTATTTATCCCCTAAAGGATGAACTGGCACGAGTGGGGGTTCCCCAGACACTAGAGGAGCTCATCAATTTGTCAATCCAAATTGACCGTCGCCTCAGGGAAAGACGCTCTGAAAGATCAGTTGGTCATCCACGTCTTACCTGGATGTTGCCCAGGGTCCCTAGTGCCCCGCACCAAGCTCCATTGGTCTCATCTGCTTCCGCCCAGGAAGGCTCGGAGCCTATGCAGTTGGGACTGCTCCGTCCCTCTCTGACTCCAGAAGAGAAGACACGAAGACGCACACTCAACCTGTGCTTGTACTGTGGAGAGCCCGGTCATTTTGCAAGAGCATGCCCCAATAAAAGACGTAAGTGTCTACCGTCTTCCTCATTGTGTGCACCTGTCCTACCTAGTGCCGGTAGCCATTTAACACTCTCCATTGTCTTGCAGTTACCTGGAAGGAGCATCCCAGTACCGGTCATCATTGATTCGGGGGCATGCAGTGGATTCATTGACCGGACCTTCGTTGAAACTCACCATATCCCCACTCAAACTAAGGCCCAAGGACTGGCAGTTTTTCTAGCAGACGGTTCCACCCTCCGTTCCGGACCTGTCACCCAAGAAACGGTTCCCCTTTTGGCCACCATTGGCCCGGAACATCAGGAACTATTACGCCTGGATGTCATCTCCTCTCCTCTCTTCCCAATTATCCTAGGAATACCTTGGCTACAGGCCCACAATCCTAGCATCAACTGGACTACGGGCAAGGTTCAGTTTTCCTCTGAATATTGCAGACAAAACTGCTTACGGGGAATCCCACCAACCTGCTCCCAATGTCTGTGCATGGACTCTGAAACTAAACTCTACCAAGACCTTCCTGAACCTTACCGGGATTTCCTAGACGTGTTCAGTAAGAAGGGGGCAGAAACCCTTCCAGCACATAGATCCTATGACTGCCCAATAGAACTTCTACCGGGTACCGAAGTCCCCTTTGGTAGGATCTTTCCCCTAACTGAGCAGGAGCTGGGCACCTTGAAGACTTACATTGACGAAAACCTGAAGAAAGGGTTCATTCGTCCTTCCACGTCTCCAGCTGGGGCAGGCATCTTCTTCGTGGAAAAAAAGGATCACTCCCTACGTCCCTGCATTGATTACCGGGAGCTTAACAAAATTACCATAAAAAACAGATACCCGCTACCCTTGGTTCCTGAGCTATTTCAGAGGTTAGGATCTGCTACCGTGTTTACTAAACTAGACCTCCGTGGAGCCTATAACCTGATCCGTATAAGAGAAGGAGACGAGTGGAAGACAGCTTTTCGTACCCGATTTGGTCATTATGAGTACCTTGTCATGCCTTTTGGTCTGTGCAACGCACCGGCAACATTTCAGCATTTTGTTAATGACGTCTTTCATGATTTACTGGATTTATATGTCATCGTTTACCTGGATGATATCTTGGTCTTCTCCGCCTCTCTGATGGAGCACCGCAAACACGTGCGAACCGTACTCTCCCGGCTAAGACAGCATGGGCTTTACGCCAAACTTGAGAAGTGCGAATTCGAGCTCCAATCCATCCAGTTCTTGGGTTTAATCATCTCTCCTGATGGCATTAAAATGGATCCTCAGAAAGTATCCGCTATTCTGGAGTGGCCTGCACCGACTGACAAAAAAGGGGTACAACGTTTTATTGGCTTCGCCAACTTCTACAGAAAGTTCATCAAGGGATTTTCTTCAATCATAGCTCCCATTACGGAACTTATTAAACAAGGGTGCCGGTTCCACTGGACCCCTAAAGCACAAGAGGCCTTTGAAAAACTCAAAGCGTTGTTCACCTCAGCCACTATTCTTAAGCATCCCAATCCTGCCTTGCCTTTCGTCCTGGAAGTGGATGCCTCCGAAGTTGCAGTCGGAGCTGTACTATCTCAGAGACAGGGTGCCAAAGCACTCCTGTATCCAGTGGGATTCTTCTCACGTAAACTCTCTCCTTCCGAGAAAAATTATGACGTGGGTGATCGGGAACTTCTGGCCATCAAGGCAGCTCTGGAAGAATGGCGTTATCTCCTGGAAGGTGCAGCACATCCCATCTTGGTCTACACAGACCATAAAAACTTAGAATACCTAAGAACGGCCAAGAGATTAAAACCCCGGCAGGCCAGATGGGCACTTTTTTTTTCTCGATTTATTTTTCACATTACGTACAGACCTGGATCCAAGAATGTCAAATCCGATGCCCTTTCCCGAATGTTTCTCGACTCTGAAAGAACCCTGTCCCCAGACACCATTCTCCCTTCTGGAAATTTCCTAGTTCTACAGGAAGACATAATTTCTCAAATCAGACGAGCCTCCTCGAGAATGCCCCCACCTGCTGAAGCCTGTGCCAAGGATGGACTACTCTGGTTCAAGAATAGGATTGTGGTTCCTGAGGAGCTGAAAGCACGGGTACTAAGCTTGTGCCATGACCACAAACTTGCGGGTCACTTCGGCACACGGAAAACAATTGACCTTGTCCAACGCTCCTTCTGGTGGCCTCATCTTACCCAGGATTGTAAGGCATATGTGGAGTCCTGTGATACGTGTGCCAGAAATAAGACTAGCCGGTCAAGAGCATGGGGCCTACTGAAGCCATTACCAGTCCCAGAGAGACCTTGGGCCATGATTTCTATGGATTTCATCGTGGAGCTCCCACCATCAGAGGGTTTTTCATCCATTTTTGTCGTAGTGGACAGGTTGTCTAAAATGGCCCATTTTCTCCCCATGAAGGGCACCCCCTCAGCCATGGAGACCGCCGCTATCTTCATCAAAGAAATCGTCAGACTACATGGAGTCCCGACCAATATAGTCTCGGACAGAGGCGTCCAGTTCACCTCCAGATTCTGGAGATCCCTTTGTGGTGCCCTTGAGATCGAGTTGTCCTTTTCCTCGGCCTACCACCCTCAGTCCAATGGACAAACCGAGAGGACGAACCAAACCTTGGAGCAATACATCCGCTGTTTTTCAGCTTTTTCCCAAGATGACTGGGCCTCCCTGCTTCCCATCGCAGAGTTTTCTTATAATAACTCTTTACACTCAGCGACTAATCAGTCTCCGTTCTATGTCAATTACGGTTTCCACCCATCTTTCTTACCTGGAGCATTTCCTGAATGCCCTGTTCCTGCAGTTTCTGAGACCTTGAATTTTTTCTCCAACAACAATAAATTGCTACAGGAAACCATGACCAAGGCTCAGGAAGACTATAAGAGGATCTTTGACAGAAAGAGATGAGGAGAACTTGTGCTAGAACCTGGCAATTCTGTCTGGCTGTCCACCGCAAACCTCAAGTTAGCTTGTCCATCCAGGAAACTGGGTCCCAAATACCTGGGTCCTTTCGTGATCAAAAGGAAGATCAACAATGTGGCATTTGAATTGGACCTCCCCAATTCCCTGAGAATACATCCAGTATTCCACGTATCTCTCCTAAAACCGGTCACTCCTAATTTCTTTCCTGGTCGTTGCATTGGTCCACCCAAACCGATTAAGGTTGATGGCGAAGAGGAGTTTGAAGTGGAAGCAATTCTTGATTGCAGAAGAAGGCGCAATCAGGTACAATATCTGGTGAAGTGGAGGGGCTATGGTCCCGAAGACAATTCGTGGGAACCAGAAAACAATTTACATGCTAACGATCTCCTTCAATCCTTCAAAACCTCTCATCCCGCAAAGATGGCCCAGCTGGGCATCCGGAGTCTGCCCTTGAGGAGGGGGCACTGTCAGAGAGGTTACCTGGTTGGGCGCCGGGGCGCGCCGGGGCGTGTTGGCGCTCGCGTTCCTGTCCGTGCTGGGGCGCGTGTCCCTGGGGGCGCTGGTGTGTCTGGGCTGGCCGGCTGTGGCGTGCAGGGTGGCGTCCGGGCGTTCGTGCGTACGCGCGTTCGCGCTAGCGCGCGTTCGCGTTAGCGCGCGTCCGCCTGTGGGCGTTGCTTTTGACGCGACCCGGTTCGGTGGGCGTGCACGCCGGTGTCGGGGGCGCGCTCGGGCGCGTGCGGGGGCGCGGCGCGCTTTGGCGAATCGGCGCGTGCACGTGCGCGGCGTTTTGGCGCCAATCGGCCTATTTAAGGCTTGCCTCCATGCTGACCCAGTGCTGCCTGATCAAACAGCTCTGTACCTTGTCCGTGATCATCCTGTGTTCCTGTATCCTTGTTGTGCTTATCCGTTGTGACCCGGCTTACCCTTTGGACCTTCCTTGATTGCTGCCTGAACCCGACCCCGGCTTGTCTGACCTTGTTTCTGCCTCACCCTCTTGTACCGCTGCTGCCAGCCCGTTGCCGACCTCTGCCTGTGTGTGACCAGCCTGACCAGTTCCTGCCCAGCATCTGCTCTACCCAGTCTGAAGATCTACCGGTTGCTTGCCAGACCATTGTGCTCCAGGACCCTACTTCAGGCCCTCATACCACTCCGCATTCGTGGCCTCCTGTCTACTCTACCAGGGGCCCCGAATCGGATACGTAAGGGAGCCTACCCTCTGCCCAAGCGGACTCACCTGTCTGGTAAGTGTGGGACCTGACACCAAGGTTAAAAATGTGATATAGAAAGTATATCTTGTTAGATCAAGAGTGAGGAACACCATTCCCATGCCCAGGCACCCCAACTGGGAACACACTGCGCTCAGGAGGAGAGCGGCAATTTACAGAGCACTTTTAAGGGAGATATCAGTGTTTGAGTGTCCAGGACATATAAGAAGCCGGGACTGACTCGAACAACAGCTCAAATATCACTTTTGGGTCAACCGGCCTTTTCATAACATGGTGGCCTTTTCTTTCTCTTAGGGCTAGCAAAAAATCCTTAGCAGAGTTTCCATCCTATTTACCAACATTTTATATACACTATATTACCAAAAGTATTGGGATGCCTGCCTTTACACGCACAGGTTTAGGAGTGTATCTATGGGAATGTTTGGCCATTCTTCCAGAGGCGCATTTGTGAGGTCAGGCACTGATGTGGACGTGCAAATAGATTCAGCACGAAAAATCATCTCCCCGTGATCCTCTGCACACTGGACCTCCTCAATGGGACCAGGCTGTTAAGGTAAAAAGATCTTCTCTTGGATATGGATCCTCTGTCTCCAAATATTCTCAGATAAATAGACTAATGGAAGGAAAAGGCTTAATAGTGTAGTATTTCATACATAAATTTAGTAAAAGATATGTAGCGCTCACATTCAAAAAAGCAGTGATTATCACAATGGTAACACAGCCGTGGATCTTGCCAAACAATCTGCTACGTAGTGACGCCTAAGGAATGCTGCTCCAACCGACGCGTTTCTCCGTAAGACGCATCAGCTGGTACCAGAGGCTCCTCCCAGATGTCACACACCACGTATTAAATACTCATTAAGCAGGAGTGACAACGGATGCACCATTCAGGGCTCTTCCTGTGTCGTGTCATTTCATTCCATTCACAAAATATTTATTTTGGTTTCTAGTCAGCAAAATTATCTATAAATTATTTGTTGAACCCATATATACTGCTACACACAATGCATAACTGAATCATGATTAAAAATTCCATATAAAATATAAAAGTTTTTCAATGAGCTCTTATAAAATTCAATTTCTGGGAGAGCAAATGTTGACAATTCCACAAAATATACATAAAGATCCAAAAAATATACAAAAAAATATACAAATAAAACATATAATTCCCAAATAAACACAGGAAAAGAGGACATTTAATTGTCCTACAGTTCCCGTATTTTTGTGAAAAAGGGGAATTATAGAAACATATATGCCGCTATACAGCCAGGGAAAAGGCAGCATACACTAGTCCTCTATAAAACTGATTTCTATTAATCATATGTGAACTAAACATGAAATCACAAATTATCATATGTCAATACAAATAATTCCTATTCCTATTTACTAAAGGATAAAAATATTTTAACAAATATCATTAAAATCATAATTAGCATAAAGTAAATTATTCCAAATAAAAATTGCAAATGATGGTTTGGAAGATTAAGAGGGGGATAAGGAATATAAAATAAGCCCTGTAATTGGAAAGCCAAAATAACCATAAGCTATGTATTAACATATTACAGGAAAACTGTAATCTATTATCTATATAACAGTTAATATCCCATTCCACGTTGAGACCCAGGTGGCTATATGACTGTAAGTCATAGATCCACTGGGTTTCTTGGCGTGAAATCTGTCTTTTGAGTTTTCTACCTATCCAACGTGGAACATATTTTTCTATGGCTTTCACTTGAAGAAGAGATGGATTACTATTATGATGGTATCGAAAATGTTTGGACACACTGTGTCCTATAAAGCCTTTGCGAATATTGGCTAAGTGTTCTCCTATTATGACATTTAGTGCCCGCGTGGTCCTGCCCACATATTGAAGGCCACATGGGCATCTAAGCAAGTAGATAACTCCTATAGTGCTGCAAGTTATAAAATCTTCAATATTATTTCTTTTCGAATGTGACACGTGATGTAAATTTAGAGGTTCTCATAGCTTTAGAATGTTTACATACTTGGCATCTTTTACATGGGATAAAACATTTTAGACCCCTGAGCATACAGATTTTTGGTGGAAGGTCTGTTGCACTAGGTGTCAACACATTTTTTTAAAGTCCTTGTTTTTCTATAGATGACATTAGGTTTTTCTGGGAGTTTAGGTCCCAAGATCTTATAATTTTTTAAGACTTTCTAATGTTTTTTAATAGTTTTATTAACCCACCAATGTTGTGAAGAAAAATGTGGTTATAAAGGCCCACTCAAACTTGTTGTTATCAGCCGGTTCTTTATTTTTTTGAGTCAAAAATATTTCCCTGTTTATAATGGATACATCTTATATTTCATTTCCCAGAATTTCGGGGTCATACAGTATACCTTTTCTACAAACCGATTTTTTATTATGTTGGCTTGAAATTTAAAGTCATCCATGTTAGAGAAGTTTCTTCTAATACGTTGGAATTGACCCTTTGGAATGGCTTTCAGCCAATTGGGATGATGGCAACTGTCCAATGGAATGAATCTATTCCTATCTGTGGACTTAAAATGTGTTTTGGTTAGTAGTTTATCCTGGTCCTTGAAGATATCCAGATCCCAAAAACTTACAGATGGCCCACTAAACTAATAGATAGATCTTATACCCATTGATTGGAATTGCGATATCCCATATATTCATGTAATTAATTTTTGTCTCCTTTCCATAAGAAGAAGGCGTTGTCTATATAGCGATGCCAGAAAAGGAGGTAGGGATTCCTCAGGCAAAAAAGAAAATAATTTTCCCAAAGGGCCATGAAAAGATTGGCGAGGCTGGGGGCAAATTTGTACCACATCGCCACGCTAGTTCGCTGTAAGTACGTTTGTATTTTTTTCTAGTTTTTTTATGCCTTCCCATATCCATGTGCTATTTTTGTACCTGTTTGTTTTAAACTTTTTAACTTTATCCTGAACCATATTTTTGAATATTTCAATAAAATTATGGTTCCCCTTTTTTGGATTGAATACTGAATTATTTTCAGTCCCTTCTCTGATGAAGAAGGGACACCTTCGAAACGCGTTAGCCAGCAGTAGTACGTAGGTCCTCTTCCTAGGACCTGGAAAAACTGCCACCATTGGACCAATCGCTTCTGTGCCTGTATACAATGCGATTTTTTCTCCTACCTTTGTGAGTAGATTTTAATCTCTGTTTTAAATTAATAAATTTATCAAGGACAATGCACTAGGCTGGTGCGCTCTCTCTCTCTTTCTTATCATATTTATTCTTCTGAACCTGTGGCTAATTGAGAGCAGAGCGACTGTCTGCAAAAAAAAATGTTATGTTTAATTTTCTTACATATTTCTCAATGTCTATATACAGTGGGGATGGAAAGTATTCAGACCCCCTTAAATTTTTTTACTCTTTGTTGTATTGCAGCCATTTGCTAAAATCATTTAAGTTCATTTTTTTCCTCATTATTCACTTCAGCCCCAGAAGAATTTACCCCCTTCCTGACCAGAGCACTTTTTGCGATTCGGCACTGCGTCGCTTTAACTGACAATTGCGCGGTCGTGCGACGTGGCTCCCAAACAAAATTGACGTCCTTTTTTTCCCACAAATAGAGCTTTATTTTGGTGGTATTTGATCACCTCTGCGTTTTTTTTTTTATTTGCGCTATAAACAAAAAAAGAGCGACAGGTTTGAAAAAAACGCATTATTTTTTACTTTTTGTTATAATAAATATCCCCCAAAAATATATAACAAAACTATTTTTTTCCTCAGTTTAGGCCGATACGTATTCTTCTACATATTTTTGGTAAAAAAATTGCAATAAGCGATTATTGATCGGTTTGCGCAAAAGTTATAGTGTTTACAAAATAGGGGATAGTTTTATGGCATTTTTATCAATAATTCTGATGGCGGCTATCAGCAATTTTTATCATGACTGCGACATTATGGCGGACACATCGGACATTTTTGGGACCATTGTCATTTATACAGCAATCAGTGCTATACAAATGCACGGATTCCTTTGTAAATGACACTGGCAGTGAATCCTTTAGGTCCCTTTGGTATTTTTTCTGTTTTATTTCTCCATCATATTTAAGTATGTTTGTAATTTTTAGGCTTTCTCTTTATATTCATTGTATTCCTTGAATGATGCCATAGTTTCCCTCAACTCGGATATCTTAGATTTTAGTAATGTATTTTTGGTTTTCCTCCTTCTAATCATAAGTTGTATTTTGACTCCGATTGTTGTGAAGCGACTATCCCTTGTGAGACCTCTATGCCTGGCCTGTATAAGATATAATCACTGAAGACAATCCTCATCAGATAGTTTGAACTCACCAAATACCATTCCATTCACAAGATGCTTTTATTCTGAACATGAGGTTACAGCAGATGACAGGATACAAAAAGATGAACAGGTTTTGGTATTTATGCAGTCAAAAGATGATACTGTCTGTAGCTTACTTATGCAGAATACCTGTGCCCATGTTACATGTGGCCTGTTAAGCTGTCTCCATTACACAGGAATAGGGATGAGCCGAACACCCCCCGGTTCGGTTCGCACCAGAACCCGCGAACGGACCGCAAGTTCGCACGAACGTTAGAACCCCATTGACGTCTATGGGACTCGAACGTTCAAAATCAAAAGTGCTCATTTTAAAGGCTAATTTGCATGGTATTGTCCTAAAAAGGGTTTGGGGACCCGGGTCCTACCCCAGGGGACATGTATCAATGCAAAAAAAACTTTTAAAAACGGCCGTTTTTTCGGGAGCAGTGATTTTAATGATGCTTAAAGTAAAAAAAAAGTGAAATATTCCTTTAAATATCGTACCTGGGGGGTGTCTATAGTATGCCTGTAAAGTGACGCGTGTTTCCCATGTTTAGAACAGTCCCTGCACCAAATGTCATTTTTAAAGGAAAAAATCTCATTTAAAACTGCTTGCGGGTTTAATGTCATGTCGGGTCATGGCAATATGGATGAAAATCAGTGAGACAAACGGCATGGGTACCCCCCAGTCCATTACCAGGCCCTTTGGGTCTTGTATGGATATTAAGGGGAACCCCGCACCCAAATTAAAATAAGGAAAGGTCCCTATATACTCTGAACAGCAGTATTCAGGCGGTGCAAACAAGACAGGGACTGTAGGTTTGTTGTTAAGTAGAATCTGTTTGTAATTTTGAACATTTTTAATGTGTTTAGCTCCAGCCAAAAAATCTTTTCTAAGCTTTTTGGAAAACATAGGGAAGGGTTATCACCCCTGTGACATTTGTTTTGCGTCTTTCCTCCTCTTCAGAAGATTTCACCTCACTTTTTTGTCCCAATGAAAAATGTTTTTTGAAAATTTGGGTTTTTTTGTGGAACAAGGATTGGAAAGCATCAGTGGAAAGGAGAAATTGTTTTCCCATATTAACTCTTACAGGAGAGAATTTCCCTTCCTTAGGGGTAGATTTCATCTCACTTCCTGTTGTCTCCTTCCGTTTGCAAGTAGGAGTCGTTTGTAAGTTAGATGTTTGAAAGTAGGGTCCTGCCCTATATACTCAGCAGAAATTTGGGCCTTAGGTGTTGCTGTGGCCAAAACACTGTAAGCCCTCACAGGGCCCTGCTGTGAAATATTAGATCAAGAATTGTAATTACATGCCCCTGTTGAACAGGAGCTGAAAAATTAGGCCTTAGGCACTGGTGCTGGTGCCACAACACTGCAACCCCTCACAGACACTCTAGTTGGAACGCAGGAACGAGCCCTGCTGCAAAGTATTGCATCAAAAATTGTAATTACACGCCCCTGTTAGACAGGGGCAGAAAAATTGGGCCTTAGGCACTGGTGCTGGTGCCACAACACTGCAACCCCTCACAGACACTCTAGTTGGAACGCAGGAACGAGCCCTGCTGCAAAGTATTGCATCAAAAATTGTAATTACACGCCCCTGTTAGACAGGGGCAGAAAAATTGGGTCTTAGGCACTGGTGCTGGTGCCACAACACTGCAACCCCTCACAGACACTCTAGTTGAAACGCAGGAACAAGCCCTGCTGCAAAGTATTGCATCAAAAATTGTAATTACACGCCCCTGTTAGACAGGGGCAGAAAAATTGGGTCTTAGGCACTGGTGCTGGTGCCACAACACTGCAACCCCTCACAGACACTCTAGTTGAAACGCAGGAACAAGCCCCGCTGCAAAGTATTGCATCAAAAATTGTAATTACACGCCCCTGTTAGACAGGGGCTGAAAAATTGGGTCTTAGGCACTGGTGCTGGTGCCACAACACTGCAACCCCTCACAGACACTCTAGTTGGAATGCAGGAACGAGCCCTGCTGCAAAGTATTACATCAAAAATTGTAATTACACGCCCCTGTTAAACAGGGGCTGAAAAATTGTGCCTTAGGCACTGGTGGTGGCGCCCAGAACCAAAAATGTTCTTACAAGCTATCAGCGTGATGATTGAGGAGGAAGAGGATAATTACTCAGGGATAGTCACTCAGCATCAGCATAGGCAGTCTTTGAAGGGATCTGAGATTTCAAAAAAAATTATTCGGTTACATCTGCATCAGGTGCTTGGTAGCTGGTGGTGATCCAAGACTGATTCATTTTTATGAAGGTCAGCCGATCGACCGAGTCGGTGGACAGACGCACCCTGTGATCGGTTACCACGCCTCCAGCAGCACTGAATGTGCGTTCCGAAAGAACGCTGGATGCAGGACAGGCCAGTAGCTCAATTGCATACTGTGCAAGCTCTGGCCAGTGATCCATCCTCAAGACCCAGTAACCCAGAGGATTTTCGGTGGGAAAGGTGTCCAAGTCTGATCTTGCCCCTAGGTATTCCTGCACCATGTAAAACAGACGCTGGCGATGGTTGCTGGAACCGATCATACCTTGGGGCTGCGGACCAAAAAATTGTCTGAACGCATCGGTCAGACGGCCACCTTCTCCACCGCTCCTTCTTTGACTGACCGAAGCCTCAGCAACACGTTGTCCAGAAACAGGAGTTTGTAACCTCCCAGTCTCTGGGAACGCGTTGCACAGACCTTTCTGCAAGGCCTCCCGAAGATGTTTCATCCTCTGCTCCCTCTGCGATGGCAAGATAAGGTCCGCAACCTTACCCTTGTAACGTGGATCAAGGAGGGTTGCCAGCCAGTATTGGTCCTTCTCCTTGATACCACGAATACGAGGATCCTTACGCAGGCTTTGCAGGATCAGGGAGGCCATGCAGCGTAGGTTTGCTGAGGCATTCGGTCCGGAGTCCTCTGGGTCACTAAGGACAACAACGTCCGCAGCCACCTCCTCCCAGCCACGTACAAGTCCATGTTTTCCTTGGGACTGATCCCTTAAAGACTGCTGATGCTGAGTGCCAGGCTCCACCTCCATACTGACACAATCTTCCTCCTCCTCCTCCTCCTCCTCCTCGTCCTCTTCCTGTGTGATCGGCGGGCACGCAGGAACACTGTCTGGATAAAGGGGGCCTTGAGAGCTAAGGAAGTCCTCCTCTTCCTGCCTCTGTTCTGCCTCAAGTGCCCTGTCCATTATTCCACGCAGCGTGTGCTCCAACAGGTGGACAAGGGGGACAGTGTGACTGATGCATGCACTGTCAGTGCTCACCATCCTCGTGGCCTCCTCGAATGGTGACAGGACAGTGCATGCATCCCTGATCATGGCCCACTGGCGTGGGGAAAAAAAACCAAGGTCCCCTGACCCTGTCCTGGTGCCATAGTCGCACAGGTACTCATTGATGGCCCTCTGCTGCGTGTGCAGCCGCTGCAGCATGGCCAACGTCGAGTTCCACCTGGTGGGCATGTCACAGATTAGGCGGTTCTTGGGCAGGTTAAACTCCTTTTGGAGGTCCGTCAGCCGAGCACTGGCATTATATGACCGGCGGAAATGCACAGAGACTTTCCTGGCCTGCCTCAGGACATCCTGTAAGCCCGGGTACCTGCCCAAGAACCGCTGCACCACCAAGTTAAGGACGTGAGCCAAACAGGGCACATGGGTCAGTTGTCCCTGTCGGAGGGCAGAGAGGAGGTTGGTGCCATTGTCGCAAACCACCATTCCTGCCTTAAGTTGGCGTGGCGTCAACCACCTCTGAACCTGCCCCTGCAGAGCTGACAGAACCTCTGCCCCAGTGTGGCTCCTGTCCCCCAAGCACACCAGCTCAAGCACCGCATGGCATCTTTTGGCCTGCGTACTTGCGTAGCCCCTTGAACGCCTACGGAGCACCGCTGGTTCCGAGGAAGAGGCCATGGAGGAAGAAGAAGAGGAGGGGGTGGAGGAGAGAGGTGTGTCACAATCAGCATTTTGGAGGCGTGGTGGCGGAACAACCTCCAACACTACTGCACCTTGTCCTGCATCCTTCCCAGCTGCCAGCAGAGTCACCCAATGCGCCGTGAAACTTAAGTAACGTCCCTGTCCATGCCTGCTGGACCATGAGTCAGCGGTAATATGCACCTTACCGCTGACCGCCCTGTCCAGCGAGGCATGGACATTGCCTTCCACATGCCGGTAGAGAGCCGGAATCGCCTTCCGTGAGAAAAAGTGGCGTTTGGGTACCTGCCACTGAGGAACCGCACATTCCACAAACTCACGGAAGGGGGCAGAGTCTACCAACTGAAAAGGCAGCAGTTGAAGTGCTAGCAATTTTGCCAAGCTAGCATTCAACCGCTGGGCATGTGGATGGCTGGGAGCAAACTTCTTTCGGCGGTGCAGCAGCTGGGGCAGGGAAATTTGCCTGGTACAATCTGACGTCGGTGTACCAAAAGCAGATTGCCCACAAGTACTTGGCTGTGACACACCTAATTCTACACCTTCATTCCTCTCACTGCAGGTCTCAGAGAGGACTGAAGGTCTAGTGGGGTTGGAAATCTCAGCTGATGAGGAGCAAGGAGAGATCGTCTTTGTTCTTTGGTGTGGGTCTTTTAGATGCGCTTGCCAACGAACTGCATGGCAGGTCAACATATGTCTGGTCAAGCATGTGGTACCCAAGCGGGAGATGTTTTGGCCACGCGAGATACGCTTGAGACATATGTTGCAAATAGCAGCGGTGCGATCTGATGCACTCGTCTCAAAAAAGGCCCACACCAAAGAACTTTTTGAATAACGCGCAGAGACTGCAGCGCCCTGCACATGTGGAGCTTTGGGGTGTGATGCAGTCAATGTGCTGCCCTTAGGCTGGCCCCTGGAGGGCATCCTGCCTAGTTGGTGATGTGCCACCTCCTCCTCCTCCTCTCTCCTATCAGGCACCCACGTTGAGTCAGTGACCTCATCATCCCCTCCCTCCTCATCACTGGAGCAAACCTGGCAGTATGCTGCAGCAGGGGGAGCATGACTGCCAGATTGCTGTCCTTCTTGGGCACCCCCTCTGTCCGTGCTCATGTTACTGCCTTCATTGAGCTCAGTATCATCATCAGAGCCTTCCAAACGCTGGGCATCCTCCTGGAGCATGTACCCAACACTGTGGTCAAACAGTTCGAGGGAATCCTCATGAGGACATGGTGGAGCTAGGGAAGGAGTCACTGATGACATTGAGCTGAGGGAAGAGGCCGCTGCTTTGCCAGACAAAGCACCCTGGGCATGGGTGAGAGAGGATGAGGAGGATGAGGACGGCTTGGTCATCCACTCGACCAAGTCTTCCGCATGTTGCGGCTCAACACGGCCAGCTGCCGAAAAAAAGGCCAAGCGTGTCCCATGGCCACGTGCTGATGAGGATGCACCGTCTCCACGACCAGCACTAGACACAGAGCCTGCTTGCCCTCTCTTATTGGCTTGTGACTGTCTGCCTCTCCTTCTTGGCCTTCCAGACATACTAATGGCCTGTAGCTGCACTAAGCTGGGATAGAACACCTGTAATTTTCTTAAGGTAGCTTTATATACTGTAACCAGACAAGCCTGCCTGTCAGTAGGAAGATAACAGGAACGGATCTAGCTGAACACTGTGAGCAGGACGCACTGTACTAAATGTAAATAGTCTAGCTGCCTGACCGTGGTACTAATAGGATCAAAAAGAACACCTGTAATTTTCTTAAGGTAGCTTTATATACTGTAACCAGACAAGCCTGCCTGTCAGTAGGAAGATAACAGGAACGGATCTAGCTGAACACTGTGAGCAGGACGTACTGCACTAAATGTATATAGCAGGAACGGATCTAGCTGAACACTGTGAGCAGGACGCACTGCACTGAATGTAAATAGCAGGAACGGATCTAGCTGAACACTGTGAGCAGGACGCACTGCACTAAATGTAAATACCAGGAACGGATCTAGCTGAACACTGTGAGCAGGACGCACTGCACTGAATGTAAATAGCAAGAACGGATCTAGCTGAACACTG
This sequence comes from Lithobates clamitans, assembly GCA_037952925.1. Classification (NCBI taxonomy): domain Eukaryota; kingdom Metazoa; phylum Chordata; class Amphibia; order Anura; family Ranidae; genus Lithobates; species Lithobates clamitans. The sequence goes on along the minus strand of JBBGZY010000797.1, from coordinate 3,388,549 downwards.
TGAGCAGGACGCACTGTACTAAATGTAAATAGTCTAGCTGCCTGACCGTGGTACTAATAGGATCAAAAAGAACACCTGTAATTTTCTTAAGGTAGCTTTATATACTGTAACCAGACAAGCCTGCCTGTCAGTAGGAAGATAACAGGAACGGATCTAGCTGAACACTGTGAGCAGGACGTACTGCACTAAATGTGTATAGCAGGAACGGATCTAGCTGAACACTGTGAGCAGGACGCACTGCACTGAATGTAAATAGCAGGAACGGATCTAGCTGAACACTGTGAGCAGGACGCACTGCACTAAATGTAAATACCAGGAACGGATCTAGCTGAACACTGTGAGCAGGACGCACTGCACTGAATGTAAATAGCAAGAACGGATCTAGCTGAACACTGTGAGCAGGACGCACTGTACTAAATGTAAATAGTCTAGCTGCCTGACCGTGGTACTAATAGGATCAAAAAGAACACCTGTAATTTTCTTAAGGTAGCTTTATATACTGTAACCAGACAAGCCTGCCTGTCAGTAGGAAGATAACAGGAACGGATCTAGCTGAACACTGTGAGCAGGACGTACTGCACTAAATGTATATAGCAGGAACGGATCTAGCTGAACACTGTGAGCAGGACGCACTGCACTGAATGTAAATAGCAGGAACGGATCTAGCTGAACACTGTGAGCAGGACGCACTGCACTAAATGTAAATAGCAGGAACGGATCTAGCTGAACACTGTGAGCAGGACGCACTGCACTGAATGTAAATAGCAAGAACGGATCTAGCTGAACACTGTGAGCAGGACGCACTGTACTAAATGTAAATAGTCTAGCTGCCTGACCGTGGTACTAATAGGATCAAAAAGAACACCTGTAATTTTCTTAAGGTAGCTTTATATACTGTAACCAGACAAGCCTGCCTGTCAGTAGGAAGATAACAGGAACGGATCTAGCTGAACACTGTGAGCAGGACACACTGTACTAAATGTAAATAGTCTAGCTGCCTGACCGTGGTACTAATAGGATCAAAAAGAACACCTGTAATTTTCTTAAGGTAGCTTTATATACTGTAACCAGACAAGCCTGCCTGTCAGTAGGAAGATAACAGGAACGGATCTAGCTGAACACTGTGAGCAGGACGTACTGCACTAAATGTATATAGCAGGAACGGATCTAGCTGAACACTGTGAGCAGGACGCACTGCACTGAATGTAAATAGCAGGAACGGATCTAGCTGAACACTGTGAGCAGGACGCACTGCACTAAATGTAAATACCAGGAACGGATCTAGCTGAACACTGTGAGCAGGACGCACTGCACTGAATGTAAATAGCAAGAACGGATCTAGCTGAACACTGTGAGCAGGACGCACTGTACTAAATGTAAATAGTCTAGCTGCCTGACCGTGGTACTAATAGGATCAAAAAGAACACCTGTAATTTTCTTAAGGTAGCTTTATATACTGTAACCAGACAAGCCTGCCTGTCAGTAGGAAGATAACAGGAACGGATCTAGCTGAACACTGTGAGCAGGACACACTGTACTAAATGTAAATAGTCTAGCTGCCTGACCGTGGTACTAATAGGATCAAAAAGAACACCTGTAATTTTCTTAAGGTAGCTTTATATACTGTAACCAGACAAGCCTGCCTGTCAGTAGGAAGATAACAGGAACGGATCTAGCTGAACACTGTGAGCAGGACGTACTGCACTAAATGTATATAGCAGGAACGGATCTAGCTGAACACTGTGAGCAGGACGCACTGCACTGAATGTAAATAGCAGGAACGGATCTAGCTGAACACTGTGAGCAGGACGCACTGCACTAAATGTAAATACCAGGAACGGATCTAGCTGAACACTGTGAGCAGGACGCACTGCACTGAATGTAAATAGCAAGAACGGATCTAGCTGAACACTGTGAGCAGGACGCACTGTACTAAATGTAAATAGTCTAGCTGCCTGACCGTGGTACTAATAGGATCAAAAAGAACACCTGTAATTTTCTTAAGGTAGCTTTATATACTGTAACCAGACAAGCCTGCCTGTCAGTAGGAAGATAACAGGAACGGATCTAGCTGAACACTGTGAGCAGGACGTACTGCACTAAATGTATATAGCAGGAACGGATCTAGCTGAACACTGTGAGCAGGACGCACTGCACTGAATGTAAATAGCAGGAACGGATCTAGCTGAACACTGTGAGCAGGACGCACTGCACTAAATGTAAATACCAGGAACGGATCTAGCTGAACACTGTGAGCAGGACGCACTGCACTGAATGTAAATAGCAGGAACGGATCTAGCTGAACACTGTGAGCAGGACGCACTGCACTGAATGTAAATAGCAGGAACGGATCTAGCTGAACACTGTGAGCAGGACGCACTGCACTGAATGTAAATAGCAGGAACGGATCTAGCTGAACACTGTGAGCAGGACGCACTGCACTGAATGTAAATAGCAGGAACGGATGTAGCTGAACACTGTGAGCAGGACGCACTGCACTAAATGTAAATACCAGGAACGGATCTAGCTGAACACTGTGAGCAGGACGCACTGCACTGAATGTAAATAGCAGGAACGGATCTAGCTGAACACTGTGAGCAGGACGCACTGCACTAAATGTAAATACCAGGAACGGATCTAGCTGAACACTGTGAGCAGGACGCACTGCACTGAATGTAAATAGCAGGAACGGATCTAGCTGAACACTGTGAGCAGGACGCACTGCACTGAATGTAAATAGCAGGAACGGATCTAGCTGAACACTGTGAGCAGGACGCACTGCACTAAATGTAAATACCAGGAACGGATCTAGCTGAACACTGTGAGCAGGACGCACTGCACTGAATGTAAATAGCAGGAACGGATCTAGCTGAACACTGTGAGCAGGACGCACTGCACTAAATGTAAATACCAGGAACGGATCTAGCTGAACACTGTGAGCAGGACGCACTGCACTGAATGTAAATAGCAGGAACGGATCTAGCTGAACACTGTGAGCAGGACACACTGCACTAAATGTAAATAGTCTAGATAGAAGATAACAGGAACGGATCTAGCTAAACTGAATACAGTGTATATATATATATGCAACACCTGGGATGCATATATATACACAATACACTGTAAGTGCAGCTAACTGACTGACTGTTCTGCCTAATCTATCTAACTCAAATCAAATGACACTGTCTCTCTCTCTCTCTCTCTCTATCTCTCAGCACACCGGAACACACACTACACAGGGCCGCCGTGCAGGCGGCCTTATATAGTGTGGGGTGTGTACTAAATCCCCTGAGCCATAATTGGCCAAAGCCACCCTGGCTTTGGCCAATTACAGCTCTCTCTACTGACGGCGCTGTGATTGGCCAAGCATGCGGGTCATAGTGCATGCTTGGCCAATCATCAGCCAGCAATGCACTGCGATGCCGCAGTGAATTATGGGCCGTGACGCGCCACACGAATTTGGCGCGAGCGGCCCATATCGTTCGCAATTCGGCGAACGACCGAACAGCCGACGTTCGAGTCGAACATGGGTTCGACTCGAACACGAAGCTCATCCCTACACAGGAAGTACAAAACTCAGGAAGAAGGGTGAAGCATTACACAGAAAGGAAGTGTGTCATAAATTAAAGACATGTAAATAAAGTGCATTACCATAAAAGGTCACTAGATGGCAGCATGTGAACTAAACTTAACATCCATAGAAAAATGGTTCAGGAAAACAATATATATAAATTCTATGCCCTGTTGGGGCAGCACACTCCCCGTCTGGCATGGTAAATGTCACTGTATACATCAGAATGGTAGTGATGCAACTGCAAATAACAACAGTGTAATTTGCTTTGATGTCTTGAAGACCTGAAAGATATAAAAAGAACATGCATATGATGCAAAAACAATAACTCTTAATTCAAGGCTTCGAAATATGTCAACTAAAGTCCAAGACACTTTCTTCTTGAAGTCACAGGTAGGATCCAGCAGCGTAGGCAGACAAGTTCATTCTCCAAAGGGTAAGAGCAGAATAAGTTCCGTGATAGGTCTGATGAAAGTCTTTACAGTCCCTTGTCTTGAAACTTTCACCTCCACCTCACGTACCTTCCTGTCATCACTAGGAACGCTCTTTACAATAAGTCCCATGGGCCATTCGATTCTTTCAGCTTGCTGGTCCTTAAGCAGAGCAAGATCTCCAGCTTGTATATTAGGGTTCAGACGTTGCCATTTCCTGCGTCCTTGTAGAGTAGAAAGATACTCCATCTTCCAATGATTCCAGAAGCAGTTGGCGAGGTGTTGTACTTGTTTCCACTGGTCATAGCATAGGTTTCCTGCTTTAAAGTTTCCAGGTGGAACCGGAACAGACCCAAGCTTCTGGGTAAGAAGAGTAGCTGGAGTAAGGATAGTTGGGGTCTCTGGATCTTTGTCAGGTTCTATAAGACTGAGGACTTCAGCTGTGGTTTCTTCTGGATGATCCAGCAGGAATTCAGGACCTGTTAACCAAGAAGAATTTTCAAAAACACTTGCAGACACTGGCCTGGTGGCATGATCTGCAGGGTTAATTTCAGATGGAACATAATGCAATTGTTCAGGTTTAGATGATTTCCTGATTCTCTCTACACAGTTGGTGACATAGACATCAACAAGGAGAGGGGCGCCTCTGAATATATATCATAAACACATTTTATTAAAACAGCAATATCCACTCACATAAAAGTTAGAAGAGTTGCATTCCGGTCTGTTGGCTGGGCTGAAGAGATGCGGTGGAACTACAGGTCACAGCGGTTCCTGCAGGGCATGTCAAATCCAGAAAGGATGAGCTGGTGCAGCCGGGTGCAGTCTCTTACAGCTAGCAGTCCAACACAAATCCTGCTGTACTAGGAGCCTGAGGGTGTCCTGGGTGCAAGGATAAGGGTTCCAAACAGGGGGAGAGAGAGATGGGACGCCAGAGCAGCCGGTCAGCCGTGCTGCTGCTCTCCGCTGGATGGTGAAAGCCTCTGGGATAACATGGCCGGCCGTGCAGAGGATCAAAAACGAGGCTTGGGGAGCAAATACAGCGTGGCGCCCGGTGATGACGTCACATGTATGCGACGCATTTCAGAACAAGCTGGCCATTGGTGGACGAATGGCCGCATTCCTTTTTCAAGCATCTTGCGGCCAGCTGTATTTGCTCCCCAAGCCTCATTTTTGATCCTCTGCACGGCCGGCCGTGTTTTAGTAGATGCATCTGAGAAGATGTGAAGCTCTTTCCTCTGACTTGTGGCAAGGGAGGCAGAAGTGTAGCAGCGTGGTATACGGATTCCATCTAAGGCATGTAGCGATTGTTTCCAAGACTCCCAGTTTGGTAGTGGAGCATCCCAATCTTTAATAGTCTCTGAGAGCTGTCTAAGTAAGGAGCTAAGGAGTAAGTGGGAGCTATGAATCCCAATGGATCGTATAGGCTGTTCGCTACTGACAGAACACCACGTTTGGTAAATGGCTTGTCTGCAGAGCTGACTTGAAAACCGAAGGCGTCTTTTACTAAGTGCCACTGTAGGCCCAGACTTCTCTGTACAGGTGGTAAGTCCATTCCCAGATTCAAGTCTTTAAACCCTGTGGCATGATCGCCAGGTTGAAAGGCTTTTATAACAGCAACACTATTTCAGGCAATCTTGTGTAGTCTGAAGTTAGCCTCGGAAAGCATACCTTGTGTCCTTCGGAGTAGGTCTATGGCTTCTTCGACTGTAGGTAAAGATTTAAGTCCGTCGTCCACATAGAAGTCTCTCTCAACGAAGTGTCGAGCGTCTATGCCATACTCCTTTTCTCCATCAAGGGCAGTCCTTTGTAAACCGTATGTTGCAACAGCAGGTAAGGGACTATTTCCTGAAAACATGTACCTTCATGCGGTATGCAATCATCTCATTTTCCATGTTGTTGTCACGGTGCCACAGAAATGTTAGGAGGTTCCTATGGTCTTCACGCACAGTGAAGCAATGAATAATTTGTTCAATGTCAGCAGTTATGGCAACTGGCTCTCTTCTGAATCTCATAAGTACACCTACAAGGTTGTAGGTTAGGTTTGGACCAGTGAGAAGAACATTGTTCAGGGATACGTCTTGATGCTTGGCACTGGAGTCAAATACTACCCTTATTTGCTTGGGCTTACGTGGATGATACTCTCCGAAGAAAGGCAGGTACCAGCACTCATCGTGTCTTTGAAGTGGTGGGGCTGGTTCGGCATGATCATTGTCAAAGATCCTTTTCATAAAAGCGATGAAATGGTCCTTCATTTCAGGCCTGTTCTTTAGTATTCATTGAAGTGAGTTGAATCTGGATAGAGACTGTTCACGATTGGTTGGGAGTTTAACCCTTGCAGCATGAAGAGGTAATGGCGCAACCCAGCTTTTAGACTCATCCTGGAAGAAATCTTTGTCCATTATTTTGATGAACTCTCCGTCTTCGACTGACAAGGCTATTTTGTTGTCATCGCTTGTAGTACCTAGGTTGTCATCACAAAGGTTAGGAATGACATCGGGTACTTGGATGATGTCAAGAGGCTTCTTTTTTACTTCATAGTGGCGAGGGCACTTTTTGAAGTGGGATGCACGTCCATTTCCTAACATGTAAGTTTTGAAGAAGTGGATCTTGGATGACGTACGCATTCTATCCAAGCATACGTCACCCACGATTTCCCAGCCTAGATCGAGTTTTTGTGCGTAAGGGGCATCATCAGGTCCATTGCACTCCTTGCGTACTTTGTGTACTCTGAGAATGTCTCTTCCTAGCAAGATCAAGATTTCAGTATTCATGTCCATTGCAGGAATTTCATTAACAAGGTGCCTCAAGTGAGGATGGTGATATGCAGCTTCTGGAGTAGGAATTTCTTCCCTTTCGTCTGGTATCTGGTCACATTCGACTAATGTTGGTAGGGGTATGCCCTCTCCCTGATTGATATGAGAGACCATGAACCCATCAGCCCTTCTGCCAAAGGTCTCTTCACGACCAGAGCAGGTTCTGAGAGTATACGGTGATGCGTGTCCCTGTATACACAAGGTCCCAAAGAATTTAGGCTTAACCAGGGATCTGTTGCTCTGTTCATCTATTATGGCATACATCCTAATAGCTTCCTCAGGTTGACCCTTTGGGTATATCTTGACTAGGCATATCTTAGCACAGCATTTGTGATCTACGCCTTCTCCACAGACTTCTGTGCATGAAGAAGAAACGTTAGCTGTGGTTAAAGCATGACCTTGTTGCTCCCCGTCATGACTTGAGACAGGGCTGGAGGTAGGAGGCTGCTGTGAATTGTCTGAGGGTGGGCCCGGATGCATGGCTGTAACATGTCTGTCGCTACTGCATTCTCTGCACTTGATGACAACTTTACAGTCTATAGCAAAATGTCCATAACAAGCACAGCACCTGTAGCATATTCCAAGTTTCTGAAGAATCTCCCTGCGCTCTTGTAACGTCTTTGCCCTAAGCCCACGACATTTCTTTACGGGGCGAGGCTTCTTGTGAATAGGGCACTGACGATTATTGTCTTTATCTCTGTCACCCGAATCACTCTGGTGAGCAGGAGAGGATATGGGTGGTGAGATGTCTGTCCTTTTAACAGATATTGCTCTATTAAAGTCTCTACGTTTAGCTGCTATGTTATCATACCTTGATGATGATGATGATAAAGCATGTAAGTTGGGTTCACTGAAGCTGAAGCTGGGATCGTTTCTCGTCCAGGCTTGATCACTGATAAACCTGCAAAAATATGCGAATGGAGGAAAAGATACGTTATAGTCTGTTTTGTACCTTGAGCCTTATTGTGCCCATTTCTCTTACAGGCCATATGGCAGACACCACTGGATTGACACCATGAGCAGTGTCCATGAAGCTTAGTACAGGTAGACGTGGGTCTATCTTTGCCAACTCCAGCTCCATGAGAAGATCACTCAGATCTTGGAGCTTGCAATAGTCTTTGTTCCCCATTTTTGGGAAGTTTTGCAGTCTCTTGAATAGTGCACTTTCTATGGCTTCAGAGCTACCATAGGCTTGCTCAAGTCTTGCCCATGCAGCAACAAGACCTGCATCTGGGTGGTCAACATGCACTGTTCTCAGTCTTTTAACACGATCTGCAGATTCTGGCCCCAGCCACTTTATGAGCAATTCAAGTTCCTCCTTGGTAGTAAGGTTGAGATCAGCAATGGCAGCTTTGAAGGTTGATCTCCAGGCCCTGTAGCTCTCCAGAAAGCCGTCAAACCTTGAGAGGGTAGTGTTTTTGAGCTCACGGCGTACCATATATCTGGCAAAGTCATTCAAGTCTGGTCTCTCACTCTTCGGTGCCAAAGTAACTTGTGGAACCCCTCGGGTGTGAAAGTTCTCTGGTGAAGTAGGGTGAGGTTTGCCAGGATGAAATGATGTTGCAAGAGCGTTTAACTGTGGTGTGGTCCCTAAGGCTTGTGCTGGCTGTGGCTTGAGCTGCGGCTTGTCACTGGAAGTCATCTTGTTGTCAGCAAGAGGTGATGCGGTTTGCTGCATAGATGCACTTGTGTTGTAGACTTGAAGAGGCTCAGGCATTTGGCGCTGAGACGTCTCTGTGTTGAGGGTCAGAACAGTGTTGTTAGTAAGACGTACAGGAGATAACTCTGTATCATTGCAAACGTTATGCTTTAGTACATATTCACTGGTGCGGGGCTGGGTCTTGCAGTTCCGCTGGGATGTACCAGTCTGAGTTAGCACTTTCTCCCATTGCTAGGGTAGCTGCTTCCTCCTTTTCCATTTGCAGAATCTTTAATTTGGAATCTGCCTTTGCCTTTTGTGTTTCTATCTCTGCTTCCTTTCTGGTAAAGGAGCTTTGCACTTTTTTTGCTTCCAGATTTGCACGGGCCTCTATTAGCTTGTCGCTTAATGTTGAACTTCTGGAGCGAGAGGATCTAGAAGAACGTGCAGTGTGCTTGGTTGATGTGGATCTGTGAGATCTGGTCTCCTGCAGTTGAGCAATACAGAGTTCTGCCTTGCACTGGGCATTTTGCACTAAGAGATCCCTTTGTTCGTTTAGTGCATCAGCCCTGGTCAGTTTTGCTAAAGAGTCCTCTATATTACAGTCCTGCAAGAAAGCTGTGTATTTTGCAAACAGCCGTTGGTAGCGTTCGTATGTGGCAGATAAGCGATCTATAGAGTCTCTTAGTTCAGCTGGTTGATCATTAAAGTGTGACAAAACTGACATGCAGTGTGAAGTTCTGTCCCATAAGTCTGACAGATTGCTGGAGAGCTCATCTCTAGTGGTTTCATAGTTTTCTCTGAGATTCTGTGTCGGTTTCATTGTACGTTTGGGTCTTACACTCTGTTCGACAATATCTGCAGAATCTGCTCCCTGTACATCTGCGGGTTCAGAGGCATGATGAATCTGCGTTGGTTCAGCCACAAAAGGGTGCTCAGAGTCTTGTGAAAACATTTTTCACGTTTTTGCAAAAAATGGTACTGTCTCTTTAAGACGAACAGCAGCTTAGACAGGTGTGGTAACACAGTTCAATGTAGAGAAACAGTTTTTAACATTCAGATAAGGTGCTGTAAACGGCGGATGGTACTGAGACTGGCGGATGGCACTGAGCTTGATTGCAGATCAGGCACACACATACACACAGCAGGCTGTAGGAATTCTATACATCTTTTGACTATTCTGACTCTGACTGTTATGAAGCGACTATCCCTTGTGAGACCTCTATGCCTGGCCTGTATAAGATATAATCACTGAAGACAATCCTCATCAGATAGTTTGAACTCACCAAATACTGATTCCATCCACAAGATGCTTTTATTCTGAACATCAGGTTACAGCAGATGACAGGATACAAACAGATGAATAGGTTGTGGTATTTATGCGGTCAAAAGATGATACTGTCTGTAGCTTACTTATGCAGAATACATGTGCCCATGTTACATGGAGCCTGTTAAGCTGTCTACATTACACAGGAAGTACAAAACTCAGGAAGAAAGGTGGAGCATCACACAGAAAGGAAGTGTGTCATAAATCAGACAAAGACATGTAAATCAAGTGCATTAAAAGGTCACTAGATGGCATTATGTGAACTAAACTTAAACATCCATAGAAAAATGGTCCAGGGAAACAATATATAAATTCTATGCCCTGTTGGGTTGCAGTAACTTTTTTTCGCACTTTTTTTCGCATAAGTTGAAAAACTGATACCATTCATCCAATAAATTCAAGTCATCCACACCGTCATTGGGACTTACGTCCCATCTGAGACTCCTAGGTGTGAGGTTTTTACCTATGTACATCTCCAGTCAAGCAATGTCCCACCACAGCCTAATCTGTTACTCCATGTCATGTTGGAGTTGTTTGAAACCTCTATTCAAATCTCCATTGGTGTTGTGATTCTGCTGGAAACATTCATCTAAATCTATGTTCCTTCCTTCCATAAAATCAAAAACATGCATTGCTGCGTAGGTAGTTGTGTTTTAAAAATATGCACTTTAATTTGTTGTTGCATTAAGATTAACACTATTGTATTCACAGTGCCCCCTATTATTATACACCCCAATATAGTGTATGGCTCTGACATATTACCCAGGACTTTAGAGAGTTCAAGGATCCACTAAAATCATTCCTGCCTCTAAAGCAGCTCACTATGTAATTTCTCCACCATAATCATACAAATCCTATTTAGTGGTTCCTCTGTGTACACAAGAGACGCATGGAAATGTCCATACAAAAGATGAAAGAGAGAGCCTTTAGGGCAGGGGTCCTCAAACTGCGGCCCGCCGAGGACATTTATCCGGCCCACTCCACTTAACTGGCCCCCTGTCTAAAAAGGACCCCTGCTTTAGGGTATAGCGTGTGGTTATTGGTAATCAGTGGTGAGACAAAAACATTTAGATCATTGGAGAGAGAAAAAATGGTGTGACTTAGACCTAGTAGGCTAGGATAACCATAAGCTTTGACACACAAAACCTTGTTAAAGTGCTTGTGAGGGATATAGTTGTCTCTATGCAGAGGAGGTCAAGGTCAGGGACGTCCAGTCCTAGGTCTGGTCCGGGGACTCCAGGATGATGGATGAACTATGTGGTCTTCATTTAGCACGCACCCATTTGGTGAGCGTATGCGTATCAACTGGTGCAGAAAATTTTGAAATAAGATTCCAACAAAGTGTGTACTCGATATGAAGTAATACTTATTGAACACCAAAAATGTGTTTTTGTTGTGCAATAAATACTACTTGAGTGAATGAGAAAATATACTACAAACAAAATGATTTAATCGTGCCTTTATAGTTATTGATTACACAATTATTTTCTGTTGTGTATAGCCTACAGACTCCATTTCAACAAGCTTGCACTAGACTGGAGATACATAGTCCACCTGCTTGTTTATTTGCTCATTAATCCCCTCCTTCCAATTTGCTGCTTTTTTGTTCTAGAATTTTTAACTGTTTAGTATTTTTGTAATCTTTAAAACCAGCAGTATTAGCTCCTGGAGCATGGCAATTCAGTAATGAATGGACACAGGAGTGATCGGTACTGGTCACTCACTGTGTTCTTTCAGAAGAGGAAGGGGCTGATAAATGACATATTTACCAGCATCTGCATCCACTCTCCATCCTAAAACATCCCCTGCAGCAACAGGAAGAGAGAAAAGGAGGGGAATCCGGCAGCGGTGGGGGTACACAGAGGGAGTCTGTGAATGAATGAATGAATGAATGAATGAAGGATTTGTAGAGCGCTGCAAATGCGAACTAAATCGCCTCAAGGCGCTAGAATGCGTTCTCTGTTGCCAGCTCTTTAGAAAAGGAATGTCTTTAGTTTTTTCCTGAAGGCCTGATGGTTTTCTTCCATGCGGATGTGGGTCGGAAGAGCGTTCCATAGTCGAGGTCCTTGGACTGCAAATCTTCGTTCTCCCTTTGCTTTGTAGCGATATTTTGGAATGATGAGGAGGTTTTGGTTAGCTGATCGAAGGCTGCGATTGGGTGTGTAGTGTTTTATTTTCTCCTGCAGATATAGCGGAGCATTTCCTTGTATGCATTTGTGGGTGAGGCAGAGGGTCTTGAATTTGATCCGATTCTTTACGGTTAGCCAGTGTAGGCACTTTAGGGATGGTGAAATGGATTCCCAGGGTTTTTTTCCTGTTAACAGTCTTGCCGCCGTGTTTTGAATGAGTTGTAAGCGCGCAAGCTGATATTGAGGTAGTCCTATGTAGAGCGAATTTGCATAGTCGAGTCGGGAGTTGATGATTGTTCCCACAACTGCCGGTTTGTCTTCTTCTGGGATGAAGGGGATGAGTCTGCGTAGGAGGCGGAGGAGATGGTGGGATCCGCTCACCACTGATCCTATTTGAGCATCCATTGTCATTCCTGAGTCAAAGATGACTCCGAGACTCTTGGCTTTGAGGCTTGGAGTGATGGTCTGTCCGAGGATGGTGGGGGGTGTCCACGGGGTTTTCATTTTGGAATTTTTGTTGGCATGTAGGAGAAGAAGTTCTGTTTTCGAACCGTTAAGTTTGAGGGAGCTGATGGTCATCCAATCATCAATTGAACAGAGGCATTCTTCTAATTGTTGATGATGGTTTTTTTGACCAGTGATGCGAAAGTAGAGTTGGGTGTCATCGGCATATGAGTGGAAACAGAGGTCTGTTTTCCTGATGATATTGAGAAGTGGGCGGATGTAGATGTTGAATAGCACTGGTGACAGGGGTGAGCCCTGGGGAACTCCGCAGGAGACTGCCCGGGTCTCTGAGGTGAATGTTCCTAGTTTCACTGTCTGAGAGCGATTCTCTAGGAAGGATGCAAGCCATTTTAGCGCCAGACCTGTGGCTCCTGCCACTTCTGAGAGGCGGACAAGTAAAGTATCGTGGTTCACTGTATCAAATGCTGCGCTGAGGTCCAACAGTACCAGGAGACTAGATTCTCCGCTATCTGCTGCTTCAAGGGCGTCGTCCCATATTTTGAGGAGTGCTGTTTCTGTGCCATGGCCTGGGCGGAAGCCTGATTGCAGTGGGTCCAGGAGTTGATGTGTGTCCAGGTGGTGTTGAAGCTGATGTACTACTGCTTTCTCCATAATCTTGGAGATGGTGTTGAGGCTTGTTATCGGTCTCCGGCAGTTGGGGTCCTTAGGGTCAAGATTGGGTTTCTTCAGCAGAGGTTTGACGATGCCTTGCTTGAGGGAGGTTGGTACAGTCCCTTCTTTGAATGATTGATTTATGAGGTGTGTCAGAGTAGGGGCCAGGATGTCGGAACATTCTTTAAGGAGTTTTGTGGGAATGATGTCGTTTGGGGATGTGCTGTCTCGAAGGCTTCTGATGATGTTTATAGTCGTGTCAACGGTGATAGGGGACAAAGAAAATTTCGGTGGTTGCGTGATGTTTGTGTTAATATCTTCTTTTTGCCTTGGTTGAATGAGGTTGGTTGTTCTTTTCTGATGAATCGATTTCCGAATGTTGTCGATTTTGTCGATGAAGTAATCCGATAATTCATTGCAGAATTCTTGAGTATTGTTTTCGGGTGGCTCTAAGCAAGTCGGGTTCATTGACTGGGTGACTAGTTTGAAAAGTTCTCGCGGACGATTTAGGGCAGTTGAGATGGTGTCCGAGAAATGTTCTTTTTTGGCTTTGAAGATTGCCTTGTGGTATTTCACAGTAAGTTCTTTGTAGTTGGTACGGTTTTCCTTAGTGGGATTTCTTCTCCATGCTCTTTCAGCTCTTCTACGTTCTTGCTTGAGTAGGGTGAGCGTGGCATTAAACCATCTTGAGTTTTTATTGCGGATAGGTGTTCTGCGTTTTGGCGCCACTGCGTCTGCTGTTTGTAGTAGTACCTTGTTTAGGCAGTTGAGTGTTTGTTCCGTTGATAGGTTTGAGTTTAGCAGAAGTATTTTTTTTGATAATGTGGTTTTGAAGAGTTCGGAGTGTAGTTTCTTCTGGGATCTATTCCATTTTGTTGTTGTTGTCCGTTTCTGTTTTTGGGAGGTGGTGTTGATGGTGATTTTGAATTTGATAGCGTGGTGGTCCGTCCATGGTAGTGGAGTGTTGTCCAGTATGTTGATGTCTATATTCTGTTTGAAGATGAGGTCTAGAGTGTGTCCTGACCCGTGTGTGGGAGCGTTTATCAGTTGTTGCAGGCCCAGTTCTTCCATTTGGTTGACGCAGGCGGTTGCGATACAGTCTTGGGCAGAGTTTGCCCAGAGGTTAAAATCCCCAAGTACCAGCAGGTTTTTGGTTTTCAGGGTGTGTATTGAGAAGAATTCGGTGAGTGGAGTAATGAGATTGGTCTTTGGTCCTGGTGGTCTGTAGCATAGTAGTATGTGAATGGTGTCTTGAGGTGTTGCTTGAAGATGCAGTGAGAGAGTTTCCATGAAGGGCACTGAGTTCTGTAAAGTTGGTTTGGTGAGAACAAGGTGCGATTTGAAAATCACTGCTAGGCCTCCTCCTTTTTTTCCTATTCTATGCTCGGTTAGGATACTGTAGTTCTCGGGCACCAATTCAGCTAGGATGGTGTTGCAGTCAGGTGTTAGCCAGCTTTCTGTAATGAAGAGGCAGTCAATGTTGTTTTCGTTGATAAAGTCGTAGATTTCCAGCCTGTGCTTGACTGCAGATCTGGTGTTGATCATGGCGCATGCTAGTTGTTGTGGTTGGATCGATGTCTCCCTGTTTCTGATGGTTGATTGTGGCTTGGTCCTTAGTAATTGTTCTTTTTTTTTTTAGTCTTTTTTGAGTGGCGGTTGGCAGGATTGAGGCAGCGTTTCTTAGCCTGTGAAGGGCGTCTGCTGTGTATTTGAAGTTGCACATGATGAGAAGGCAGCGTTGTTGAAAGAAGGTTGATCTAATGATGATGATACCGATGTCGCGATGACGAGCGGATGGTCACCACTGCTTCTGGAGGGGTTTGGGTGCCGGGTTAATGTGGTGCGGAGGACCTGGCGGAGGTGGTGTGCTTACCACCCTCCTGTTGATCCAGAGGAAGGCAAAAAAACCTCAGCTGCGAGCCAATAGCGCAGCAGAGGAAAAAAATTCCTTCCTGACCCTGGGGGGCGATCGGGCTCGGCCCCTGGATCAACTGCTAGTGAGCTTGGTGCTTACCTGTAGGATGGTGGGTGGTGCGGTGGCTGCGTCTAGGGCGATCTGCGGTGGATTGGGATCAGGTGAGTCGCCAGTCACCAGTGCCCTCTGCGGTGTGGTCTAGTAGCGGGGGGGTGTTCCAGGTGTGGAGGGGGGACGGGCTCTGTTGGGAGAGGGGGGGGGGTGTGGCTGACGGAGCTGAGAAGGTCATTCATTCTCTATAACCAATCCCTGAGGTCCCTTTCAGATTGTTGCAATGCGTTAATGAACATGCATTAAATCGCACATTAGTGTGCATTGCATTAAAGCAGCCCATTCCTTTTAATGGGTTGCTGAAGCACTGAAATAAGGACATGCACCATCTTTTCTCACACAGCACACTACAAGCTCACAGTAATAATCTATCATGCTTTGCAGTGATTTGCTTTAGTTGATTAGGGTGCCACTGAAAATGAACAAAACGTGTAATTATTATTATTCAGTAGTTATATAGCGCCATCAGTTTGCGCATCACTTTACAATATAAAAGGAGACAGTAAAGTAACAATACTATTTAAAACAAGAGGGTTAGGAAGGCATTGCTCCTGACAGCTTACAAGCTAATGAGAGGGGCAAGTGGAACAAAGGGTTCAGTTGTTAGCTGAAGGCAGGATAGGCTTTCCTGTAGAGTTGAATTTTCAGCAATCGCCTAAAATTAGGATAGTAGGAGATACCTGGACAGATTGGGGTAGAGAGTTCCAGAGGATGGCAGAGTCTCTGGAGAGGTTTTGCAGACGAGCATGGGAGGAGGAGATAAGAGAGTCATAAAACAGAAGGTCTTGGGAGGAGAGGAGAGGACGGTTTAGGTCATTTATTGATACAAGATTGGTGATGTAGCTAGGGGCAATATGTGTTGCCATGCATTGCAGTAATGCATGTTAGAGCCGGTTCACACGGGGGCGACTTGTCAGGCGACCTAGCCGCCTGACAAGTCGCCTCCCGTTCTGTACAATGGAACTGTTCTAATCGGAGCGACGCAAGTCGCTCCGACTTAGAAGAAAGGTTCCTGTACTACTTTGGGGGCGACTTGCATAGACTTCTATACAGAAGTCGTCTTGCAAGTCGCCCTGGCAGTCGTGTGCAGGTCGCCTCGGTGAGGCGACCTGCAAGTCGTGCCGCGTCTAGTGTGAACCGGCACTTACTGAAACACATACAGTGCCTTGGAAAAGTATTCATACCCCCTTAAATTTTCCACATTTTGTCATGTTACAACCAAAAATGTCAATATGTTTTATCGACATTTTATGTGAAAGACCAATGCAAAGTGGCACATAATTGTTAAGTGGAAGGAAAATGATAAATGGTTTTCATTTTTTTTTTAAATAAATATCTGAAAAATTGTGACGTGCCTTTGTATTCAGGCCCCTTTACTTTGATACCCCTAACTAAAATCTAGTGGAACCAATTGCCTTCAGAAGTCACCTAATTAATAAATAGAGTCCACCTGTGTGTAATTTAATCTCAGAATAAATACAGCTGTTCTGTGAAGCCCTCGGAGGTTTGTTAGAGACCCTTAGTGAACAAACAGCATCATGAAGGCCAAGAAACACACCAGACAGGTCAGGGATAAAGTTGTGGAGAAGTTTAAAGCAGGGTTAGGTTTTAAAAAAAAATATCCCAAGCTTTGAACATCACACAGAGCACTGTTCAATCCAAAATGGAAAGAGTATGGCACAATTGCAAACCTACCAAGACATGGCTGTCCACCTAAACTAACAGGCCGGGCAAAGGAGAGCATTAATCGTAGAAGCAGCCAAGAGGCTCATGGTAACTCTAGAGGAGCTGCAGAGATCCACAGATCAGGTGGGAGAATCTGTCCACAGGACAACTATTAGTTGTACACTCCACAAATCTGGCCTTTATGAAAGAGTGGCAAAAGAAAGCCATTCTTGAATGAAAGCCATAAGAAGTCCAGTTTGCGAGAAGCTATGTGGGGGACACAGAAAAATATGTGGAAGAAGGTGCTCTGATCAGATGAGACCAAAATTTAACTTTTTTGGCCTAAAAGCAAAATGCTATGTGTGGTGGAAAACTAACACTGCACATCACCCTGAACACACCATTCCCACCGTGAAACATGGTGGTGACAGCATCATTTTGTGGGGATGCTTTTCTTTAGCAGGGACAGGGAAGCTGGTCAGAGTTGATTGGAAGATGGATAGAGCCAAATACAGGCCAATAGAAAAAAAAAACTGTTGGAGTCTGCAAAAAACTGGGGCGGAGGTTCACCTTCCAGCACAACAACGACCCTAAACATGCAGCCAGAAGTACAATGGAATGGTTTAGATCAAAGCCCAGTCAGAGTCCAGACCGAAATCCAATTGAGAATCTGTGGCAAGATTTGAAAGTTGTGTAGAGGTGTAGTTGCCACTAATAACAAACATCCACTAATTCACCTCGCTGCCAGACTCCCATATATCACTTGCAGAGACAATGAACAGTCTTTTTCTTGTTTTGTTTTTGTTTATTGGGGGGATACAACTTGGTTGGGGGAAAGGGGTATATAGGATGCCCATAGAATGGTTAATTTTGCCATCATACTTAAGGTTATTAAAAGTTAGCACATCTTTGAGCCTGAAGAAGTGATATGCATATTTGGTAGCTATGATCTCCCTCCTGCATCACCATGCAGACTATTGCTCCTCCTCTGCTTAACTCCCACAGACTATTGCTTCCAAGATTTCCTCATTAATACCCTGTAAAGAATGAGGACATCACTCTTGACCGTGTAAGGGTGATGTTCCCAGAACTCTTCTCCTCCTGCACAAACTTATCATGAAATTATTAAAGCAGTAGTATGTCACATCTTCTTCTGTATGCTAGAAGGACCCACTCTGAATAGTTCCTCTTAACTGGCTCTGGTTGCTGCTACTAGGCCAGAGGCCTGCAGTACCTCTCCCCAGAGGCCTAGTAGTTTAAAAGCACATGTTGGATGGTGGACTACTTTTCCCAGCCAGCCCAACTTTCAAATCCTGCGCCCTCAGGCCCCATCGATTTGATACATATCCCCACAGTCTCCCTTCTGATCCAGGACTCCCCATCATTGACCGTGTAATGATGAAGACTTTGCTAATGACCGTGTAAAAGCAAAGTTCTCTCACAGACTTCCTGGCACATCCAGCCCTCCACTGTGGTACACTCACCGACCTTTCTCTACCCTGAGTCCTTGATGGAGAACTTGACTGGACCATACGTTCCGACAGCTTCACCTGCCCCTCTGCTCCAGGAGTTGTTTATCAACGATCATGTGATGATAAAGACATTGCCAATGACCATGTAGAGGCAAAGTTCCTTTACAGCTCTCCCTGGGCCTCCTCCTGCGATCGGCGCACCCCCTCCGGATGGGGGTGCCCTCCTCTGCTGTCTAGTATTCCATTCTCCACTTCACTTAGCCGACAATCTCTCCCAGTGGCATGTTACCTCAGCTTATATAGTAGGCCCCCCCCTTGCCAATACCAGTTGGGGATTGGTCAGGGCTCCCACATGAGTTGTGTACCACTCCAGTTCTAAGCTCAGCCCCTCTTCCAGAACATTCTCCCTGGAAACAGGGGAGACGCCTCAGAACTGGACCACAGGTGGCCACACCCACTGCTACTCTGACCACTTCCAGCCCCCAGATCAAAACAGACAGGCCTAGCTTGCAGCTTAGTCCTGCCTAAATGCTGACAGTCTCCTAGTAAAAAAACCCTATTACTAGTACCTACCTATTGGTAGAGGGTGCTACAGTTGCTTTTCACAGACGCTGTCCATCCAATCTGACAGAGCTTGAGCTATTTTTCAAAGAAGAATGGGCAAAAATGTTACTCTCTAAATGTGCAAAGCTGGTAGAGACTTGCAGCTGTAATTGCAGCAAAAGGTAGTTCTACAAAGCTTTGAGACTAAAGGGGGCTAAATACAAATAGAAAAAAAGGGGAAAAAAACTGCGCTCTGGTGAAAAATAAATATCAAAATCCTAAAAAGTGAAAATGAATACTTGTGTGAACTGTAAAGCAGCAACTCTCCTGCGTAACATAAACACAGTATGATACAAATGAAAAAAGAATAGAATCGCGCTAAATAAAACTAATGTACATACGTTTGCTTAGTGACTCAGCAATATATCTCTAGATAAATATCACATGCAATGTAAACAAGTTGTAAAAAGTGTCGTGACACCAAAAATTATTAAATAATTAATGCTATAAACAATTAAAAATATAAAAGGTGAGTCCAAAAACATATAATGACTGTATCACCCATGTAATGAATGAATAAATAAATGTGAAAAGTCCATCAAAAACTGTGCAATCCTTGATAATGTAGAAAATAGTGCTCGATCCACCACCAAAGGATGTAGATTGGCCGCTTACCAGAGACCCATGATCCCCCACTACAGAGGATCAGGGACCATATTCGGACCATATCCGGGCCATATCCAATAAGCCAGAACCTGAGCTCGTTAATGATGTGGTATCATATCCCAAACACAGCCACCGGAACATAAATACTTCAGACTGTAACGTATTATCTCCAGCTCGCACATCAATGAATGTACCATAAAAGATAAAAAGCTCCAATAGTCTATCACCTTAAACTTTATTCAATATTAAAATACATTATTGCACTCACATAATCCTGGTATAATAAAGCGCCTATACGTCTGGAGCGCCGGCCGGTAAGCTCACAGACTAGCCCGTCCTGCTGGTAACAACAACAGCGATGAGAGGTGACGCAAGCGCATCGCTCTGCCCTATGCGTTTCATAACAGAGTTACGTCATCCAGGGGCACCTGGAACAGATGACTATTGATATTCCTCTGCATGGAGAGCCATGGGTCTGTTCTGCCGTGGGTGCGGGGGCTCTGCTCCCCTTCCGTAAAGCACCACTTTCTTGTAGATGCTACTCTTCAAGTAACCAAATCTATGTTTAGGAAGACAACACTCGCGCCCTACCCTAGTCCTTTAACATCTGTACTAAACACTCCTAATTTTCAACCAGGCAAATGAGACCCCCAATTTGATAGGCTGTTCCAACAAGGTTCCTTCTGACTGCTACATTTCTCTCTAACCAGTTGCCTCATGACGAGTTCAGAAATGAATAACTCCTTCTCCTACACACTTGACTTTCTCCAACAAGCCCAACTGGGTGCATATCTTCACTCTCTACCAGTGGAATTCCATAGGGTAAGACAGCCTTCCTTGTTTGAACAGACCTGCTAGGCAGGAGAGCCATTGTGTCATTTCTTGTTGCATTTCTATGCTTCACTGATAGCAATGGAAGCCTCCCCAGAACTACTCATACAAATTTGGGAAGGGGACTTAGATACTACTACACAGAAAGAAAGGATTGTGCTCTTTGCTCATAAAGCCTCAGCCTGTATATATGTTAGTTACCTAATACTTGTTGGTGCTGTCTACAGTCTGAGGGCACTTTGCTTCACATTTCTTGGATTATCTGAAACTGAAGGACTTTTGGGACGTAGTGCAACAGACAATTAAAACCATTGCAGGTGTGTCTCCCAGAGGAAATCCGGCAGTGTTTCTCTTACATGAAATACAAAATCTACTTATGACGCACTCTTTAGCTGCCATCAAAGCATGTATTCCAGCCCTTTGGAAAAGTACAACCCCGACTACCAAGTCACCCTGGCTGGCCAGAATCATGGAAATTCAGCAATGATATTGAAAAAGCAAAGTGAAAAATAATGGAAAATTTTGACATCTTACTTCTTTTGCAAGGAGTGGACCCTTGGCCCTTGGCCTCACAACTGTAAAATGTGGTCTGCTGTACCTGTTCTAGTTCTAATGGGGCAGCTGTGAAATAGCCGAGAGGGGATGAGGATCCCCATCATTACCACTTTTATCCACATTTATCCTTATAGTACCTCTCATACCCTGCTTCCTCCCCCTTTTATTTTTGCTCAGTAAAAACAAATAACAATTAAATTGGCCTTAGTTGGATTTGGCCATTGCTTACGGAAAACATATTATGCTAGCTGTTCAGGTTTGCAGTTCTCTGAACTTGTTGTTGGTACTAGTAAAATAGTAACATATTTTTTATATATATTATTATTTTTTTTTTTTTTCATGGACTGGTCAGGTGATATATAGATGAAATGAATTCTACATTACTTACACACTAATAATTCATGTTATTTAAAGGGACAGATATTATTCATTTGTTTTGTTTTTGAATTGCACATATACCATTCACACATTATTGTCCCATGTCATTTAAAGGGACAGTAACCATTTATTCACTTGGATTCTTCACTTGATACATTTATTTTTTGTGACATAGTTTTGTTGATTTGAAATATTGTTGTGTTTGAGTGCAGCACTGTTTTTACTACTTTACAGGGAAGGTTTGGTTTCTTGACCTTTTAGTGCTAGCTGCTGTTTTTCTTTTACCGCTAAGCAGTGACTTTACATTTTTCATCTATTGTTGTTTGTACTGTTTTGCTATGTCTTGTTGTCTGGATTGTAATGTGATGTAAAGCTGTAAGTTTGTATTAAGTCCTACACAATGCCAACTGCACATAATGTACCTCCCTGGTATGTACTGCAATGAGGATTCTTGTAAATAAAGAATTTATTTAAAAATATATATAGAAGATTGCAAAACCATTCAAAGTAAGTATGCATCTGGAATGTTTGAGGAGTTGCTCAGAATTTAGGAGTGGATTGATACATCTTAAATACTTTTTTAAACAATCTAGATATCTATGCTTAAATCCTTTGCTGGCTCATGTTAATGTTATATTTTGTAAATGAATAATGATAGAAAATTAAGAGCAAAGTGTATCATAAGCAAAATGTGTTCTAAATTAGTCAGAGAAGATAAACAATGTGTGACGTGTTTTCATGGAGGGAAAGGTCAAAGAGTTAGAAATTTCCATTATTCAGATTTTGTGGCGAGAGGACATCTAATACCATGGGCGTCTGCAGAACTTTTTTCGGGGGGGGGGCGCTTTGGCAGCAGCAATACACAGTCGCATTTAACCCTTTCTTCAACCGCTAGCGGGGGTTAAAAGCGCCCTGCTAGCGGCGAAACAGCGCTGCTAAAACGATGGTAAAGCGCCGCTAAAACTAGCGGCGCTTTACCGATAACGCGGCCAGGTGGCAGTGTGAAATAGCTCTTGAGATAATTCAGCTTCACTCCATGCCCATATAAATATCGCCTAGAGAATGTACATCTTTCTATATTGCAATACATCTGTTGTGGCCATATTTTGATCTTTATGGAAACAGCCTATACTGTATTGGTTGTTTTCATCAAGATCAAAATATGGCCACAACAGATGTATTGCAATACATTGCAATATAGAAAGATGTACATTCTCTAGGCTATATTTATATGGGCATCATGGACTGGTATGCCTGAGTAACTTCCATGCAAAGTGAAGAAGATTTTTTAACACACAACACAAATATATTTTTCCAGCAATAGCTCAGCTGTCCAACTTTCCAAGCAATATATATATATATATTCTCCTCCTAACTGGCACAGTGGCACTGCAGTGCTGTTACCTGTGGTTCTTCAGTGATGCGATAGCACTGGCAGTGTATTCTCTCTCGGTCACTGCACGCACCTGTGGGAGGAGCCGGCGCCGCGCCGGCCGGATCAGCATAGCGACGTTACACAGGCAGGCTGAGGCAGCCAATCACGTCCTGGAACAGCCGAGATGTCGAGCAGAGGCCCGAGCGGCAGTCAGAGCCAATCTGATGATCGGACCGGGGGTGAGAGAGGGACGGATGTCTGTATCAATCTGTGATAAGTTGGAACAGACTGAGAGCAGCCCCAGGCCAGCAGACGTAGAAAAAAAGTCCACCACTGCCACGGAGGCGGCCGCGGTGACCATTGCGTTACACAGGGCAACTGTCTCCACTCTTCAACACCTTCTTATAGAGGTCGACCGATAGAAATCTGAGTGGCCGATGGCTGATATATGATGCCAATTTTTGCTGCCGATATTTTAGGACGATTTTTTTTTTCTGGCAGGTGGCACTGACAGGTGACACTGGCAAGTGGCACTGGTTGGCACTGGAAGGTGGCACTGATTGGCACGTGACACTGAGAGGTGACACTGGCAAGTGACACTGGTTGGCACTGAGTGACAGGTGGCACTAATTGGCACTGGCAGGTGGCACTAAATGGCACTGGCAAATGGCACTGGATGGCACTAATTGGCACTGGCAGGTGGCACTGGTTGGCACTGGGAGATGGCACTGGCAGATGGCACTGGATGGCACTGATTGGCACTGACAGGTGGCACTTGCAGGCACTGATTGGCACGGGCAGGTGGCACTGGCAAGTGTCACTGACTGGCACTGGCAGGTGGCACTGACAGGTCACACTGGTTGGCACTGATTGGCAGATGGCACTAATTGGCACTGGCAGGTGGCACTAATTGGCACTGGCAGGTGGCACTGGATGGCTCTAATTGGCAGTGGCAGGTGGCACTGGTTGGCACTGGCAGATGGCACTGGATGGCACTGGTAGATGGCACTGGGTGGCACTAATTGGCAGTGGCAGGTGGCACTGGTTGGCACTGGCAGATGACACTGGATGGCACTGGCAGATGGCACTGGATGGCACTGATTGGCACTGGCAGGTGGAACTGACAGATGGCACTGGCAGGCACTGATTGGCACTGGCAGGTGGCACTGGCAGGTTGGACTAGATGGCACTGGCAGGTGGCACTGGCAGATGACACTGGCACTGGCAGGTGGCCCTGGTTGGCACTGGCACTGGCAGGTGGCACTGGCACTGGCAGGTGGCACTGACAGGTGGCACTGGCAGGCACTGATTGGCACTGGCAGGTGGCACTGGTTGGCAGGTGGCACTGGTTGGCATTGGTAGATGGCACTGGCAGGTGGCACTGGATGGCACTGGCAGGTGGCACTGGTTGGCAGGTGGCACTGGTTGGCACTGGCAGGTGGCACTGTTTGGCATTGGCAGATGGCACTGGAAGGTAGCACTGGATGGCAATGGCAGGTTTCACAGCCGATAGTGTAACTGTGTGAAACTGTATGGAGAGAGAGAGAGGAGAGCTGACAAATTCAGCATGATGTCGGAGGTGGGTAGGACACGGGGTGGGTGGGACCCAGCAGCTATCCAGCCAATGATTGGGCTGTTTAAGAAAGGGGTGGGGCCACATACACGTAGTGGCCTGCCCAGATTCCATCCCATTGGCTGGTGTTGGATAGCTGGGTCCCGCCCACCCCCGACATCCAACCTCAATTTTGACAGCTCCTTTCTCTCTCCATACAGTTTCACACACCACGGCGCTGCTCTGTCAACAGCGTGTGGAGAAGGGAGGAGGAACCCCATGTTCCTCCTCCCTTCTCCGATATATCGGTTGACCTCTACCTTCTTACGATTCCAGGGGGGGGGCAATTCCCCCCCCCCCCTTATCCTATGCTGCGGACGCACATGTCTAATGCATGTACTGATTTTATACAGTATATTCCAGAAGAATCAAAGGATCAGGATCATTTTTTAAATGGGAATGTGTAGAGTATTTTGAGCACCAATTTTGAATTCATGGTCATTTCTAATGTCGCTTTCTTTCACATTTGTATAGCTTTAATTTTTTTAAAATAAATATATTCATTAGTCACTAGATGGAGCTCTCAAAGAAACATAAAAGATTAAAAGCAAAAGTGGTCAGTCTCTTTTTTTGACATTTTTTTTAACTTGGTCTGCATATACAGTAGGTTTATGTTTTTTCCAAGCATGTATAAAGTTAAATTCCTGGTATAGCATTTGTACATATTAGTCCAGCCTGGACCAATGTCAGTACGTATGTGCCATACCTGTTTGATCCCTGTGGAAGCTGGAAATCACTGTAGTAATCTCCACTAATACAGAGATCGCTGCTAGCTTCAGGGTCCCGGAAGCTGCTGTGATTAGGCATACCAAAGGTGTGGCACATACATACTTTCATTGGTCAAAACTGAGCCAATATAACTATATAAATGACAAACCTGGAATTCAGCAACCCTTTTGGAACATAACTTTCTAAGGTTTGTTATGAACTTGGAAGTATTATTGTCTGTGAATAAATGATTTTTTTTTTTTTTTTTTATCAACTACTTTTGTATAAATTCTCTGCTGCTAAAAAAACCCCTGGGGAAACTTCCTATTTTTTTTTTACATTTGGGTTATGCAGCTTTGGGGGCTCCCACATTGTGTTTTTTCCTTCTTTCCTTCCTCCTCCCACACATGTGAGCCTCGATACGAGCCAAGGCACATCGCCAATTTCTTGAATATTTGAATGTATACAATGCAGGTATTTTCCTCCAGTCACAGATTCCCCAGTCTCTTTCTCAGCAGCGTCAGCTGCACTGAAGATGAAGAAACAGGAGGCAGAGGCTCCTCCCCATTCATAAACGGAAGCATCATAAACAGTTTACTATGCTCAGTTATAAATGGACAGTCAGTGGTTACCGACTCTGTTCATTCAGAAAAGGAAGGAGCAAGTAAATGACATATTTAGCAGCTCCTTTCTCCACTCTCCATCCTGACAAATCCGGGACGAGGGGGGGGGGCGGAGGAGGAAACAGAGGACACAGGGAGCCATAGGAGGACACCAGGAGCTGGAGGAGGACACAGGGAGCCATAGGAGGACACCAGGAGATAGAGGAGGACACAGGGAGCCATAGGAGGACACCAGGAGCTGAAGAAGGACCCAGGGAGCCAGAGGAGGGCACGGGGCCCAGAGATTAAGGGACATTTGATGGACAGCCACGGATGATCGGTGGGTGGAGTTACAAGCACTGATCTCCCTGTGTGGCTTTCAATGATCCAGCTGACAGCCCCCCCCCCTGAACTCCCCACACCGCCGCAACGATCATCTGTGAGGCTGCCCAGGCCCCCCTGCTGAGCTGAGGATGCCGGGCCCGGTACAACAGGACTGGCTGTACTGGCTTATCGGGGGGCCCTGTCCCTATAGGGGAATTAAGACCTCCTTACTCCTGCTGGTGATCCTGCTATTGATAACTAACAATCTATACAGAGGAATCAGGAACCCCTTCCTCCTGCTGGTGATCTCTATATTAATAACTAAAGATCTATATAGAAAAATTAGGGTCTTCTTCCCCTTGTATAGGGGAATTAGGACTTCCTTCCTCCGGCTTGTAACCCCTTTAGTGAAAATACTCCATGTTACAAACACCCCATGCTACAAATACTCCCAGGGATATTGATCATTTTGCACTCCTTTGTGGCATTAGGAAAAAGACATACCTTGCCTTTCATACTGTCAGTTATAGCACTTGTAAACAGATTAGAACAGGACCTTGTATAAAGCCTTGGAGTACACTACCAATGATTGGTATCTGTTCTGAATGAACCCCATATACAACCACTCAATCCTATCTATACTTTAGGCAACTGCATATCCACTGAACCTCACAAAGGTTAAGTCCTAGCTTGTACAACTTTTGTGTGAGATTATTATGTGGAACGGTAGCAAATGCTTTGCTGAAATCAAGGTAAGCAATGTCCACAGCACCACCCTGCACAAAACATTTGTGATATACAAACCTAGAAACTTTCCAAAGTTGGGGAATTGGGAAAGTGAGGATGCCAGCAGTGTGCCACAATGTAATGGAGGCAATGCTTAATAGTGATTCAATTAATGCTCCATGACCGAGTATGGGGTTAACATTACAATTACAAATGATCCAAAGGGATTGTGCAATAATTAAAATATCAAATCTATAAGCAAAAATACAAATAATGCTGTGGAAAAATCATGTTATGACTGATAACACTCAAAGTTCATAAATTATTCAACATTCATTGAGGCATAGTCCACCATGAAAGATGAGTCCCTTGAGTAGAAGAAAAGCCACCCGTGTGAGGGCACAGTAAGATGAAAACTTTTCCCTTGTTGTGCGGTCCACCACCATGTAATAAAATTAGCGCGCTTACCAGAAAGAGTGGACTCATCTACTGGTATGTATTGAGTCAGTCAAGCAATTGTGAGAAGATATCACAACCGTATCCAGCTCCCTTTCCTCTAATCTTAAGACCCCTTTGGGAAGAAGTCAATTCACTACTCTCCCCTTGAACTGCTAATGCATCACCTGCGTCTCCCTGTTCAGTTTTTATCTCCTTGTAAACATTAAAATCACTTTGTGTATTGGTCAGCATTAGGCTTATGTATCCAAGACAGGATGGGTGGCAGCAACAGGAGAGCTGGAGGAGAAGAGAGAACAGCCTGCACCTCCTTACAGCTTTCTCTTCCTCCCCAGTGCCAGCTTGCTGCTCCCTATTCCTAATTGACAGGATTAGGGATACTGCTGTCACTACTGCTATAAGATTATAGCATCATAGTCAGAGAAAACTAAAAATTGAAAAGCCAGAGTCTCTGTGCGAGATTTGGACAGTTCTTAGGGATGGTGATATAGTCGATAGTCGAAAACTAATCAGATTAGTCTGACATTATCTGCCACCAGTAAAGCATTGCAGCAGAGCTGGGGCAAATTGAAAAATCGGAGGCTCAGAATGAGATCCAGAGAGTTCCCAGGTATAGTCATAAAATTTAAGATTAGTCTGACATAATATTTCATCAATAAGATTATGTCAGACTTTCATGTTGCTTTGGACCCAGCAAGTTGTGGGTTGTAAATGATCAATGATCCTTCTTTTTAAGAGTGATTTCATTAGTTTCACTGCTACATATATGTTAAACTCAGTGGCTTGTAGTTGCCAGCTTTTTCCTTATTATCCTTCTTAAAGTGGAGCTCCACCCATAAGGGGAAGCTCTGCTTGTTTCCACACTGCTACATTTGGTACTTTTTTAGGGGGGGGGAGTGGGTAGCTGGTTTTGACAGGTACCCGCTCGCACTTCCGGATCACAGTGCTGTGCCGATCTACAGTTATGTCTGGGCCCTCCTCCTTCCCCTTGCAGCCTTCTGGGATACCCACAGGTCCCAGAAGACTGCGGGACCATTCAGACAGTGCAGCACAACTCGCACATGCATAGTAGGAAACCAGCTGTGCAGCCAGAGGGCTGCACTGCTGGTTTCCCTTACTAAAGATGCTGAATTACTGATTACTGAAGAATTTGTTCTGGTGCTGACATCGCTGGATCCCTGGACAGGTAAGTGTCCTTATATTAAAAGTCAGCATCTACAGTATTTGTAGCTGCTGACCTTTTATTTTTCTGGGGGAGACTGGAGCTCCTCTTTAAGCTACAATATCAGCTGTCTGTCAGTGATGGGGAAACCTCTCCTATAAGAAAAGTTTAATTAAAAAGAGGAGTTAATGGACAACAGTTCTCAGTGGCTCAATGGAGTATCTTAACCACTTGCCCACCGCCCGCCATCGTTATACGTCGGCTGTTTGAAGAGGAATATCATTGTTATGGCAGCAGCTAGCTACCATAATCCCGGGATCCTCTTCAAGAGTGGGCGGTCAGCTTTCAGATAAAAATGGTCTCTGCGACGGATTTGCTGCAAAATCACTTTAATCGGTGGTGGGAGAGGGCCCCTCCCGCCACGCTCCAGTACCCTCTGTCGCTTACCGGAGCCGCCGGCAGCGGCGGAGGCGATTGACCCCTTTCCTGTGTGTGGTATGAAGCTGAGTGAGGGGAAGATGGCCCCCCACCCAGCTCCATACCAATGCAGGGTGAAAGCCATGTTTAAAACGTCACTTCTGCCCATAGCTCTTAAAGGGACTTTTTTTTTTTTTCAAATTACCTTTTTTTTTAATTGCATTTTAGTGTAAATATGAGATCTGAGGTCTTTTTGACCCTAGAACTCATATTTAAGAGGTACAGGGCGTACACACGGTCGGACTTTGTTCGGACATTCCGACAACAAAATCCTAGGATTTTTTCCGACGGATGTTGGCTCAAACTTGTTTTGCCTACACACGGTCGCACAAAGTTGTCGGAATTTCCGATCGCCAACAACGCGGTGACGTCAAGCACGTACGACGAGACTAGAAAAGGCCGGTTCAGAACCAAGCGCGGCACCCTTTGGGCTCCTTTTGCTAATCTCGTGTTAGTAAAAGTTTGGTGAGAGACGATTTGCGCTTTTTAAGACTCGTGGCTTTCAGATCGTTTTCTGCCGTTCAGTTTGTGCTTGTGGGTTTGTATCTGCTCTTCAGTGCCTGCAGTCAGTTCATATCAGAGTTTTCTGTGTGATCTTGCCTGCTCGTTGCTGTTTTTCAGGTCGCTCTTCACAGGCCTTGCTGTTCTTCAGTGTGTTCTGTTACTTCGTTCTGAGCAGCCGACCGTTTTCTAGCCATGTTGCGTATGCGTACTCCTCGTAGAGATCGTGCTGTGCGGGGGCTTGGTGTTGGGGTCCTGACCTTGACACAAGTCCAGTCCATGAACAGGGTGGGGAGGAGTTCATGGACCAAGAATTGGTTGCTTCAGCGTGACCAGTTCTCTCATATGCCTTTGCTCCGTGAGATCCGTGAGAATAATCCTGATGATTTCAGGAACTTTCTCCGGATGACGGACCCCGTATTTCACCGTCTGTTGGCTTCGCTGACCCCCTATATCAGCAGGCAGGATACCTGCATGAGGCAAGCCATCACTCCGGAGCAGAGGTTGGTCGCTACCTTGCGGTATTTGGCCACAGGGAGAAGTCTGCAGGACTTGAAGTTCTCGACAGGCATCTCCCCCCAGGCTCTGGGGATCATTATCCCAGAGACCTGTTCTGCTATCATCCAGGTCCTGCAGAAGGAGTATATGAAGGTAAGATTTTTATCCTTTTATCTCACATTTTATTGTATTGAATGTTTGATAATATATTGTATTTCTTTCCTCATTCCCTAATTACCATGATTGTAATATGCTGTGAATGTCCTCTTTGTCCTCATGCATGCTGGATTTTTATGTAATTATTATTTTAGGTCCTTCATACATATTTGCCCTTCACTAACCTCCCCAGCATGGTGTCTCCTGCCCTATATCCACCTCATGTAGTCACTTAACAATGTATTTTATCAGCTCCATGGTAGTGCTTTACCCCAAACACCCCCTAAAATGTTTGTAAATGTTATTTTTGATTTAAATTCAGGCAGAGTGGCAGAGGCTTTTTTTTGTGGTGTCCCCAAATAATTTTTAGTAACCCTCCCTCCCCCCAACTGCTAAGTCAGCTGATCCCAATTCTCTATCCTCAATCATCTATCTGCTGACTTTGCCAAACCCATACACACTATACCCATCTATTTTGTGCTCAGATTTATGGATGAATTCCCCAAAGCATGTAGTGCAAGGGCCTGCCTGTATACTTTCAAATTGTACTGTTTAAAGTTTTTGTATGCTATTATTATCTTGATAGGTAATAGCAGAATGTCCAAATGTGTACAGTGTGTATTTATATCTTTGTATTATGACACTTCTTACCTGTCCAGTGGGCTGCCAATAGTGTAACTAAGGAGGGGCTGTTCCAAGTAATACCCATTATTTAGGCATTCATCTCTCAATGAAGTGAAGAGGGTTACCTGTCCAAGAGTCCCCCCCCCCCTATAGCGTTAGAAATGGCCCATGAGAGGGGGGGGGGGGAGGGGAATATGATAGGTGTACCTTATACTTTGTTGTTGTAAAATTCCCCTTAATAAATGCTATCTGGAGGTTGACCCATAATGTTTGTGTCTAATCTGCTTGCCATGTTTCTGTGAAAAAATAGTAATGTTTATTGTTTTTTCCTCAACAGTTTCCTTCCACGCCACAGGAATGGCAGACTGTAGCCTCCCACTTTGCCCAGCGGTGGGACTTTCCTAACTGCGGAGGGGCAATTGATGGGAAACACGTCCACATCGTCCCACCACCTAACTCGGGGTCGTACTATTATAATTACAAGGGGTTTAATAGTATAGTGATGTTGGCGGTGGTGTCGGCTAATTACGACTTCTTGTATGTGGACGTGGGGAAGAATGGCCGGATGTCCGATGGTGGAGTCATCGCCCAGATGGAGTTCTACAGGCGTCTCCAGAATGGCAGCTTGGACTTGCCAGCTCCAGAGGACAATGTGGAAGGTCTCCCATTTGTGTTCATTGCTGATGAAGCTTTTGCGCTGGGGGATCACCTGATGCGGCCATTCCCGATGAGGACCCTCACCCCGGAACAGAGGGTTTTTAATTACCGGCTGGCCAGAGCCCGAAGAGTGGTGGAGAACACATTTGGAATCCTGGCCAGCCGGTTCCGACTATTTCTGACACCCATTCATATGGCGGAGTATAAACTGAACCATATAATACTGGCGTGCTGTGTTCTCCATAATTTTTTAAGAAAACATTCTGCCAACTATGCTGGCTCAGTTGGGCCTGAGGCCGGAATCCTACATCCAACAACACTGACGGCGCTTGAAAGTGGCCGTCCTGGCTTGCCCTCCCTGAGTGCCTGTGATGTCCGGTTACGATACCTGGAGTTCTTTGCGGGTAGGGGGGCCATCAATATGCCAGACAATATGTGAAGCCTTTTTCAAATTAAAAAAAAAAAGAAATTCTTTGTGGACATTTACTGCTTGTGTTTGTTTTAGCTGACCCTGACAGAAATGTTTTGAGTGCAGAAAATGTCCTGATTGGGTAACCTTATACAAAGCAAGGAGGGCGGAGCCAGCGAGCGGCATGTGAGGAGCCTCTGAACGGAGCTCCGTAAGCAGACTACAGATCCTGCAGTGATCCTGGGCTAAAGACACCCACTTTTTTCTCAGGTGGAGGGGGATGAGTTCCGGGACACCCCGGGAGTCTCTGGGGATGGTGAAATACGGCCCCCCCTGGCCAAAATCGACCGGAGAACGGCTGGCGAAATATGCATGGGGCTCTCAAAATGGCGCCGACACACAGGAGGAGGACGAATGGCCGCCGCTACACAGGCCGGAGGATCCTTCACAGCAAACGCCTCCTCAGCAAGAAAGGGTGAGTCCTAAACCCCGGCGGGCTGATGAGCTGAAGAGGGGGAGATCCCTAGATAGGCTGAGAGACACTAGAGCCAGTGCTGACAGAGCGGTGGAGGGGGGAGAGGAGCCATCCCTAACACAAATTATGGAGGCCATACAAGGATGTCAGAGCAAGTTAATAAACCACTTTGAGGAGCTGAAGGTAGAATTCTCTTTCATGAAGCATGACATGCAAAAATTAAGAGAAAAGGCACAGATCACGGATCGCCGCCTTAATACATTGGAGGATGTAATCAGGCCATTAGACACTGCAGCACAAGTGACTAAGAAGACACTGTCTGAACATACATTAAAGATGGCGGATATGGAAGACCGTATGCGAAGGAACAATATTAGGCTGGTGGGGTTCCCGGAAGGGGTGGAAGGGAGACATCCTGAAGAATTCCTTGAGAAGTGGTTGTTGGAACATATGCCCTCTAATACCTTTACAAGTTTATTTGCAATTGAAAGGGCACACCGCATTCCAGGACGAGCACCTCCAAAGGGAGCCCCCCCTAGATCAATGATTGCAAAAGTACTGCACTTCCGTGACCGGGAAAATATTCTGCGGGGAGCCCGAACAGGCCCTGAGTTAACGATCGATGGATGCCGTATATCTATATATCCTGACTTTTCTGCAACTACACAGAAGCAGAGGGCTTCCTTTCATCCTGTAAAGAAGAGATTAAGGGAACTTAGCCTGATATACAGCATGCTCTACCCTGCCAAATTGAGGGTGGTGGATAATGGGAAAGTATATTTCTTCAACAATCCTACTGAGGCCTCAGAGTGGTTGGATACACGTGGTCGCCAACGAAATAGAGTCTCTCCCAACCGACCGTGAGTGAGTCCTGTGGAGACATCACTAGATTGGAGACCCAAAGAAGAAATGTCAGCAGAACCTGGGTTTTTTTTTTTGTGAAAATAAATAGGGGGGGGGGGGGGGGGTCCTATGGGGTTTTTTTCTTTTTCCTCTTTTTCGATCGTTTCCTTCAGACCAACCTAAAATGATATTCAGGTTTCTCCTATAAAAAATTTTTTTTTTGCATGCATGCTGGAAGCGTGGGAGGCGAAAAGGGTTTTTTAACCCCTGCATTATTCCCTCAAGAATGACATTTAGAGCTGTGCTTGCTAGTACATGGACATGGAAGACGCACTTATATACTAGTTTGTTGATCCTCCCATGCTGAACACAATATGGGGAACTGAACGTTTTTTTGTTTTGAATAAGAATTTTTTTTCTTTTATATTGGCATGGATATACCAGTTTGCTGACCCTATGGGACACATAATATAGGGAAATGAATATTTTGTGTTTACAATTTTTTTTTTCTCCATACCTCCTAGTACTGTTTGGAGGAGAGGGAAGAAGGGGGGAGGGAGAGGGAAAAGGGGGAAAAGTTTTGTACGGGACTGTTTATGTCAATTGCCAGCAATATATGCTAAGTCTGCAAGATGCTCTAGGCAATATATTTTTCTATTAGTAGATTTTGCTTACTGTTTTTGCCCCTTTTTTGTTCAATAGCAGGTGAACGGTTCTTGAACAAATACGGGTAGAACTGGCCGCCCTTTTGGCGACTGGTCTTATGTGACGGTTTTTTGAGTCGCATCTCTGTTACCTACTTATTTTCTGGTTATGGGAAAAAAGTGCCTGGCATGTTGGGGCTGGGTGCGGGGAGGGGGGTGGGGGCAGTTGGGCTGTTTACTGGGACAAAGGGTTTATGTTAATGCACAGATGGAATTATCTTTACTTGTGGATTCTGCATTAGGTACTGCCCAAGGTATAAAGTATGGGGGAATGTGTGTGAGGGGAGAAGCCTGGAAGCCCGTTTGTACAGAGAACCATA
The DNA here is from genome assembly GCA_037952925.1 of Lithobates clamitans. Taxonomy (NCBI): domain Eukaryota; kingdom Metazoa; phylum Chordata; class Amphibia; order Anura; family Ranidae; genus Lithobates; species Lithobates clamitans. Next base: position 3,354,755 of record JBBGZY010000797.1, on the reverse strand, counting down.
CCCAAGACTGGAGGGAATACCTCCACTCGACTCTTGTCTCTGCTTTTTCATATCTCACATGGAGGTAAATTTGAGGGTGGTGGCCTGGAATGTCAGAGGCCTAAATGCTAAGTTCAAGCGCTCCCTGGTGTTTGAATATATAAAAAAATACAAACCTCACCTGATACTCCTACAGGAGACTCATCTCCAGGGCTCCAGGCTTCTCTCTTTAAAAAGGGCTCACATTGCTGGGGCATATCATTCCAGCTACTCCTCGTATGCGAGGGGAGTCTCTACATTGGTCACCAAGGCCATGCCCATATCCATTCAAGCAGTAAGAACAGATGTTAAAGGGCGATATGTGATACTTGTTTTGAAAGTGATGAACATGACATTGACATTTGTGAATCTCTATGTTCCTCCTCCCTTTGCGCTAACTCATTTGGATGATATGATGAAGGATACATATGAGGTAGCGGAGGGGAGGATCTTCATATTGGGGGACTTTAATTCAGTTTCTGATTCAGTGTTGGACAGGCTGGGGGGGACGAGTGGTGCTCCCGCCCCACTGGCAGGATGGATGTCTGCTCATGGCTTTAGAGATGTCTGGCGGTTTCACCATCCTGATACTAGGGAATACTCCTGCTACTCCGAAACACACAGGACACTCTCCAGAATAGACACTATCCTAACGGAAGGGGAGGGCATGCCATTAGTTCAGAAGATGTCTTACCTGCCCAGGGCTCTCTCTGATCATTCCCCTATGCTGTTGGAGCTTAATCTGGGACCGAAGCCTGGGTTGCGACTTTGGCGGATGGAGGCTAGTTGGCTTCAGGAAGAATATATAAAAATTAAGTGCACAGAGGCCATCAAACATTACTGGGCTGATAATGCCGGATCTGGGTCCTTTTTGCTTCAGTGGGAGGCCTTTAAGGCCACGTTGAGAGGGGTGTTCATGGCGGAAGTAAAGGGATTTAAGAAGCAGTTGGCCTCCACACTACAGCATAGGGAAACAGAGGTCTCTCTGGCGGAGGCCGAGTATGTCAGGGATCCCACTGAGGAGAGGCTGTTGACATTGCGGATGACAACACGGGAGTACAAGACAGCACTAACAGACCATACTACGAAGCTTGGCCTCGCTCAACGTCGGCGTTTGTTTGAATTTGGTGACAAGAATGGCAGATTGCTGGCATACTTGGCAAGGCCGGAATACGTTCCGGTACATATTAAATCGGTTTTCGACGAATGTAAGTTGGAGGTCTGCGACTCAGCAGATATTTTGAACACTTTTGTCCTTTTTTATAAAGAATTATACAAGTCTTGTGCTCCTCTGGGGTCAGAAACAGTGGAAACATATATAGCGGACATTGATCTCCCAAAATTGGAGGAGGACGACAGCACTGCTTTGGAGGCCGGCATTACAGTAGAGGAAGTGGAGGAGGCAATTGCCTCCTTCCCCCCTAGAAAATCTCCTGGGTTGGATGGCTTCCCATCAGAGTGGTATCACACCTATCGCTATGGATTAGCTCCCCGCTTGCTTAGAGTGTTTAATGAGGCTAGGAGGGGCGGTGGGCTGCCCCCTTCTATGAGGGAAGCCTTGGTAGTCCTGATACCTAAAGGGGGGAAAGATCCTCGGGAATGTGATTCATACCGCCCGATCTCGCTAATGAATGTTGACACAAAGATATTGGCCAAAATAATTGCAAGCAGACTGCAGTCAGTCATTCCTAAGCTGGTGGACGCAGACCAAACAGGATTTATTCAGGGTAGGTGCACTCAGATGAATATCAGGAGGCTTTTCTTGAATCTTCAGACGGTCCATGACAACTCCGGGACTAGGGTGGTGGCCTCCTTGGATACAAGGAAGGCCTTTGATTCGGTTGAGTGGCCGTATCTGTTTCAATTGATGAAATCTTATGGTTTTGGCCCGGTGTTCATCTCATGGGTCCGGCTGTTGTATACGGACCCTTTGATTAGAATACGGGTCAATGGTATTATATCAGATCCCTTTCCCATTGCTCGGGGCACCAGGCAGGGGTGTCCACTTTCACCCCTACTGTTTGCCCTGGCCATAGAGCCCTTAGCGGTACAGCTGAGATCTAGTTCACAGTTGACTGGATTGAGGATCGGGGAATTTGAGGAGCGAGTGTCACTCTATGCAGATGACATGCTCTTATATCTGCAGGATCCTGGACCCTCGCTTCTAGAGGCTTTCCGACTGATACAGAAATTTGGAGATTATTCTGGATTCCGTATAAATTGGAAAAAATCTTCTCTTTTCCCTATAGATGAGGGGGTGACTGTTCCACTGGGATGCCCCATTCCATTATCTCCATCTTTCAGATACCTGGGAATTGAGATTCGACTCCCCATCTCCAAGTTCCTGGAGGCCAATTTGTCACCAATTGTGGGGAAGTTTCGGGAAAAAGTGCAAAGGTGGCAGAATTTACCGATCACCTTGATGGGAAGGATAAATCTATTCAAGATGATCTTCCTGCCAAAGTTTCTATATGTCCTCTCGAACTCCCCGGTCTTCGTGACATTGCGGGTCTTTAGGAATATTGACTCCATTATTGTCAGTTTTTTGTGGGGGTCTAAAGCTCCCAGGGTTTCTTTAAAGGTTTTGAAACTACCAGTTACATTGGGGGGACTTGCCCTTCCGGATCTGCGCTCCTATTTTATGGCCTCACAGCTCTCTTTCCTGCACTGGCGGTTGTCTCCACAGACACCTAATGCTACTGCCCTGTTGGAAGCTGCAATTGCCACATCACAGGAGACCCTGCAGAATGTCCTATATAGGAGGGGGGTTCCGGGTAGGAAGATAGGTTCGGTGATGGCGTTACCGGGAAGGGTTTTTCACCTGTGCTCTCAGCGACGAGGTGACGAACCCTTATGGCTGTCTCCTAACAGTCCCTTGTGGTACAATCGATCATTGGGGGAGTTTATGAAACTCTCTGATGGCCCAGGGTCATGGGCAAAATACGGTATTAAATATCTACACCAAATTTGTAGTGATGGTCGTTTGTGCACGTTTACCCAGTTGCGGGAGCAATTTGGAGTGCCGAGGTCTTGGCTCTTCCGATATGCACAATTGAGGCACGCAGCATACACCCAGTTTGGAGGGTCTGAGATCTGTGTCCAGAATACAGATTTGGAAAGGGTACTGCTTGACCCGGATGAGTCAAAGAGGATTTCCAGATATTACGGGGCGGTGGGTCCGGGTCAGGTAGCTCTGACCTCTAAGGCCAGGGAGAGATGGGAGGTAATCGTCCCGGAGTTGTCGGAGGAACTGTGGCAGGAGGTACTGGACACTTTTTTGGTGTCTGTTATCTCCTCCACGGACAGAATGATTCAATATCGATATTTACACCAACAATACTATACACCGACCAGATTGCATCGAATGCATAGGAGAGACTCTGCTATATGTCATAAATGTGGGAAGGAGGAGGGCACATTTGCACATATGGTGTGGGAATGTATGAAGGTGAGACCATTATGGTCTCAGGTTACTGAATTTATATCAGATAAGTTTGCTTTACCGAATATTTGCTCTCCTATGCGGTGTTTACTTGGGATTTTTGATCAAGAGGATTTGAATGCCCACACAAAACTGTTCCTAAGGATCCTGTATTTTGGTGTTAAAAAGCTTATAGCAAGGAGATGGATACATGAGGAACAATTGACGCTGGGGATGTGGATTAAAATAATAAACGCAGATTTAATGATGTATAAAATGACCTACGAGGCTAGAGGGGCTACCAAGAAGTTTAGGAAAGTTTGGTCTAGGTGGATAGACTCTGAGAATACTCTGGATATGGAGATGCCCTAATATGCTGTATGAGTGATAGAGTAAAAAGGCTGGAGAGATGATAATAGAAAGTTTGCTTCCCCTTTCTAGATGGGCTAGATATGGGTTTTTTCTTGGCTCCTGAGACAGGGCAAGCATACCGAAATGCAGACATCCCGGGGGAAGAAGGTGGGAGGGAAGGGGAGGGGGAGTGCATTGTTCTGTTATAGGGGGGGGGGGGGGAGAAAATGCACGTGTATACTAACATAAGACAGAATTGATGATGGGAAGAGCATATGTTAAAATGTTAAAATTGTAATATGACTGCTATATTTATGGAATTTCTCTGCCAATGGAACATATGGAATATGTGTAATACGAGTGATATGTATACTTGTTGTGCAAAATAAAAAACTTTTTTCAAAAAAAAAAAAACCTTATACAAAGCACTGTTGGCTGGTATTTCCTAAATGCAAAAACACATTTCACTACAAGTGCACTTGCAACTGCACTGAACCTGCACTTGTAGTGCAAAGTGGATTTGCCCTTAGGAAATAACCCCCATTTTTGCATAAAACAGCTATTACACCACCCCAAAAGTGTTGTAGTGTTGAGACAATAATCCACACATTCTTGAGTAACCAACTTTTTTATACCTGCACAATCACATGTGCATTTACCAAAGGTTTTTTAAAACAAACCAACATGTTTGTTGTATAACAATTTTTGCAGTAGCATTATCAAAAATCGAAATATCCATTTCAGATAAAACAGGCCTGTGTAAAACCAACAAGAAAGCCAAAAAACTTGAACTTACAAAGTTCACATTAGGTAAAACCTGAAGGCTATATCAGACATCAGTATTTAGGAACTGGGTTTGATATAGCGTTCAGATGGGGGGAAATCACCCCTGGAAAAGCCAAATTTGGAAGATGCACACCAATTTACGAATGTCAACATGTGCTATCTGCCATCAGGGGGGATCAAGGGACGTGTTTTGGGGGAGCAAGCCCTTCCTCAATGCTACTTTCTAATTGAGGAAGGGGTTGCACCCCCAAAACGCGTCCATTGATCTCCCGTGATGGCAGATAGCACATGTTGGCACACTGTGTGCATCCTCCAAATTTGGCTTTTCAAAACATTGCAAAAAAATTTAAAAGATTGAACCACAATACAAAAAGTGATTTTGTGGGGTTTAAATTCGCCCCAAAACATCAATGATGTTATTATTTTTTTTAATAACATCATGGATTTTTTGCTGGATGTTTTGCAGTTCGGCATTACACCCCATGATCTCCCCGATCAGGATCTGGGCACTTTCAGAAGTAAAGCGTTGGGGATCCACAACCTCATGATCACCTAAAAAGAGATAAATAAAAAAAAAAAGGTCTCAAAAATCTGCCACCATCCATCTCGTCTACCTGAGTCTGTGGTCGCAGACACTCACCTGTTGTGGTGCCAATCTCCACCACATCTTCTTCTTCCTCCTGCTCAGCTTCATTTGGGGGTATTTCACCTTCTTCCATAGGTGGGGGGTCTGTGGTCTCCTCGGATGAGGGGTGTCCTCCAAGTCTTTTCTCCCCTATGTAAAACAAAAATGGTATACTTAGCATACAGATATTTGATGGCAGAACTAGAAATAGGAAACATTGCTTGGAAGTGGGGTACAATTGTCTATTTTAGCCGAGTTCCAAGATGTATATTTTTTATTGGCCTTTGTCAAGCTGCAATACTTTACCTGTTTGGTACAAGCTTCACAGATGGAGACCCCCCTATAGTATACACTGGAGCACCTGTGTGGCCCCCTAATAAAAATGGTGTTCTTGTGTCCCACACTAGTGCTCCAGTGTCCAGATGTGAAAACAGCTGCTCAGTGTCCTCTCCTTACACACAATCTAGTTGGCATTTCATTCTAGTAACAAACCCATCTACACAAACAAATATTTGGCATCCAAGTAGGTCCAAAAAAAATGTGTGAAAATGCATATGGCCTAAACAATGGTGTTCTAGAGGCCGAAAGAAAAATGTTTGATACGAACGAATAATGGGCCCATGAACATTAAAGTTGCCCTTTTAAATGTTACAATTAATAAAAGCATATGAAGCAGAACGAACGGAATAAAGACAGAAAGAATAGGAACACAGCACAACTACTTACTTTTTTGCAGCACTCTCCGGATCTTTCGGTACTGCTCTGGCTCTCTCAACTTCAGGTCCGACCACCGCTTCCTGAGCTGTTCTTTAAATCTTCGTACCCTGAAATTCCTGTGCAGACTTTTGATCACTTTAGCAATGATTTTGGCCTTTCGGATGTTGGGGTGGGGGTAAGGCCCATACTTTCCGTCATAGTCGGACTTCCTCATGATGTCGACCATCTCCAACATCTCCCCAAAGGACATATTTGTGGCCCTTAAACGTCTCCTTCTGGATCGGGACGTGCCTGGATCCGGGCTTTCCTCCTCCTCGTTGCTATAATTAGCACACACCCGCTCGAACTCCGCCATCATGCTCTTCACCCACTGCGCCGAAACAAAAAGGGGCGGGCAATAGACTAGAAAGAACGTCAGGGGCAGGCGGAGTTACACGCATGCGCAGTGTGTATAAAGCATAACACGCGTGCGTATTACGTACGATCTGTGAGCGGAGGAAGGAGCATTGGACGCGCCGATCGTAAGAACGAAGGTAAGAGACAAACTTGTGCCTATACTGCTTCTAGATTGAAGCCTATATTGTAACAAGATTAGGAGAGTTTTGTCTGACATTAGGCTTTGTCTTGTGTTGTGTCTTGCAGTGAACATGGATATGGTACTCAAAGATAATGACTTCATGTCAGTATTCATAGATATGCTAAGGGAGCTGCCATGTCTGTGGGAGATTAACCACCCCCATTTCAAGAACCAAGCAAAGAGAAAGGCAGCACTGGAGCAATTGTGTGAAATTGTGAAGCTGGTGATCCCCACGGCAGACATCACCTATTTAAAGAAATTAATTGGTTGCCTCAGGAGTACATATCTAAGGGAGCGCAAGAAAGTCCTGGATTCACAGAGATCCGGAGCAGCAGATGACATCTATGTCCCCAGGATGTTGTACTACGACAGGCTGCACTTTCTGGCAGGCCAGACTGAACCCAGGCCATCCCTCTCCAGTCTTCCTTCCACGCTTCCTTCCCCCCCGGCTGAGGCTTCTGACGCCCAACCTGGGCCTTCCAGGCCACATGTGGAGGAGTCCAGATTGAGCCAGGTATAGCATTCCTCTAAATATTTCTGCTTGTCCAATCAATGATGTTAACTAGATGTTAGTTGGGAGTACTAATTTATGATTGTGATTGATGAAGCAAAAACTAAAACCATGTCCCTTTTTCATACACAGGGAAGTCTCAGCCAGGAGGTGGCCGGGCCGAGCCGGCTGGCCTATCTGCAGGTCCCTCCACCCCCCCTGAAAAGAGAAAGTGGCAGTAGGAGGAGTGCCCTAGAGGAGGCTGCTATGGGATTCTTTTGGAGGGCTACAGAGGTCCTGGGAGCACCCCACACCATGGAGGAGAACATTGCTGCCTTCATTGCATATAAAATGCAGAGGATGGAGAAGGGCCAAAAAGTCATGTGTGAGGCCCTCATATCGGAGGCTCTGGAGAAAGGTATGAGGGGCCAAATTACACCTCAGACACACCTTCGCGATGGTCCTCCTCCTCCTCCTGCAGGTCCTCCTCCTCCTCCCTCTCCTCCAGGTCCCCCCAGTCCTCCTCCAGGTCCTCCCAGTCCTCCTCCTCCTCCAGGTCCTACTCCTCCTCCAGGTCCTACTCCTCCTCCTGCCACATCTCCAACTGCACAGTCACAGCTGGGAAGGAAGCGTGAAAGGAAGACCAGAAAGTGAGGACCCTGGATCCAGTCTGGTCGGCCAAAAAATGCAGCCTCGTGTGGTACCACAGCTTGGGGACACACATGTCATCTGCTGCTATCCGGATCTCTGCGAATTCTGGACCAGACTGCCCTCTCTTACATATGGACTCCTCAGGCCACCAATTTTGATGTTGAAGAATTGATGTCTGCCGTGGGGGTCCCAGGCTTCGCTAATTTCTCATGTTGATCCAGTGTTGCCTTCCTCTTTGTTTGGTTCTGATCCCTTAATAAAGGATTTTTGTTTTGAATTATACTCTCCTATGTGTTTTCCTTCAAAAAGGACAGTTGGTTTGTGAGGGTTCAGGTACATTTCAAATATACAATGTGAAATGAACAAGGGACACCAACAACAAAAAATCTCCTGGAGATTAAATAATAAAAGATATCAATGGTGTTGGGGTAACTTGACACACAAAACACACCCAAAAATATTCAGGAGTAAAAATAAAAATAACATTGAACAAAGATCAGCCTTGGAAAAAATCCAAACATTAAAGAAAAAGAAAGGCTGAAAATCCAAATATATATATATATATATATATATATATATATATATATATATATATATATATATATATATAACTGTCAGATGTGACAACTAATAACAATATATTCAGGGAATCCCACTAAAAAAACACAAATAAAAGTTTGTGAGAAGTGTGTGTGAATATGAGCTGAAAAACTACTTCATTCTTGTCACATTATAAAGAAGAAGAGAGTGCGCTGTATTAAACCATTTTTAACATTGCAGCGTGACGAAAGTGCTGTATCCATTGCGAACGCTAAGTTTACCAGAACGAGCTGTCCCGTGTCGGAATTTCTTCTGAGCATGCGTGGCACTTTGTGCATCGGAACAGGCCACACACGGTCGGAATTGACGCGATCGGATTTTGTTGTCGGAAAATTTTATCTCCTGCTGTCCAACTTTGTGTGTCGGAAAATCCAATGGAAAATGTCCGATGGCGCCCACACACGGTCGGAATTTCCGACAACACGCTCCGATCGTACATTTTCCATTGGAAAGTCCGATCGTGTGTACGGGGCAGTACTGTCATGCTTTTTTTCTATTACAAGAGATGTTTACATTCATTGTAATAGGAATAAAAGTGACACATTTTTTTAAAAAGAACAATGTAAAAATAGAAAATAAAAAGTAAAATAAATAAGAAAACATTTTTTTTTAACACGCCCTGTTCCGACGAGCTTGTGCACAGAAGCAAACACATATGTGAGTAGCGCCCGCATATGTAAACGGTGTTTAAACCACACATGTGAGGTATCGCCACAATCATTAGAGCGAGAGCAATAATTCTAGCCCTAGACCTTCTCCGTAACTCAAAACATGCAACTTGTAGAATTTTTTAAACATCGCCTATGGAGATTTATAAGGGTAAAAGTTTGTCGCAATTCCACCAGCGGGCGCAATTTTGAAGCGTGATATGTTGGGTATCAATTTACTCGACATAACATTATCTTTCACAATATAAAAAAAAATGGGCTAACTTTACTGTTGTCTTATTTTTTAATTGAAAAAAGTGTATTTTTTCCAAAAAAAGTGCGCTTGTAAGACCGCTGCGCAAATACGGTGTGACAGAAAGTATTGAAACGACCGCCATTTTATTTTCTAGGGTGTTAGAAAAAATATATATAATGTTTGGGGGTTCAAAGTAATTTTCTAGCAAAAAAACTGTTTTAAACCAGTAAACACCAAATCTCAAAATGAGGCTCTGTCCTTAAGTGGTTAAATACATGTGGCAATTTGCACTTAAACTTTCAGTTTTTTGTCAAAATCACACAGCAATCAAAGAAGTAAAATGGTGATTTCGATTGTATGGCAACCCAGACTGCACCAGCTAAATGTGATTGAAAAATCTGATCACTGTCTAAAGATTGTTACAATTATTTCTATTTTAAATACATTTTAGTTTGATCAGAATTTTCTTATAACCTTCAAAAAAAGTTTATTGAAGCTGCCATTCCAACTATTTCGACAGAAATGTACACATTAATTCTGTTTTGCGGGTTTTGTTTATGAATAATAAATATATACAGTGGGAAAAATAATTATTTGATCCCCTGCAGATTTTGTAAGTCTGCCCACTTACAAGGAAATTAAGGGTCTATAATTTTTTATCATAGGTGTATTATAAATGATAGAGACAGAATATCAACCAAAAATCCAGAAAAAACACATGATAAAAATGTTATAAATTGAGTTGCGGTTCAGTGAGTAAAATAAGTATTTGATCCCCAAAAAAAACATGACTTAGTACTTGGTGGAGAAACCCTTGTTGGCAAGCACAGAGGTAAGACATTTCTTGTAGTTGGTTTCCAGGTTTGCACACATCTCAGGAGGGATTTTGGTCCACTCTTCTTTACAGATCTTCTCTACATCCTTAAGGTTTCTTGGCTGTCGCTTGGCAACTTGAAGTTTCAGCTCCTTCCATACATATTCTATAGGATTAGAGTCTGGAGACTGGATAGGCTACTCCATGACCTTAATATGCTTCTTCTTGAGCCACTCCTTTGTTGCCTTGGCGGTATGTTTTGGGTCATTGTCATGCTGGAAGACCCATCCATGACCCATTTCAGTGTTCTGGCTGAGGGAAGAATGTTTTAATCCAAGATTTTACAATACATGGGCCCGTCCATTGGCCCCTCAATGCGGCAAAGTCAGCCTGTACTTTTAGCAGAGAAACAACAACAAAGCATGATGTTTCCACCTCCGTGCTTGACTGTAGGGATGGTGTTCAGTGTTCTTAGGGTCATAGTCAGCATTTTTCTTCCTCCAAACACAGCGAGTTGAGTTAATGTCAAATAGCTCAATTTTGTTCCCATCTGAACACAGCACTTTTGTCCAAATCCTTCTCTAAATCATTTAGATGTTTATTGGCAAACTTCCGACAGGCCTGTACATGTGCCTTCTTGGGGAGGGGGACCTTGCGGGCGCTGCAGGATTTCAATCCATGTCAGGGTATTGTGTTACCAATGGTTTGTTTGGTGACTGTGGCCCAAACTGCCTTGAGATCATTCACAAGCTCCTCCTGTGTAGTTCTGGGCTTATCCCTTACTTTTCTTATGATTATCCTTACCCCATGAGTTAAAATCTTGCATGAAGCTCCAGACCGAGGGTGATTGATGGTTAATTTGTATTTCTTCCATTTGAGAACAATTGCTACAGCAGTTGTCTCCTTCTCACCAAGCTTCTTGCTGATGGTCTTGTAGTGCATTCCAGCCTTGTGCAGGTTCACAATCTTGTCCCTGACATCCATTGACAGCTCTTTGGTCTTGCCCATGATGGTGAGGTTTGAATGGAAAAAAGAGATTCTGTGGACAGGTGTCTTTTATACACATAACTAAACGAGTTGTCGTTAGGAGCACCTTCTTAAATTGACAGGACTAATCTGTGTACCACATGAGGGGAGCCAGTATTATGGTTGGGTGGTAGGGGACCAAATACTTATTTTACTCACTGAACTGCAACTCAATTTATAACATTTGTATCATGTGTTTTTCTAGATTTTTGGTTGCTATCATTTAAAATACACCTATGATACCAATTATGGACTCTTCATTTCTTTGTAAGCGGGCAAACTTACAAAATTATCAAATAATTATTTTTCCCCACTGTTTTTTTGGGGAAAAAGTAAAACAACAAAATATATATATACTTTTTAGAGTTCATGTAAAATGGATATACCGAAAAGGTCACAATATGGGGTTTATTTACTAAAGCTGGAAAGTGCAAAATCAGGCTCACTGCTGCATAGAAACCGATGAGCTTCTAACCCCAGCTTGTTCAATTAAGCTTTGGTAATAAAACCTGGAAGCTCATTGGTTTCTATGCAGAAATGAGCCTGATTTTGCACCTTCCAGCTTTAGTAAATAAACCCCTATGTGTGGAACTATATGACATACAGCATATGATGGAGTCTGTCATTAGCATTAGTACAGGAGCAACGAGTGAATAAAAAGCAATATGTAAATATATTAATAAAACACGAATTGTTGCCTGGTCCTATAAGGCAAAAAGAGCTTGCACCATGCGGTGCTTCAAAAGGCTTTTTCACATGGGAGGTACTTTTTCCCGCCCTCTAAAAAGCTATAATTTTTTTTTGTATCACTTTTCAGAGGGTGGTAAAACAGTGATCCTGCCAACTCTTGAGTGTTTGCTTTTTGTATTAAAATACCACACCGAAATGACAGCACATTCCACTTGCCCTTAATGTGTGTTTTGCATGCAGTACCGCCTGTCAATCCTTTGCAAGCTGTGCTTAAATTGCTTTGCTTTGTAGTCCCAGCATGTTCACAGCCCCACCCAGCCGCAGTGGTAGAATTTAACTTTGGGCAGTTGGGTAAAACCGTGGCTCACCTACCTGTTTTTACCATCATCTGGTTGCCCTGTAAAAGGAGACATAAAGTACTGTGTGGCACCAGAGGATTACTTTGGTGTCTGTAAGTCAATGTTTCTCAACTCCAGTCCTCAAGGCCCCAACAGATCATGTTTTCAGGATTTCCCTCTGATGAAACAGCTGTGGTAAAAAATAAGGCAGTGAAACTCATCCAATCACAAAATAATGGAAAGCCTGAAAACATGACCTGTTGGGGCGCCTTGAGGACTGGAGTTGAGAGACATTGCTGTAAGTAAATAAGAGCATAGGAGGAAAAGTGAAAATGCGGTTATCTTTATATCATTTTTTTAAGCCATGAAGACAAATGGATAATGTAGATTATTGGAAAGACACAGGGATGGGTGTTAAGACAGCTGTATTCATTTTCTCATTTCCCATTCAGTTAATGGATTTTGCTGTCACCATTTAATCATCCCGTCTTGAAAGGAACACATATGTTCTTCCTTACTAACTTTCAGTTACAGGAACCCAAATCTTCATGTGTATTGAAAAATGTCCTGTGGGTAGTCAGTTCCCAGCAGCCGCAGCCACATTTACTTTAAATATTCCATTTACCCAAATTGGAACGGCAGCAAAAGTTTAAAGTGACAGATTGATTTTAAGAGTTCAGATCCTGGAGAACAAATCATCAGACTCATGAATCTCAAGTACATTTAATGGAGCATGTAATGAGTGCTAGTTATGGTATGAAATATCTGTGTTCAGAATGTTCAGAAAGGTGAGAAATGGGTCACTATTATTTTATGGCTATTGGCACAAAATATTAATTAAAAGCACAGATATCCTTCATGGTCAGTTCTTATCTTGCTCCTTGGTGTGTTTCCAAAATGTTTGCTCAGCCTAGGAGTGCGCAGGTGAATTCCTCTTTTCGTTGCTGAGAGATCTACAGTACCTGCAAGTTGGCTGTATCTTTATTTTAAAAATGCAATGTGCTGCTAATGCTACTAAAAATGATACACCATCTCTATCACCTATATGTTCTTTATATTTGTGTGCTGATTAGCTTTCTGTGCAAAAATGCAGAAAATAACCTGTGACCACTATTTGATCTCTTTGAGATCACATAAATACATACTGTAACAATAATATGTTAGAAAACACCAAACAATAAATAACACAATATAGTCTGCAAAAATTGATAAATAGTTACACTAATACTAAAATTATTATTGCCAAATCAATGAAATATTCAAGTGATGAAAAGTGCCCAGTGCTTCAATATTCACAAAATTCAATAAAAGGTGTCCAGTGCTTCAATTCCACAAATGCAATAACCCCTTCTTCATTATATCTTCACTGCTTAAAATGAGCATGCAAGGTCATGGTTAAAATATTTTACTATATATTTTTTCCACTCAGTAAATATGACATATTGCACATTATGTAGTCTTGAATCCAGCCAGCAGGTGTACCGTTTTGGCCTTTTTAGTTTTACATGTTTTTACATGTTTGCAATTATCACCTTACCTCCTTATTGTAAAAAGCTATTTGCTTACAAAGCTCAATAGCTCAATATAAAATGTACATATACCAGTGAATAAGAAAGGCTTAACCGATCATTTATCAGAGGGTTCTGATCTGATTGGTTCCAATCATTTATCAGAGCGAGTCTAAAGCCAGGGAGCGCCTCCTGTGCCCTCTCTTAAAGGTGTTTTTTCACCTTAATGCATCCTATACAGTAAGGTGAAAAAACTTCTGGCAGTGACCGGCCCCCCAGCCCCCATGTTTTACTCACCTGAGCCCTGGAATTTCTCAGCCGGAGACGCACTCTTCCTCATGATCTCCTCATGATTGAATAGATTGATAACAGCGCAGTCATTGGCTCCCGTTGCTGTCAATCAAATCCATTGATGCGGGCACCAGGAGCGGGGCCGAGTCCGGCATTTGTGTCTATGGACACCGAATGCTGGACTCGGGAGCACGCCCGCAAGGCAACCCCCCAGGAGAGCGCTTCCCCTAGGGGGTTATCTGATATGGGGAGGAGCCACGAGAGCCACCAAGGGACCCCAGAAGACTGTGTTCAAGGCCACTCTGTGCAAAATGAACTGCACAGTGGAGGTAAGTATGACATATTTGTTATTTTAAAACAAATAAAACTCGAACCTTTACAACCACTTTAAGCTAATTCTTAGTGCTCTAGAAATCCTTTGATGTGCAATAAATGTTTATTTGCAAAACTAAGAATGTATATATAGTGCACCCCCTAAGGAGCCGCTGGTGAACTTGATTCCTTTTCCCAAGTTAAAGTGCACACAGCCAGGTACACACCATTTTCTACACTCTTCCACTAGCTTGAATAGAACAGTCTAAGGGTGGCTTTTGATGTTCTATTGAAACATTGAACTTGGATGAGGTGAAAGGAGCATGGGATACCCCAAACTGGTGAACTGAACTATTTGAGGACTCTTATCTATTTCAATGAGCTGCACAAAAAGTCCCATAGGCACTTAGCTGCTGATGACTGACTATGACATCTTCCAGAAGACCAAGAGCTACATACAGTCAGCATCCAGCACTTAGGTCATCTACTCACAATGCCACAGAATCATTCATTGCCTCCCTCCTATATTCACCGAATACTCTTCAGTGAGGGAAATGCAGACTCACACCACCATAGGACAGCTGGACACTTTTCTCCCAGCTTCCTCCTGGTACTCTTCAGTGAGATTCTTCAGACCCAAATTGTCTAAACTTTGCAAATACCCCCCCCCCCCCCACGACTAAAGCTCCAGCTGGAACCTTAATGTCTCCTAGTACCTCCAGCGATCCTGCCCCGGGGCAGAGCCCCTGCACATGCAATCTCCTCTAGCAGGAGCTGGACCCAGGAACTGTCTCTGCCTTTATAGGCTCTCCAGCCCAGTGTTAATTTTGACGTCAAAATTTCAATTTAGTTTTAGCCATAGTCTTTTAAATAAAATTACATTTTAGTTTTAGTCGTATTTTAGTCATCTGAATTGTTTAATCATATTTTAGTCGACTAAAATCGAATGGGTTTAATTAAATTGTAATACATTATTTAAGCATTTCTCTAGAATTGACAAACTCATTATATATCCTGGAGTAAAAATCTCTTAACATGTTATTATTTATGGTATAAGGCCCCTTTCACACGATCGGCCAGCTTGGATCCGCCTGTCCGTTTTTCAGGCGGATCGGAGTGGGCCACTTATTGACTTCTATGGGCAGGCGGATATCAGTGGAGATGTGTCCGTTCACGCACGCCTGCCATCTGATCCAACAAGATCCGCTCAAAACAGACGGATGGCGATACGTTCGCCATCCGTCCAGCGAATCGGATCGGATGAAAACGGACAGGCTGTCCATTTTCATCCAATCTCCCCATAGAGAACAGTGGGGCTCTGACAGGTCCATCCCTGCACAATGAGCGGAGAGGGACATGTCATCTGCCTGCTTAGCAGGGATCAACAGAGCGATTCCCCCCGCTGAGCTAGCGGATCTGCCCTGCGTGAACGGAGCCTTAAGGTTTGAACATGCACTACAGACACAGATTTAGCCGTTGTGATATATAATGTCTTTATAAATAAAACCAAGTTTCATAAACATACAAACAGAAATACAATGTAAAAAAACACCTAAAAATCTGCAAACTCTATTGGCTGTAATGCAATTGCACATATTACCTGAATATATTACTAACATTAAATATTAGGGAAAAAAAAATAAGAAAAGCCTTTTTCTTAATTTTCTTTTCTTTCATCAGCTTAGTAGATGCCCCCTACATATTCTTATGTGGTAGTGCAGTATTCATTTCAACGTCAATTTTTGATTTAGTCATAGTCTTTTGACTAAAATGCCATTTTATTTTTAGCCATATTTTAGTCATCTAAATTGTTTTGTTTTGGTTTAAGTCATATTTTAAAATAGTGTTAATTTATGCGACAAATGTATTTTCCGCTGATTAAATTAACACTGTTACAGCCACCTAGTGGGCACACCTCCACAGGGATTGGTTTGATTCCCCATTAATATTCATTCTGCCCAGACTAAATTTACCTAACAACCTGCACTAATCTAACAGGGTGCAAAATATATATAATTATATGAGATAAAAGAACCCAGTGCTACTAATTGTTGTCACATTAGGATTGGATGGTGTATGGGACTGTTATTATCGTTTTTGACAATTTGCACATTTTTTCTTTGGGATATATATTTCAAGAATTATATCTGCTACATTATACTGATGCATATTGTTTATTTGCTTTCTGATGTTTTTGTTATATTGCACATTTTTGCACAGATTTAATTTTTAAGACTCATATCACTTTTGTTTAGATTGTATAAATTAGGGAGAGGATTTAATTACATATATGGAAACAGTAATTCAGTTCTAGTGGGGAATAGGAAAGATTGCCCACATCCCTAATAACACATCAAAAAGGCAACAAAACCCTCTAACGGGACTTTATAGGGCAATGACTCCAAAAGTAGTGTATGCAAACACTATTTTTGGAGTCATTGCCCTATAAATTCCATTTAGAGGGTTTTGTTGCCTTTTTGAGGATTTAATTACAGAGCGCTTCACGTATCATTTTAGATATATATAATTATACACAAAATAAAATAAAATAAAACATCAGTATAAAAATATATAAACCTGGAACAAATGTAAAGAATAAAATGGGCCCAAAATATTATAGATTCTCTTTGAGGCATCTCCTGCTTTGTCCTTTATTTTAGCATGTTCCTTTCACTTTTCCATTGCTTGATATTGTTCAACATGGCCCAAGCCAGACCCATTGCTACCATTCCCTGTGTCACAGGTGAGTCACTTCCCATTGCAGAATGTGGAACAAACAACACGTTTTGACTTTATTAATGATAAATTCATAAAGGTGGTAAACTGATTGATAAAGTCATTCTAACGAAACGCGTCAGTAGCTAGGGGTATACCACACATGGCATTGGATCCCTCTCTTAGTGTACTGTGAGGCAAAAAATATTGAGCCTCACCCGGGGGGGATTTAATACATGCATAGTGCATATGTCCAGTGCAGTTTGAGGCACATTAATCACAGTAAGTGTATTGGTTTTATAATTCAATAAATGTTTTAAAAAGGGATTTACACTATTAGAGTCTTTTATCTGTTGTTGACATGGCTTGGAGTGGAAGACAGAAGTGAGAGAGAGTGGCTCGGATTTCTATTACAGACAAGTGCTGTCAGATCTTTAATAAGGAAAAAGGTCATTCTGTTCTGGTGAGTGATCCGTCCACACTGGTGTGTGGGATTTTCTTCACGTAGTATTTATACACAGCAAGATGGTGGTTGGAACAGCATCATTTTTTTATAAACTCACAACAATGGAATGCAAAATTTTGAAGGAGTGATAACTCCCACAGAGACTTTGGGCACATTATGATCTATATTTTAGGGTTATTTGATGGTGTTGTTTTATGTGTATTTATTTTTGCAGAAGAAAATATGTGTAGTGTTAAAGATTTGTTCATGTTTTGGTATTACAATTTATTGCAGCATAGGTTTAGGTTTTAAAATTAAGGATGTGCTACGCTACATCATATATACATTTTAAAGGAAAGCTGTTGGAATTATTTTACGCACTGCATATGAATAACAGATATCTCCACATGACTAGAATCCCCAAAAGCATGGGTGCATGTAAGTAGCTGCATAGGCTAGAAAGAAGTGAGGACAGCAACACAGAGTTAATGGCATTAAAAAAGTGGTCCTTCAAGTCTGTTCCAAATTTTATTAAACTTTTGTGTTAACTTTTTTGTCTAAGTATACTGTAGATCTACACTATATTATCAAATCTTTTGGGACATCTGCCTTTACACACATGAACTTTAATGGCATCCCAGTCTTAGTCTGTAGGGTTCAATATTGAGTTGGCCCACCCTTTGCAGCTATAATAGCTTCATCTCTTCTGGGAAGTCTGTCCACAAGGTTTAGGAGTGTGTCTATGGGAATGTTAGAGCATTCTTCCAGAAGCTCATTTGTGAGGTCAGGCATGAGAAGATGAGGAGGCCTGGCTCGCGGTCTCCACTCTAATTATTTCCAAAGGTGTTCTATCGGGTAAGGTCAGGACTTTGTACAGGCCAGTTAAGTTCCTCCACCCCAAACTCACTCATCCTTGTCTTTATGGACCTTGCTTTGTGCACTGGTGCCCAGTCATGTTGGAACAGGAAGGGGCCATCCCCAAACTGTTCCCACAAAGTTGGGAGCATGAAATTGTCCAAAATGTCTTGGTATGCTGCCGCCTTAATGCCCCGTACACACGGTCGGAAATTGATCGGACATTCCGACAACAAAATCCTAGGATTTTTTCCGACGGATGTTGGCTCAAACTTGTCTTGCATACACATGGTCACACAAAGTTGTCGGAAAATCCGATCGTTCTGAACGCGGTGACGTAAAACACATACGTCGGGACTATAAACGGGGCAGTAGCCAATAGCTTTCATCTCTTTATTTATTCTGAGCATGCGTGGCACTTTGTGCTTCGGATTTGTGTACACACGATTGGAAATTCAGACAACGGATTTTGTTGTCGGAAAATTTTATGGCCTGCTCTCAAACTTTGTGTGTCGGAAAATCCGATGAAAAATGTGTGATGGAGCCCACACACGGTCGGAATTTCCGACAACAAGGTCCTATCACACATTTTCCGTCGGAAAATCCGACCGTGTGTACGGGGCATTAGAGTTCCCTTCACTGGAACTAAGGGGCCAAGCCCAACCCCTGAAGAACAACTCCACACCATAATCTCCCCTCCACCAAATGATTTGGACCAGTGCACAAAGCTTCTGGAAGAAACATTCCCATAGACACACTCCTAAACCTTGTAGACAGGCTTCCCAGAAGAGTTGTTGCAGCTGTTATAGCTGCAAAGGGTGGGCCAACTCAATATTGAACCCTACGGACTAAGACTGGGATGCCATTAAAGTTCATATGCGTGGAAAGGCAGGCATCCCAATACTTTTAGTAATATAGTGTATGTTTATCCCAAGCCTCAAGCATCACATACTCTCTGGTAAAATAATACTTTCTAGGATCAGTTTTGAACTTTCCTACTGCTAGCTTGAGGTCATGTCATCATGTTCTTGATAATGGCTTCATATTGGAAAAACATTTTCTTTACATCTCTCAGTTCTGTGCTGAATCCCAGCATGGCAAATATACAGTATAATAAGGAACAGACCAATGCAAATTGTATTTAAGTGGACCTTGCATGTAGTGCCATTTATGTTTGCTAGACTGACTGCTTGTAAGCTTGTAATGTTGCTTTTAGTTCCGCTTTAAAGGAAGTTGAAAAATAATAGACTTACTGACAGGATTAAAAGGTAATAAATCTAAGTTACATGGGCACTCAGAAAAACAAAGACGGCTCTGTTAATGCTACTGAAAGACTGTATCATAAATATAATTTTAACATTGTATAACAAATATTGTGTAACGGGAAACACATTCGCCCTTTAGCTGGCCATACATTATACAATTTTCTTGTTCAATTTCCTTTAGATTTACCTTCAACTATGTAGTGCAAGGACCTGCCTGATTGCATACAAATTGAAAATGTTTAGGTTTGACCTCAGATTATATGATTTTGGTAAATATAAAAGGAAATTGTACAAGAAAATTGTATGGCCAACCTTTAACCTATTCCTCCCCAGTAGGGATGAGCCGAACACCCCCCTGTTCGGTTTGCACCAGAACATGCGAACAGGCAAAAAATTTGTTCAAACACGCGAACACCGTTAAAGTCTATGGGACACGAACATGAATAATCAAAAGAGCTCATTTTAAAGACTTGTATGCAAGTTATTGTCATGAAAAGTGTTTGGGGACCTGGGTCCTGCCCCAGGGGACATGGATCAATGCAAAAAAAAGTTTTAAAAGCGGCCGTTTTATCAGGAGCAGTGATTTTTTTTTATAGATTTTGAGGGGGACCCCACGCCATTTTTTTTTTAAATTTTGGCCGGGGTTCTCTTTAATATCCATACCAGATCTGAAGGGCCTGGTATGGAATTTAGGGGGACCCCCCATGTCATTTTTTTTTTTTTTTAATTTTGGTTCAGGGTTCCCCTGTGGGGAATTCCCATGCCGTTTTTATCAATGAACTTTTATGTGTATTGTCATACCGGCAATTCATTAATAGCCGCGAGTAGTTTTAAATTACTTTTTTTCCTTTGAAATGTCATTTTGCTGTCAGACTGTTCTAAACACAGGAAACATGCGCCCCTTTACAGGCATACTATAGACACCCCCCAGGTACGAAATTTAAAGGAATATTACACTTTCATTGTTACACTTTAAGCATTATTAAAATTACTGCTCCTGAAAAAAACGTCTGTTTTTAAAACTTTTTTTGCATTGATCCATGTCCCCTGGGGCAGGACCCGGGTCCACAAACACTTCTAATAACTTGCATATAAGCCTTTAAAATTAGCACTTTTGATTTCTCCCATAGACTTTTAAAGGGAGTTCCGCAGCTTTCTAATTTGCCGCAAACACCCCAAATTGTTCGCTGTTCAGCGAACTGGCGAAAAGCCAATGTTCGAGCCGAACATGAGTTTGACTCGAACTCGAAGCTTATCCCTACTCCAAAGCCCTTGGTTGACTTCAATGATGTGGCGGAATACTATCAGCATAGCGCCCCCCCTCCCCCCCCCAGGGATCCCCTGCATGGTAAACCAGCCTGGCCTAATCAGTATTTCATGGAGTCCTCCTACCACCTGCCTCAGACTTTGCTGGCACTGAACCTTGTAATATGCCCATAGACACAATAAAATTTCCAGGGGACATTACCATATAGGTTAGAGCATAGGTCTCCAAACTTTCTAAAAAAGGGCCAATTTACTGTCCTTCAGACTTTAGGAAGGCCGGACTATTGCCATTGGAAATATAAAATGTCCCAGCATCAGTGGTAGCATCATTGGTGTCATTGGGAAGAATCGTGCACATCATTGGTGTCATTGGGAATAATCGTGCACATCATTGGCGTCATTGGGAGGAATTGTGTCCCATCATTGGTGTCATTCGGAGGAATTGTGCCCCATCATTAATGTCATCAGGGGTAGCCCTTCCATTAATGGCGCACGGGCGCCGCCCCCCCTACCCATGACCGCCTCCCCCATCCATGCATCTGGCCCATTTCAGGACACCAGATGCATAGATTCCAATGCGGGGGGTGGGTGTTTTTTTGAAGCACCTGATTAGAGCCAGGGGCTTCAAAATAGGGTGGACTTGGGCTCAGAGAATGCGAACGGAGCCCACCCAGGGATGTTACAATAGCGAATGAACATTCGCTATTGTAACACCAATCCTACTCCAATCAGGAAGCATGTCTTGAGACCTGTCACCCGATTGGCTGAAAGAACAGCTGATCCAATCGGACACCTAGGAGGAGGGGATGAGACGCACGGCCGCCGTGATGGAGGAAAGGACACGAGAGCCGCTGCCCGATGTCCGATGCCGATGCCCACTGCTGAAACACGCTGTCCGATGCTTATATCTGATGTTGATGCCCGCTGCCAATGCCCGCTGTCCGCCATCTAGATGGGGTAAGTACCAGACCGCCAGACAGCGAGCGGGGGTGGTGTTGTTTGTTTGCTGGTTTGCTGCCCCCCCCAAAAAAACACCAGACGCCACTGAGTGTCATTGTGCTCCATCATTGGTGCCATGGGGGGGGTTGTGCCTCATTGTTGGTGTCAGTGTGCCCCATCATTGGTATCATTGGGAGGAATTGTGCCCCATTATTGGTGCCATTCAGAGGAATTGTGCCCCATTGTTGGTGTCAGTGGATTAAATATTGCCCCCATGGGCCAAATAAAAGCAAGCAAAGGGCCACATTCAGCCCCCCAGGCTGCAGTTTGTAGACCACTGGGTTAGAAGAAGGAAGCAGTCCACATAAGAAGTCTCTTTTGCAGGTTTACCGAATTAATAAGCTCAAGTGACAACTCAATAACCTAATGAGATGACAGCATTTGACTAACACATTCCGAACAGTTCAGGGAGAAATGAGAAACAAAAGATCCATTACTTGACATGAAGCAGTGTCCCCAATCCCAAAATCCCCTTGGGAGATGTTAACAGCCAAATGTAAGAAGATATGAACAGTCCTCTGGCTTCCACCCCTAAGGGGCAGCTATACGTATACTGGCTAGTGGCTACCACCAGCAGCAGTAGGGCTGGCCTGGCACATAACCCTGGTGACTCTAGAAGCTGAGGTTCCCTCTGTAACTATGGGGGCATCTAGTGGATAAAGAAGAACTGTAAGAGGCCACTGGGGGGGGGGGGGTGTTCATACATGCTCTATTCTACACAAACATTCTTTGCCTTGAAGAATAACATAAATCAAATAGAATTGTCTATCCATATAGCAATGTCCATCCACAAACTGGGTTACATTACGACTAAACATGGTGGGTAGGTGGGAAACTTACAGCTTGTTGTTGCAACTAAAAATTTGACAAGCTGTTTTACTTCACCCTGAGAGAAATAAGTAAAAGGCCAGTAGATAAGCCTAGCTATTTTATGCACTATAAATGTAAAGACAATCTATTGTGAAAAGAAGGAAATGGGGTGAGCTTGGTAATGGCAAACCCATGGTGCCACTTCTCTGCGTAGTGGCCCTAACATTACATAGAGATGTTCTTTACTGAAGTTCATAGGTCTGGAATATCCTTCTACTTACTCACAATTCTGGAAAACAATGTTTCAGTTTTGTATTATAAACCACTCAAGGGAGCTTATTTTCTCATCCTCGTCTTAAAATGAAATGCATAAAAAGTGAAAATGTTAAAAAAAAGTTAAACAAGAAATAATGAAAGTTTTTATAAGCGTTATGCATAGTTCTGGAATCCTGTTTCGGAATCCCATAAGGGACTTTTTAGCTGTTGTTATTTCAGGAAGGGAAATGTGTTTTTAATCAAAGCAGCGTGTCTCCCAAGAGGTCTCACTGATGATCAGTGAAGGATCTCGGCCAAGTATCGTGATGAATAATGTCTACATATAATGCTGAGTCCATCCAGGAGTTGTAAGAATATCAGTTATCACCACAGAAAACAGAGAAGGGTTTTAAATTAGATAAGGTAAAGCTCAGTAAAAAAAACAATTCTTTATTATTGTGTTGAAAAATGTAATGAGCATTATCAGGTGCATGAGAGAGTTACGCATAGTGCCTCATGGATAAAACAGTTGGATATTAAAGTGTATGTAAAGCCAAAACTGTTTTTTTTTTTCGTTTTAGAGCAGAGAAAGGTTAAAGCTGAACTCTGGCAAAAGTAACAAAACTATCCTTGCAGTGGGGCTCCCCCTGCACTGCAAGGGTTTAGTGCTCATTTTTGTCCAGGGTAACATTAAAAGCAGTTTTGCTTACCTTAAAGCGTTTGTAAACCCAACATTTCATATTCCTGATATGAGCCTGCTGTACCATGTACTTGTATGAAAAAGTATCCTGTCCTGTTTCTATTGCTTCCTTTGTGTGAAATATCTGGTATTCCTACTAGTCCCTCTGCTTTCCTATTAGAAACTGACCATACTAAGCAGGAAAACACACTATGGTCAGTTGTCTAGCTGTGCTGGGAACTCAGCCTGCTCTCCTCCAATTATCAGACTTGCCCTAACACGCCCCCCCCAACCGCACACAGCCAGTCATTGGGAAGCTCAGTGTGCTGCTGATTCTCCTCTCCTAGCTCTTATGCAGCTGAGAACAGAGGGAATGTAATCACTTAAAAAAAGGGAAAAAAGGGTATTTATATTTTTTTATATCTATACACAAATGTTTCTATTTTAAGCCAAATGGGTTGTTTTGCAAGTTAAGGGTTTACAATCACTTTAACCCTTTGCCTCTTTAGCAGCCGGCATTCTCCTCTCATATGCTCCAGGTTGTGGGTGGGTCTGTGACATCCTCACTTCTGGTCCTGCAGTGTAAATGATGACCTCAGAGTCCCTGCAACCGATGGAGCACTGAAGAGTAGGAGCTTTGGGGACCGGACACACAGAGAGGAGGAAGCTTGCGGGATGAGGCATAATGTAAGTAAATATGCTATTTAGTGTTCCCCTAGACCGGGGATCTCCAAACTTTCTAAACAAAGGGCCAGTTTACTGTCTTTCAGACTTTAGGGGAGCCAGATTGTGGCCAGCAGGAATAGAATTTTTTTCTGGCATCGGTGAGAGTAAACAGTGTCCCATCTAGTATCAGTGGGAAAAATAATGCTCCATTGTTGATGTCAGTGGCAGGAATTATGCCCTATTGTTGCTATCAGTGGGCAGAATAGTGTCCTGTATTATTGAGATGAACAGTGCCCCAAGGGCCGGATAAAGACAAGCAAAGGGCTGCATCTGGCCCCTGGGCCGCAGTTTGGAGACCACTGCCCTAGACCAATGTTTTTTTCAACTTTTTGCTCCCAGAGGAAACATTGAAATAATTTTTTGGGGGAACCCCTTCTAAAACCTAATTAGTTTGGGTCAGTGGAAAAAAAGACCCTATACATTGGTGATGCCTGGGAAGAATACCCCTTACATTGGTGGAGATTGGGACAGAAGGAAGAAAACCTCTTAGAGTGGTGGTCAGTGAGAAGAATACTCCTTACATTGGTGGCCAAAGAGAGAAAGAACCCTACCTTGGTGGCTATTGGGAAGAATACCCCTTACATCAGTGTGACGAATGTAATTTACATTGGTGATCAGCATGAAGAATGGTTAGTGAGAAGTATGCCCCTTGTATTGGTGGTCAGTGTAAAAAATATTCCTTATGTTGGTGGTCAGTGGGAAGAATGCCCCTTACATTGGTGGTCAGTGAAAATAATGCCCCTTATGTTGGTGGCCAGTGGAAAGAATTTCCCCTGCATGGGTTGTCAGTGGGAAGTAAAGGGAGGAATACTTACCTTCTCAAATCTCTCTTGCAGGCGCCAGCATCCTCTCATGTCATGTCTCTTCTGCAATAAAATGCCTGCTTGTTCCCGGTGCATCACAGCAGAACTTTAGGTATACCATTGAATACATTTTGATATATCTGTTGGATACGTGCACAAGAAAATCTGTTGATCGATTCAGAGCTGTTTTGGGTCCTCTGTACACTTCCTGTGTTGTCTCAAGGAGATAATTAAGGCGGCCATAGACTGTTCGAATTTCATTCGGTTCTGCAGGGACTGGCCGAGATACAAACCATGTATGGGCAGGAAGTGGTTAAAGCAAGTATCAGTATTGGTGTCATGTTTATTATTTTCTGTTAATAGTGCTTTCTATTATCTTTAGATCTGGCCAATGAAATGATAAAGTTTGCATGTTCTGCAGAATATATGTTACAATGCTATTTTCTTATTGTAGGGGACCTCCTGTAGTGATTATATTCTTCCCGCATGTAATTAGGTAATCTGTTTAAGGCACAATTATACCTTTACGCCCAGCTTAAGGGCCTATTCAGACTGGAAACTGTGTTTTTCAGGCATTTCAACATAGTTTACATGCATTTGACATACTTTTACATGTGTTTGCTCATTTGCGGTGTGTTTTTTCTTTGTTTCATAGCATAATGAAGAAGAGGACATCAAAAAAGTCAACGCAATGTAATGATGTAAACTATGCTCATTAGCAAACATAAATTTTGACTGTCAATGCAGTGGGATCAAAAACACATCCCACTGCATCTGGTGTGAATGGGCCCTAAATCAGGCCAAGATAGAACACAGGTGTTGTGAAGATGAGAATGGAAGCCATTACAATGCGTATACGCATGCATGGCTCATTACTGGATGTTGCAGTAGCACATGGGTATTACTGCCCATTACCATAAATGTGAACAAAGCCTTACTCTCATATATTACCGTACCTATTTCATCCAGACATACACTTTACAGTAAGCCCTGCTGCACCTTATAGCACCATATTTCCAGTAAAAATATTAGTTTATTGTACAGGCTAAGGCTCACAAAGGGTCCTGGCTTCTAGGAAAAATGTAAAACAGGATGACTGAGTACAATAATAATTTGCTTCTATTTAGGGGGGGGGGGGGGGCACAGTTCAAGAGGGTAATTCATTGCACAATAGTCCATAGTTCCCCCTCAGCTGGCTCACCAGGGAATTCTCTGCTCAGTGGTTTCACTTTCCCTGAAAATGACTCAATACTGCTAAATATTTGACCTAATAATATGACCACAATGACCACAAACTAATTTATGATGGCAACAATAAAAAAAAAATAGATTAAATGGTATAATTTGTGCGGCATTATATGTTTTGTTGGTTTAGCAATGTGTATGCAGGTAAAGCAGCATATTCATAAATATAAGGTCAGCTTAAACATTTGTGAATTTATCTGTGGAAGTGTGCACAAAACTATAAAGATATTTCCTACTCTTTTCCTTCTCTCATCTAATATTTTGCACTTACAGTAAATGTAAACCCAAATGGAATGGCTTTTGGTTTGCTAAATAACAATTCATTTTAATATAAAATACTTTCAATTTTTTTCTTACTTTGTTGTATCTCAGTGCTGCCTAATGTATGCCCACATGGCTGCTAGTAGTTTTTGTGTGACAGACTGAGAACACGGGAGCACCAAGGGCCTCATTAGTGATGGCCACCAGGCCACTTGCTTCGTATCTCTTGCTGCCTCACCATTTTTTTTTTTCAGTTTTATTAGCTGGCTATTGCTGTGTTGCATCCACCATGAACATCATATTTCTTGTGGGCATCTCTGCCCTTACTTTAATTCCCTAGCTGCAGCTCTGCCTGTGGTTTGGCCCCATCCCAAGCAGGGCCCACAGCTATTTTTATTACCGCTAGCAGGAACACAAGTCCTATCTTGTCCTAACCCTTTTGCGAGGTGAGCAATGGGCAGGAGAGGGATGCAGAGGTGAGCGGTGGTGGAAGAAGGGTTCAAGGGCTGTAGAATTGAACTTTGGTGGAAGAGTTAAGCAGATGTGAAACAGGGGTGCCAAGGTGAGCAGTGATGGAACAGTGGTGAAAGAGGGGTTCCAAAGTGAGCAGTGATGGAACAGTTGTGAAAGAGGGGTGCGGGTGAGCAGTGATGAAACAGTGGTGAAAGCGGGGGTCAGGGTGAGCAGTGATGGAACAGTGGTATAATAGGGGTGCCAAGGTGAGCAGTGATGAAACAGGGGTTCAGGGGCTTCAAAGATGGTCAGTTGCAAAAGAGGGGTGTGGGGTGAGCAGTGATGTAACAGTGGTTAAAGAGGGGTGCCAAGGTGAGCAGTGATGAAACAGTGGTGAAAGAGGGGTGTCAAGGTGAGCAGTGATGGAACAGTGGTGAAAGAGGGGTGTCAAGGTGAGCAGTAATTAAACAGGGGTTCAGGGGCTTCAAAGATGGTCAGTGGCAAAAGAGGAGTGCGGGGTGAGCAGTGGTGGTAGAGAGATACAGGGATGGAAAAGGGGTAAATGGGGTGCAAAGGTAGTGACCAATGGTGGATGAGGGGTGCAGAGGTGAGCTGTGGACTAGAAGTGCGGCGGTGAGCAGTAGATTAGGAATGCAGTGGATGCGGAGATGAGCAATGGACTAGGGGTGCAGAGGATTAAGAATGCAGTCGGTACAAAGGTGAGCTTTGAATGAGAAATGCACTGGGTGTAAGAGGGAGTGGTAGAAGAAGGATTCACAGGTGAGCAATATATTGGTTGCTTTGGGGGAAATTGCTTTTTGGGGGAGATTTCTGCTTGGTGGGAAGGCAGGGATATTTTCTTGAGGAGAAAAGAGATTTGCTGAGGGGTTTGCTTGAGGGAGGGTAGAGTTTCTTATTGTGGGGGATTTTTACTGGGGAAGATTTCTGTTTGTGGAAAGAGGGAGATTTTCGTTGGTTGGGGGGAGGGGGGGATTTTTTTACTTGTTGGAGAGGGGGGGGGGGGGGAATTCTTGCTAGTGGGGGTGGGGAATTTTGCTTTTTGAGGGATGGGGTGGGTGTTCGAAGATTTTTGCTAGGGGTGGTATTTGTTTGGTGGCAACGAGAAAATGGGGACATTTTTGCTGGGAGGTTGCCTGAATGCAAGCAATCTGTATGCTGGGCTGTAAAAAATACTCCTGACCACTACACTCTAAACATTATATACACCTGACTCCTATATTCTTTATGCTATATTCTAATGACATAATCTTTATCAAATTGGTCATTGTCACAACAGCGGGTACTTACTCCTTTAGGGCCGATTCACATTACAATTTCTGCGCTCTTAATGCATTTCTGCATGCACATTTTTGATATGTTCAAGTGCGTTTTTTATGCATTCTGGTGCATTTTTTTCCTTGTTTTTTTTTCTCTTCATCTCAATTGAGGACATTTGCATTCCGGTGCGCTTTTGATGCATTTTGCCACATTCCAGATGGGTTCCATACAAAATACAACTTGTCCAACTTTTGTTGACTGCACTGAAATGCAGTGCATTGATGTGTCCTAGGGCAATTGGAATCTATATTAAACACTGTTCATTTTTGATGCAGAATAAAACTGAACTATATCTGGTGTGAACCAGCTCAGACTGTTTTAAGTTAGAGGTGCCTCTCCAAATGCTCATCATTGTATGTGTGTGTATATATATATATATACATATATATATATATATAAAGATGAAGGTGATAATGCTCTGAGGAAGAAGGTATCCCTTCGAAATGCGTCAGCCGGCAGTGGCCCTTTATATCTCCTTTTGTTACTATCTGGAGTCTGTTTGTCAACCAACTTACTGCTGTCATCTGGGGATCATTTGTACTGCGAACTTGATCCCACATGTTTGTGAGTAGTTGTTTTTAACTTATTTTTAATAAAAAGACGTTTAAGGATAATGCACAAGGCTGGTGCGCCCTCTTTTTCTTCTTTCCCTTTTGGCTATTAGGATACCCCTATCCTTGAGGGCAGCAAGGCCTGAGGCACCTTCCACCACGAACCTTAGTCCACCTGGTAACTCACTTGTGCGCAGGAGTGTTTGTCTTATTGTTAGCTCT
Source organism: Lithobates clamitans (assembly GCA_037952925.1). Lineage (NCBI taxonomy): Eukaryota > Metazoa > Chordata > Amphibia > Anura > Ranidae > Lithobates > Lithobates clamitans. The sequence goes on along the minus strand of JBBGZY010000797.1, from coordinate 3,325,749 downwards.
CTGTGTTCTGTGTACAGAAAATCAAATGTCATGGAAGAGTTTCAATTAAAAAAAATGACTGTGCTGAGTTACATACTGTGTGCCTTTTTAAACTCTAGCTTTTGTTGCGGTGAGTAAAGTATGCTTTGTGGGTAGGAGGACTGTATATTCTGTGAGCAGGTTTAGGTTATGTTTTTATATATGCTCCTTTAAGCTCCTCTGACTGTCAGCACCACACCCACTATTCAAAGCTGCACACCCAGGGGTGGCCCATGTCTTCCACAATACTAGCAATGCCCCTGAGGGGATTAAGATACAGGAACAACGTGCTGTCTCCCTCTAACAACAAGGGCCCTCACCCATGGTATTATTTTAATGAAAGCCACAAATTTTAAAAAAATGTAATTACTTTTTTTTACTTAGAATTGGATAGAGTTGGTAGAACTGTCAGGTTTTATAGCAGTCTATGTCCTCATTAGAAAGAGTCACTCTCCATATTTGTTCTGGCAACCTTTGTCAACAGGACTAAAAAGGAATGGAAAACCCCACATTTTTTTTAGATCAAATCATTGATTAGGTGGCAAACATGCCATCACGTACAAGATAGTTATCAAATTAAATCTCCAATCTTTCCACGCGGGGAGATATGCGTAAAGGTGTACAGTAAAGAATACAGACCCAGATTTAAGCTACCCAGCAAGGGGTCAGTTTCTAAAGTTCAATTGGGGTCCAATATCCTGCGGCATCAGCAACAGTTTAAACACAGTAAAAATTAAAAATAAAGAGTATGAAAATGCCAGCATTTAAAGGTCCACCCCAGCCATAGCTCAGCAAGGAACCAAGCAATGTCAAGAGCTTATACAGTAACTAATGGGGGGGGGGGGGTAGAAGAAGAGAAGAAAGAAAGAGAAGGTAATAGGAGAAGGAAAGGAGAAAAGGGTGTTTCCACCGGGAACTGCTCTGGCAAAGATCCTGGGAGTGCTAATTGATGGCAGAATTCTAAAACGGATTAGGACCCCAAAAGGGTCACGTCAAAGTCGGGGGCAAATATCCGTCAATCCAGGGCTGCCAGGCTTTAGGATATTGTCACACCCTATCTTGAAGTTTTTGTTTCAATCTTTGCATGTATCATTGCCTGAGTGACTCTGTTCTTGGTAGCAATTACGCGTCGCAGGGCACCGGCGTCCTCCGTGATTTGGCGTATGCTTCACAGCTGTTGTGATGGGAAAACCCCAAACATTTAGTTCTCACATGGACAGCAATAGAGTGGAAATCTTCCAATGGGATCATTTGCTCTTGTGGCAAATGTATAACAAGAGCTGACAAAATAATTCTGCGGTGCAAAAAGGGAGAAGTTCGCTGTAATATATGCAGCAGCTGTACTGAAAATAACAAAAAAAACTCAATCCCTCAAAAAGTATTTACAAAGCAAAATAAAATAAAAAAATATTTAGACAGCATGACACTTGTGTCTGAAACCTGATTGTAGATAAGTAAATCTATGAATAAATCTTTCCCACATCAGGATACCAGAAATTCAACCTGCGTGAGTGATGGATAGCAAGTGCTCCATTATTATAATTGAATGTTATAATTAAAACAATTTATCTGCTGTATATCACAAATGCAGCCTGGCCGGTTATGTGCTGTCTGAAATAATTTTTATTTGTACAAGTAGAGCTCACTAAAGTTCTCACTTTCTGTTGTGTCTATAGGTTTATAGGTGTATTGGAAGTGAAGAGAAATCTACTCAGGGAAACTGATAATGTATAAAATAAAAATGTGAAAATAACCCTTCTCAACACTAACCAAAACAACAAAATAAAAGTTTTGTCCTTAAATAAATGCGATTGTTTTAGTGGTTGGGTTTACATATACAATAATATTGAGATTTTGGCAAGACTTCTATGATTGCTACTTTAAAATTTGTGTTACTTTTTATTATGTAGATTTGCAGTGGTAATACAAAAAAAACAAAAACAAAAAAAAAAACAACAACAAAAAATACAACTTGCAGTAAATAAAATAAAAAGGAAACTGTCATGGTTTATGAGTATAATTGATTTTCATCTGTGTGGTTAGGCAAGCTATGTATGAGGGACACACCAACGTAATTATTGTTATAATTAGATGGAAGTTGTGAGTATTTCCTCCTTCTGCTGAAAACCAATGTAAACTAGTGTGGGCATTTGGAACAGAGAATCTTTAGATCGGCAGCACACCCACACAGAAAGTAAAGTATAAAGTCTTTATTGAAGCATAAATATTAAAAGCACTGGATGGGTACAGGGCCAGGCAGGGGAAATGCAGGTAGGTTGACGCGTTTCACACTGTAGAAGTGCTTTGTCAAAACCACAGAAATTGCAAAAACTACAAGCAAGTTATAACACATAAATCACATGACAGCACAAGTTCATCTCATTAAAATCAGACTCAGCTGTTGCAACTTCAGACCAATAAATTCTCCTGTTCTGAAAATTGTTTAACCCCCCCTGGCGGTATTCCCGAGTCTGGCTCGGGGTGGATTTTTAATACCAAAAGCGGTATCCCCGAGCCAGACTCAGGATCGCATCGCAGGATCCAGGAAGAGTTTACTTACCTTGTCCCCTGGATCCTGCGATGTCTCCCCGCTGTGATCGGCGAGCCGCTGTGTCTCGCTCGATTCACAGTGCCGAGCTCCGTTCCCTGCGAGCGTTGCGACGCACGTAGACGGAGTTCGGCGCCAAATTCAAAAGGTGAAACACACAGTACAGATACAGTATACTGTAATCTTACAGATTACAGTACTGTATCAAAAAATTACACAGCCCCTTTGTCCCTAGTGGTCTGTCCAGTGTCCTACATGCAGTTTTATATATATAAAAACTGTTCTTTCTGCCTGGAAACTGGAGATTGTCCATAGCAACCAAAACTGTCTCTTTACATCAAAAGTGGCTTTAGACCAGCTAGAAAACAGCGATAATAAATTAGAATCACTCGCAGAATTGAGCAATAGTGATTTGTGGGGAAATCCGTCACCAAACACTAAAAGTAACGAAAGCGACAATTCTGCAACTGAGCAAATTTCAGTGTTTTTGATTTGATTACATTATTGAATAATTATTATTATTATTATATTATTATTTGTTATAATTATTTATAGTTATTTATTATATTATAATTTTTTATTTCATTTTTCAAACGTTATCATACCCGGGATGTCTACTAGACACTGGTCTAATAGTGAACTATTCCTAAGAATTACAGGCCTACAATATAAAACGCCAAATTTCTGTGCAAAATAATGGTACCGCTTTCAGCACCTAAAATCTGAAATATTCATACTGCCAGGGAGGTTAAAAACAAAAACGGAAACACAAAAAAAGAAGGAGATTCTATTCCATATAGCAACCTTAAAGAGCGGAGGAAAAAGAAAAGGAAACTACATCCTTCCCCCCGATTCTCAAAAGGTTACACAATACTCAAAAAAGTGAATGTTCCCTAATACAAAAGGAATGAGATGCCAGATACATAGAAAAACTAGAAACATAGACAGCAGAGAAAAAATGACCAGCTGACTATTCTTTTTCTTTGCTGACTATTCTTTCTCCGCTGGTCATTTTTTACTCTGCTGTCTATGTTTCTAGTTTTTCTATGTATCTGGCATCTCATTCCTTTTGTATTAGGGAACATTCACTTTTTGAGTAACCTTTTGAGAATCGTGGAGAAGGATGCAGTTTCCTTTTGTTTTTCCTCCGCGCTTTAAAGTTGCTATATGGAATAGAATCTCTTTCTTTTTTTGTTTTTTTTTGCTTTTTTGTTTTAAACAATTTTACGAATAGGAGATTTTATTGGTATAAAGTTGCAACAGCTGAGTCTCATTTTAATGAGATGAACTTGTGCTGTCATGTGATTTACTTCTATAGTGTTAAAACGCGTCAACCTACCTGCATTTCCCTTGCCTGTACCCATCCAGTGCTTTTAATATTTATGCTTCAATAAACTCTTTATACTTTACTTTCTGTGTGGATATGCTGCCGTTCCGAAGATTCTCTGTTCCATGTTTTCTGCTGCAGTGTCAGGGCGTGCACCCCACCTCACAGAAGCAACATTGGAGTGTTTTTTCCGATTGCATCACCTGTGAGCAGCGATCTCTTTTTCTCTAGTGTGGGCATATGTATGAATAATTTGATAGGCACATGCAAAATATGTTGGAATGTAGCAAAAAAAATAAAAAATAAAAAACCCAGCAATAAACCACTTGCCCACTGGGCACTTTTACCCCCTCCCTGACCAAGCCAGTTTTGTCACACTTTGAATTACAATTGCACGGTCATGCAACACTGTACCCAAACAAAATATTTATCATTTGTTTCACAAAAATAGAGCTTTATTTTGGTGGTATTTAATCACCAGTGGGTTTTTTTTTTTTTTTTTTGCTAAATAAATGAATAAAGACCAAAAATTAAGTTTGTTATAAAATTTTGCAAACAGGTAATTATTCTCCTTCACTGATGTACATTTATGAGGCTGTACTGATGGGTACTGATAGACTTCACTGATGGGCACTGATAGGCTGCATTGATGGGCAGCACGGATGGGCACTTGTAAGCGACACTGATGGGCACTGGTAGGTGGCACTGATAGGTGACATTGATGAGGAGACACTGGTGCGCACAGACTGGCAGCAGTGGTGGGCACTGATTGGCAGATGTAGTGGGCAGCAGATGTGGACACTGATTGGCAGCAGTGATGGGCACAGATTGGCAGCACATTCGCAGAAGTCGATTATCAGTTGTTTTCTCCTCTCCTCTTCTGTTGACATTTTTTCTCCTCATCTCTTCTGTTGACATTGTGATTAGCTGATTGGAGACAGCTGATCACATGGTAAAGAGCCGCTGATTGACTCTTTACCATAATCTGTGTTTGGCAGTGTCCGGGGGACATTTTACATTGAGCAGGTGGAGAATGATTAGAACCCAGCCTGGTTTATTGAGTAGGGTGGAAGGGAAAGGGAGAATTCTCACATTCTGTCCTGCTGACAATGGTTTTAACAAGTAGAAAGTAAGGGAAAATCTGCAACTGTGACACAGACAAAAACTTTTTTTTTTCATGGAATAAGAGATGGCTAGAAAACCTGTCAGCTTTTTATTGTCTGTGTCTCTGCAGATTTTCTCTTACGTGAAACTGTTGTCAGCAGTACAGAAAGTGCAGGGAATTATCTATAATGGAGTACCCTCTCCCTCCCCCCCCTCTCTCCCCACCCCTCACTCTCCCTCTCCTCCCCCTCCCCCTCTCACTCCTATCTCTCTCTCCTACCTCTCCCACTTCGCTCTCTCCACCTCTCTCTCCCCCTCTTTCCACCCTCTCCCTCCCCCTCTCTCTCCCTCTCTCCCCCTCCCCTCTCTCTGTCCCCCACCCCTCTCTCTCTCCCTCCCACCCCTCTCTACCTCCCACTCTTCTCTCTCCCTCCCTCCCCTCTCTACCTCCCACTCTTCTCTCTCTCCCCCACCTCTCTCCCTCTCTTCGCTCTCATCCTCCCTCCCCCTCCCCCCTCTCTCTCCCTCCCCCCTCCCCTTCTCTCTCCCCTCTCTCTTGCTCCCCCCTCTCTCTCTACCCCAGCCCTCTCTCCCTCCCACCTCTCCCTCCCCTTCTCCCCATCTCTCCCTCCCCCTCTCTGTCTCTCCCCCCACTCTCCCCCACTCCTCTCTCTTTCAACCCTCTCCCCATCTCTCTCTTTCTCCCCTCTCTCTCTCTCTCTCTCTCTCTCTCTCTCTCTCTCTCTCTCTCCACCCCCTTACTCTCTTCCTCCTCACTCTCCTCCCTCTCCCACTCCTCTTCCCCCCTTCTCTCACTCCCCTCTATTCCCCCCCCTCTCCCACCCCTCTCTCTCTCCTCTCCCTCCTCCCCCTCTCTCTCTCCCCTCTATCTCTACCTCCCACCCCTCCCTCTCTCTCTCTCTCACTCCCTCACCCTTCTCCCACTCCCTTCTATCCCCCTCTCCCACCCATCACTCTCTCCTCCCTCTCTCTCACTCCTCTCTCTCTCTCTCTCTCTCTCCCTCTCTCTCTCTCTCACTCCCTCACCCTTCTCCCACTCCCTTCTATCCCCCTCTCCCACCCATCACTCTCTCCTCCCTCTCTCTCACTCCTCTCTCTCTCTCTCTCTCTCTCTCTCTCTCTCTCTCTCTCTCCCCCTCCTCTCTCTTTCAACCCTCTACCCCTCTATCTCTCTCTCTCCCTCCCACCATTCTCTCTCCCCTACCCCTCACTCTCTCCCCCTTCTCCCACTCCCCTCTATTCCTCCTCTCCCACCCCTCACTCTCCCCCTACACTCTCTCCCCCTTCTCCCACTCCTGTCTCCCCCCTCCTCTTTCTCCCCCCTTCTCCCACCCCTCTCTCCCCATCTTTCTCTCTCCCTCTCTCCCCCTCTCTCTCTCTCTCTCTCTCTCTCAACCCCCTACTCCCTCTTTCTCTTCCTGCCCTCTCCCCCCCTCTCTCCCTCCCCCTCTCTCTCTCCCACCCCTCCCTCTCTCTCCCATTCCCCTCTCTCCTACCCCTCTCTCCCCCTCTTTCTCCCCCCTCCTGGTGTGATACGATCCAATGCATGCTGGACTGGCCATGAGTGAATTGCCATCAGTTCATTGGACACTGTGCAGTGCAATGTATTATTAATTTTTATTGCTTGAATTCTTTTTCCTATTATGGCTGTGAGTAGGGCAGCTCATTTCTAAGTTTTGCCTAAGGCCTCACAAAGCCTAGTGTCGCCTCTGGCTTTGGTGTATGGGGTATGGCATTTAGCCCTGGTGTATGGGGTATAGCATGCAGCCCCGGTGTATGGGGTATGGCATGTAGCCCTGGTGTATGGGGTACAGCATGTTACGTAGCCGCTGTGTATGAATTATAGCACGCAGCCCCAGTGTGTGGGTATGGCGTGTAGCCAACCCTTGGTACGGCATGTAACCCCTGTGTATGAGTTATAGCGTGCAGCCCCAGTGTATGGGGTATGGCATGTAGCCCTGGTGTGTGGGGTATGGCGTGCAGCCCTGGTGTATGGGGTATGGCGTGCAGCCCTGGTGTATGGGGTATGGCATGCAGCCCTGGTGCATGGAGTATGGTATGTAGCCCCTGTGTATGGGGAATAGCGTGCAGCCCCAGTGTGTTGGGTATGGTGTGTAGCCAAACCTTGCTTAAACATGTGCAAGACTTTCCAAGCCCCTCTCCTGGATCTAATGTATCCTAAATGAAGCCAAACCAGTGTCTGTAATGAAGACTTTATACAAATGGTTATGTCACAAATACCTTAACATGCACAATTTCATTTTACTTCATCCTATCATGATTTTATGGAGTGTTCTTCATGTGCTGGAGCTCTTCCTGACCTGTGTTCTATTTGGAACAGTGCCCAAAGCAACACTTTATAGCCAGGCCCTGTCAGCAAGCCAGAGACAAACAACTCTACAGTTTAGTTTCGATTTATATTTTCTTGGAATAAATACCTTTTTTTTTCTATTCAACTGTCATGTTCAACAATCCTTCTAGAATATATGTTTTGCCAACACAGACCCCCTCAACTTTTCTTTACCCCCAGCACCAATTGAAGTGGTATTAAACCCTAAACCAAAAATATATTGCAGCTTACTAATTCTTATATGTAGTAGCTGCATTAGTTTTTTTGTTTTTAGGCCCTTTTTACCTTTATTTTCACTTGGTGAACCAGACAGTAATTATGTTAGTTTCACCTTCTTGTAACAGACAAAGTGACCATCAGAGGGTTGTGACAAACCATTTACCAATGACAGGGTGCTTACAATGGTCGGCTTTTATTTATTTATGTGAAATCTTTATCCCCCCCCAAAAAAATTGCTGTAACTGCTTATAAAGTATTAGCTGTGTTAGTTGGAGTCTGGCTTTAATTTGTTAGTCAAGATAATCAAAATCTGCTACGCTCTCCCCACATTGACAATGCTGCTGTCCAAAGGTGTCTCTTTTGATCCTTTATCTAGAGTGGAGACCCCCTTGGTAGGTTACTGGTCGGATCACCAGGTGAAAATAAGGGAAAATAGACAAACCATCTATATCACAAGGTTGTCTTCTTCTTGGTTGGGAAAGCATTGGGTGGACGTTACTGCTGCACTTGTGTGACCAATATTAAGGAGTTATAAAGGCAGAAGGTTTTTTATCCTAATGCATTCTATGCATTAATATAAAAAACCTTCTGTGAGCAGCAGCTGCCCTCCAGCACCCCTAATACTCACCTGAGCCCCATCTCTCTACAGCGATGTCCACTAGTGCCTTGGCTGTCCAGGACACTCCTCCTGATTGGCTGAGACACAGCAGCGAAGCCATTGGCTCCTGCTGCGGTCAATCAAAGTCAGTCAGCCAATCGAGAGAGAGAGGGGGCGGGGCTGGGCAGGGCCAGGGCTCCATGTCTGAATGGACACATGGAGATGTGATTTGGCTCGGGTGCCTCCATAGTAATATGCTTGCTGTGGGGGCATACGACAGGAGGGAGGGGCCAGGAGCGCAGAAGAGGGACCCAAAAAGACAAGGATCTGGGCTGTTCTGTGCAAATCCCCTGCAACACAGCAGGTAAGTATTACATGTTTGTTATTTTTTGAGAAAAACAACAACTTTATAATCACTTTAAGTAAAGCCATACTGCGCATCCAGATCCATTTAACAGGCCCATTTAATGATGTGCATCAGAAAGTGTTTCTGGGCTCACAGGAAAATGGTTAAATGACCCCAGCCCATAAAGAAGCTCCATCTAGCAATAGAGTGGACTTTCTGCGTGGGACAGAGCTGCATTGAAGCTGAGTATGGTAGAGAAAGCCGCTTTGTGTGTTTTTAATAAAGATTATTATTATACCTAATTTATATACGGTAGCACCAACAGTACAGTTACAGTACAATAAAATACAAGAGGGTTAAGAGGGCCCTGCTCAAAAGAGCTTACCATCTAATAGGGTGGGGATGGTGGTACAAAAGGTTGTAACTCTGAGGGATAAGCTGATTGAAGTGATAAAAGATTAGTTGGAGGCGTGATAGGTTTCCCTGAAGAGATGAGTTTTTAGGGATTGCCTCAAGGCAGCCAGAGTAGGTAGATAGCCTGACAGATTGGGGTAGTGGGTTCCAAAGGATGGGAGATTCTCTGGAGGAGTCCTGGAGACGAGCATAGAAGGAAGAGACAAGGGAGCTTGAGAGTAGGAGGTCTTGAGAGGAGCGGAGAGGATAGTTTGGTGATATTTGAAGACAAGATTGGTGAGGTAGCTGGGGGCAGAGCTGTGGATGGCTTTTTATTGTTGTTAGTATTTTGAATTTAATTTGCTGTGCGATCAGAAGCCAGTTGAGGGATTGGCAGAGAGGAGTGGCAGACGCTGAGCAATTGGTAAGGTGGATGACTCTGGCAGCAGCATTCATGATGGACGGAAGAGGGGATAGCCTATGGAGAGATAGGCCTATGAGAAGAGAGTTCCAATAGTCAAGGCAAGAGATAACAAGGGAGGCTCAGGCACCTGGGTCATAGGTGTGCGCAGCCTATTGCATTAGGGTGTGCACCCCAAAGCTCAAACACATTTGCATGTGTGTGCATGTATATACAGTATATACTGATGGTGTCAGCAGAGCAATGGACAGTGTCAGTAAGGCAAAGGTTGGTGTCAGTAGGGCAGTGGACAGTGTCAGTAGTTTTTATTTTTATTATTTTATGTTTTTATTACTTTTTACAATTAGATTTTTTTAGGTGCCCCATTTGGTGAAATATCAGGGCTCTAAACAGGGGGGAATCTGCGCCACACTGGGTCATTAGGGTGTGCCCAGGCAAACCTGGCACACTCTGTGCGCACGCCTATAATCTGGGTGGATCCCGACATTAAACTTAGGATTCCTCCAGAGACTGAACCGGCTGAGTGACGTCAGCCAACAGCAGACCTCAGCCCTCTGTTGACTGAATCTGAGCCACAGGAGTGCACAGCTAAGTGCACTTCTGCGATCCACAGGAGAAATAGGACCAAAAGAGTTTTGGCCATACTTCTCCTTTAAAGGCATCCATTTACTTAGTCCACCAAAGTATGTCCATGCAAAATTTAAAATTGTTGTAAACCACTGAAATGAAAAATATACAAAACATAGGGCAGCACAGTGGTGAAGTGGTAGCACTCTCACCTCGCAGCAATAGGGTCACTGGTTCAAATCCCAACCATGACACTACCTGCCTGGAGTTTGCATGTTCTTCCTGTACCTGCGTGGGTTTCCTCTGGGTGCTCCAGTTTCCTCCTACACTCCAAAGACATGCTGGTAGGTTTATTGGCTTCTGAATTTAAAAAAAAATTGGCCCTGGTATATTGGTGTGAGTTGGGGACCTTGGATTGCAGACCCCTTGGGGGTGGGGACTGGTGTGGGTGTGTGTGGAGTGCTGTGGAGTTTGATGATGCTACATGGGTACCTCAAATGTAAATAAATAATATAGTGGATGGGCATCTTGATAGGACGCAGGGATGGGGACAATTGTGATAGCTCACTCAGGTTGAAGTGGATAGACTGGTGTCTTTATTCAACCTAATGTAACTATCCCTTGGCGTGTTAATGTGATTCCTATCTGCTTTCTTACCTCAGCTTTAGCTGTGTATGTTTCCCTATGAGACTGTGTAGAGGGAGTGTGCACTTTACCTCCACTTAGGTCACAAATTACACTCAGCTCCTTGCTCAATGCTGTGCAGTGTGTGACATTATATCCCTGATTTCTGATGATCAGAACTGCTGTGTAAACTATACACTGAAAGGGTTACTAAACCCTCGTTTTTTTTTGTTTTTTTAAGTAACAAACATATCATACTTACCTCGTTTTGCACAGAGTGGCCCCTATCCTCGTCTTATGAGGTCCCCCAACATCGCTCTTGGCTCCTCCCCGCATCGGGAAACCACCTAGGAGAAGCGCTCTCCTTGGGGGTCCCCGTGCGGACACGCTCCTGAGTCCAGCATTTGCATCCATAGACACAGAATTCCGGACTCGGCCCCGTACCCTGCATCATTGGATTTGCCTATGACTGTGCTGCTATCAATCTATCCAATCAAGAGCCGAGACACCAGGCAGAGAGGGTGAGCGCGTCTCCAACGTCCGAACGAAAGGGCTCAGGTGAGTAAAACGGGGGGGGGGGGGGGGGCTGGGGGGATGGTCAGTGACAAAATTTTTTTCACCTTAATGCATCCTAAGGTGAAAAAACACAAGGGTTTAGAACCCCTTTAAATGACTGTAGACTACAGATATAGAGATACAACGTATGTAGGAGGATTTGCTTCATCGCTGTGTATCACCCGTGGCCAGTTACTTCACTGGATATATGTAAGGGTTTACAACTACTTAAAAAAAAAAATCAAAAATGACTCCAGCCAAACAGCACATTTGGGGAAGAAATGGGGAGTGTAACAAGGAGAAAAAGTAAAGTGGAGACTTATGAACTTATGAACTCATAAAGTAAATACTAGGAGAATTGTGAACCTTTTTTTTTTTACTTATGTCTGTGGTCCTGTAACGTGGTGTCCATGTTCCTGTCACGTGGTGTCCATGTTCCTGTCACGTGGTGTCCATGTTCCTGTCACATGGTGTCCATGTTCCTTTCATGTGGTGTCCATGTTCCTGTCACGTGGTGTCCATGTTCTTGTCATGTGGTGTCCATGTTCCTGTCACGTGGTGTCCATGTTTCTCTTGCTCTTCTGGTTTTCTTTGGTGGTGGGTCCTGACTCCTGAAGGCTGCTGCAGAGAACTGGGGTCACATAATGACATGGGTCTTTAGTATTCTCCTGTGAGTTCAGTTTTGCATGATGATGCTCCCCTTGGCGGTGGGTCCTTGACACCCTGGGCTCACAGGAGTGAACAAGCATCTATTGGTCTGGTTCTGATGTCCTCCAGTGTCTGCACCTGGGAGCGGGGACTGGTTCTGGGTGCTCCCATACTCTGGCTGGCTGACTGTTTTGGGTCTGGTGTTTGTCACACAGGAACATTCCCTGGCTGATTTTACATGTATATACTGTATAGTATCACATCTCTCTATTGATTGCTTTCCTGAAGAAGCAGGGAATCTTGCGAAACGCGTAGAAAATACTGATAGCACTACAGTGCTGAAGAAATCCTCAATCACAGAATCTCTCCAAGTGGTATTAATTTTTATCATGCTCTTCTCCAGGGTAAAATAAACTTTGTCAAACAATATTCACCCTCTTCATGCGTCCTTTAAGTTTCAGCGCTGCTTCGCCTCGGGGTGAATAATGCTTGTTCACTCCTGTGAGCCCAGGGTGTCAAGGACCCACCACCAAGGGGAGCATCATCATGCAAACCTGAATTCACAGGAGAATACTAAAGACCCATGTCATTATGTGACCCCAGTTCTCTGCAGCAGCCTTCAGGAGTCAGGACCCACCACCAAAGAAAACCAGAAGAGCAAGAGAAACATGGACACCACGCGACAGGAACATGGACACCACGTGACAGGAACATGGACACCACATGACAAGAACATGGACACCACGTGACAGGAATATGGACACCACATGACAGGAACATGGACACTGTGTGACAGGAACATGGACACCACGTGACAGGAACATGGACACCACGTGACAGGAACATGGACACCACGTTACAGGACCACAGACATAAGTAAAAAAAAAAAGGTTCACAATTCTCCTAGTATTTACTTTATGAGTTCATAAGTTCATAAGTCTCCACTTTACTTTTTCTCCTTGTTACACTCCCCATTTCTTCCCCAAATGTGCTGTTTGGCTGGAGTCATTTTTGATTTTCTTTCACCCATCTTGGTTCGGGGTTCGCAGACTCTGGCTGGCCGGAGCCACGATGACATAATTAAATGGACATAATTAAAAAATGGAAAATGGCTACACTATCTGTAGGCGATAAGTATATTTTCCTCTGGTTTGTGTCAGTTCCATAGACGTACTGGTAAATGACCTATCTTCTGCCATTGACCCTGCAGAGAAAGATATGAATGGGGTGGTCTCTGTGAATTTCTCGATTGTAAGCTCTAACAAGCAGGGCCCTCTGATCCCTCCTGTATTGAATTGTATGGTAAGTGTACTGACTGTTGTAAAGCGCTGCGCAAACTGTTGTAGCTATATAAATCCTGTATAATAATAATATCTGTAGAATATGTTATAGTTGTAAGAAAGAGTGAATAAAATGAACCTACATTTTTCAGAAACTTGGTTTGGCCACCAGAGAGCGCCCTTTACATAGTCCTCATTATACTGTATGATCTTTCTGCATGAAGAATGTACATATTACACTCTTCATATACAATATGTCCATCTGCAACTACAGTGTCTAGAAAAAGTATTCATACCCCTTGAAAAGTTGCACATAATTGTCAAGTGGAAGGAAAATGATAAATGGTTTTCAATTTTTTTTTACAAATAATAAATATCTGAAAAGTGTGGCATGCATTTTTTTATTCAGCCCCCTTTACTCTGATACCCCTAACTAAAACCTAATGGAACCAATTGCTTTGAGAAGTCACTTAATTAGTAAATAGAGTCCACATGTGTGTCATTTAATCTCAGTATAAATACAGCTGTTCTGTGAAGCCCTCGGAGGTTTGTTAGAGAACCTTAGTGAACAAACAGCATCATGAAGGTCAAGGAACACACCAGACAGGTCAGGGATAAAGTTGTGGAGAAGTTTAATGCAGGGTTAGGTTATAAAAAAATATCCCAAGCTTTGAACATCTCACGGAGCACTGTTCAATCTATCATCCAAAAATAGAAAGAGTATGGCACAACTGCAAACCTACCAAGACATGGCCATCCACCTAAACTAACAGGCCGGGCAAGGAGAGCATTAATCAGAGAAGCAGCCAAGAGGCCCATGGTAACTCTGGAGGAGCTGCAGAGATCCACAGCTCAGGTGGGAGAATCTGTCCACAGGACAACTATTAGGCCCTTTTAACACGATTGCCCCCGCAAAGATCCACCTGTCCGTTTTTCAGGCGGATCTAAGCGGGCCACCAATTGTATGGGCAGGTGGATGTCAGTGGAGATGTGTCCGCTGACACCCGCCTGCCATCCGGTCGGACAAGATCCGCTCAAAACAGACGAATGGTGATACTTTCACCATCCGTCCATCGGATCAAATGGGATCAGATGAAAACAAACATGCTGTCCATTTTCATACGATCTTCCCACAGAGAACAGTGGGGCTTTGACAGTCCGTCCCTGCACAGTGAGCAGAGATGGACCTGTCATCTGCCTGCTCAGTGGGGATCAGCTGAGGGATCCCCTGCTGAGCTAGCGAACCTGTTCCGTGTGAAAGGGGAGTTAGTCGTGCACTCCACAAATCTGACCTTTATGGAAGACTGGCAAGAAGAAAGACAATGCTGAAGGAAAGCCATAAGAAGTCCAGTTTGCAGTTTGGAGGAAGCCAGGTGGGGGACACAGCAAACAGGTAGAAGAAGGTGCTCTGGTCAGATGAGACCAAAATTGAACTTTTTGGTCTAAAAGCAAAACGCTATGTGTGGCGGAAAACTAACACTACACATCACCCTGAACACACCATCCCAACTGTGAAACATGATGGTGGCAGCATCATGTTGTGGGGATGCTTCTCTTCAGCAGGAAAATGTTTGCCAGCACACCATAGATCGACAAGGAAACATTTTCCTTGTGACTTCTGAACCAGTTCCCAGCTGGTTGTTGCTGCAGCACCCAATCCCTTGAGAGCTTTTCCAGGAATGTGTGCGATGAGAATATGGAGTACTGCTTCTCTTCAGTAGGGACAGGGAAGCTGGTCAGAGTATATGGGAAGATGGATGGAGCCAAATACAGGGCACAATTAGAAGAAAACCTGTTAGATTCTGCAAAAGACTTGAGACTGGGGCGGCGGTTCACCTTCCAGTAGGACAACGACCCTAAACATACAGCCAGAGCTACAATGGAATAGTTTAGATCAAAGCATATTCATGTGTTAGAATGGCCCAGTCAAAGTCCAGACCTAAATCCAATTGAGAATCTGTGGCAAGACTTGAAAATTGTATATGAGTGGGTGGTGCTGCGCTAATCCTTAACGAGGAGTCAAGTAAATAAACAATATGCGCTTGGTAAAAGAGTGTAATCACATGAGAGTGAAAGGAATTGTGTATATCAAAAGTTAAAAAATTGTGAATGTTCAATGCCTACAATAATGCATAAAATATAACATAGGTATATAAAATAGAATATAAATATCGCTTCAATCACCTACAATAAAATCCATATAATTACAATACAAAAACGTGATGGTGGGGTTGCCAAAGCACCAGTGACTGGTTTTAAGTTTAGAACAAAAAAATAGAGTGCATAATAGACATACATCTATAGCAAGGCCAGCAAAGTGTATGGTGCAAATAAAGTGCTAGTGCAATTAAAGGTGGGAGGAGTGGTGGCTAATGATTCTTATACATGGTGCATATTGTGCATGCTGGAAAAAATTAATGAAAGCGGGTGAACAGTTTATTTTAAAAAATTGTGTTTACAAATAAGAGAAGTATATTATTTAGCATAGAAAACGTGAGAAAAAAGTCCTTGTTGAAAAAGTGACAGCAACGTGCTATCATGCCCACGTTAAAATTGAAGTGCTAGAGACCGCATCCATATGCTGCACAGGAGCAGTCCTTATGTGTGGTTGTGACGGCAACGTCCTGGCATGCACACGTTGCAGTTAGAGTGCTGGGGTGAATCACATCAGGAGTTTTCTTCGTGTGCTAGATCACTTTAGTAGGTAATGGCCCCTTACCTTTAAGTAATGGGGCAAAAGCATGTGCCAAAAGAACTGCTTGAAACATCCACCTATGGGTTCCAGCGCGTCCCTCTCTATCCTGGGTCCTGGGTGGGAGTTTCCCTCAGGTGTAGTACAAGGGGGTTGTATTCATAGGGGGTAATCAGCAGAGAAGAAGCCAATAGTGTAATCCAGTTTTTGATTAAAAGTAACACTTTTTATTAATAGATTACAGGTACTCACATAAAAATTGAAAAGCAGTGGTAACAATCCAACGAGCAGGGTGCTCGTGTGCCTCTGTCTGTGTTTGCAGCCTGTCTCGTCCCTACGCGTGACGTCACACCACGTGACTTGAAAATTGCTGTTCACAGACGCTCTCTGTCCAATCTGACAGAGCTTGAGCTATTTTGCAAAGAAGAATGGGCAAAAATTTCACTCTCTAGATGTGCAAAGCTGGTAGAGACATCCCCAAAAAGTCTTGCAGCTGTAATTGCAGTGAAAGGTGGTTCTACAAGTATTGACTCAGGGGGGCTGAATACAAATGCACGCCACACTTTTCAGATATGTATTTGTAAAAAATATTGAAAACCATTTCTCATTTTCCTTCCACTTCACCATTATGTGCCACTTTGTGTTGGTCTATCACATAAAATCTCAATAAAATACATTTACGTTTTTGGTTGTAACATGACAAAATGTGGAAAATTCCAAAGGGTATGAATACTTTTTCAAGGCACTGTATGTGCTTAAAGTATAACTAATGGCAAAATGTTTTCTTTAGTTTTGGACAGAATGGAGAGGGATTACAACACCTGTCAGTTTTTATCGCTCTGTATGCCCGTTATGGAGATTCGCCCTCTCTATTTCTCCTGTTTACCATTATCATTGAAAGTAAAATTAAAAGAAAATCCCAAATTTTGGGTTGTCTTCAGAAAAGTAATGGAGGGGGAATCTTCCAATGGGGACACTAATTCTGGTGGCCTGGGTGTCCCCAAGGAATTTCCTTAATTTGCAGGGATTTCCTCTCACTTCCTGTTTTGGCTATGGGGCAGGAAGTGAAGATAAATCTCCCCAGTGGGACACAGGTGGCAAAAAATAAACCAGCAGGGGTTATAACCCTCCCTTACGCTATCCAAAGTGAAAAAAAAAAAACGTTTTGGCTATAGTTCCACTTTAACTAAATCTCTAAATCTGTGCAGTTTTCTTCCAAATGTATTATTTCTATGTAATAACATTTCTTTCTTTTGATTTCTTCTTGTTGAGACAGCTTTGATATGCTGTCGTCCTTGGAACAAAATCATGGGAAAATTCCCCAATACGTATTTAGAAAATAAATAACGGAAATTGTAGTAATGCAAGCCAAAGAAAGAGAAAAAAAACATATGGTAGTGGCTGAACACAGACCACTTGGGTAACGCTGTGCCAGACATGTTACGGTCTGTGTACAATCTCTTTTAGATTTACCATATAATGCCAGGACCAACTGAAATAAGTTTGTTAATAGTTGTTGCCAAATCTAATTAGATATTACAGCCAGATTGTAATGTGTGTAGCCAGTTAAAAGCACAACTCCATCTATTTTATTTATTTATTTTTATACGATGTAGCTTGTTATATGGTTTATGGTATATATGGTTATATGGTATATGGCTTGTTATATGGTATAGCTCCTTGTTGGGTTATTGTTTGCTGTCTGTGTCCCATTGGGGAGATTTCCCCTTCACTTTCTATCTTATATATAGAATAGAATGTAATTTTAAATCTCCAAAAAAGTGAGGGGAATTCCCATTGTAGACAGTTGTCACCAGAACTTTTATCCACATTGGAAGATCTTTGTTCACTTATTGCTCTAATGATAATCCCAAAAATTAGGATTTCTGGTGACAATGGTCACAAGGATGAAATAAAACAGACAGCAATAAAAAAAAAACTTGTCAGAGAGTCTAAAAAAAAATAAATGGTTTGCCTTTACAGACACTATGGGGGTTATTTACGAAAGGCAAATCCACTTTGCACTACAAGTGCAAACTACAAGTGCAAAGAGCACATGAAATTGCACTGAAGGTGCACTTGGAAGTGCAGTCGCTGTAGATCCGAGAGGGACAGCAAGGAAAATAAAAAACAGCATTTTAGCTTGCACATGATTGGATGATAAAATCAGCAGAGCTTCCCCTCATTTCAGATCTACCCCTCAGATTTACAGCGACTGCACTTTCAAGTGCACTTTCATTGCAATTTCAAGTGCACTTTGCACTTATAGTTTGCACTTGTAGTGCAAAATGGATTTGCCTTTCGTAAATAACCCCCTACATCCACTAGACCTCTGGAGGATCAGCCCACCCCCCCCCGCCCCTTCATGACCTGCCCATTTTTGCATTACAGCACTGCTTTACTTTACCTGACAATTGCGCGGTCATGCAACATTGTACATAAATTAATTTATTTATGTAATTTTTTTTCCCCACAAATAGAGCTTTCTTTTGGTGTTATTTGATCACCATTGGCCTTTTTATTTTTCACATATAAACCAAAAAAATGGCAGACAATTTTGAAAAACAAACAAACATTTTTTTTTTTTACTTTCTGCTATAAAACATATCCAATAATAAAAAAATTTAAAAAATCAAATTTCTTCATTAATTGAGGCCAATATGTATTCTGCTACATATTTTTGGTAAACAAAATACCAATAAGCGTATATTGATTGGTTTGCAAAAAGTTATAATGTCTACAAAATACGGTATACATACTGGAATTTTTATTTATTTATTTTGTTGTTATAGTAGTAATAGCGGCGATCAGCGACTTTTAGCGGGACTGCGATATTGTGTCTGACAGTCTGACACTAACTGACACTTTGTGGGAACCAGGGACACTAATGCATTAATGATACTGGCTGGGAAGGGGTTAACCAACTAGGGCAATCAAAGAGTTAAAAGTGTGCCTAATCAGTGTTTTTGTGTGTATGGTGTGCTGCTTTTACTAAGGGATGTGCTGGATTTTATTACCTGCTTTGCAAGGAAACAAAATCCAGCACATCCCCACTGACAGGATGGAAATCTGCATTGTTTACATATGTAGAGCTCTGTCCAGTGTGTCTCCTCCCTTATCAGTGGGTGCCGGCGGTCATCCATTGGCCGGCACCCGCTGATCGGCTTTTGCTGTTATTATTCACAGCAGTAGTAGCGCGTGAGCGGCGCTCGCGAGCACCACCTACCCGGAACTGCAGAATCACATATATATACAGTACATGATTCTGCACAGAGTACATGCCCTGTAGCAGTAAAGCTGCAATAGAGCGGTCGGCAACTGGTTAAAGTACAGTATGTATTAGGGAGTTTAAACAAATTAGGTACAGGGGGTTTGGGGAATTTAAAGTCCAATTGGAGTCTCTCTTTTTTGTTACTGCAATGTAATCAGGCTGCAGCAGCAACCCAGGTCTACAAACGGTCTGACACTCCCATGTGCAGACTGCTCCAATCACAAGTGCTGTTCAGAATGCTAGAGCAGTGTTGATTGGAGCAGTGGGCAGGGGGCGTGTCAGATCACTGGAGATCCGGGCCGTGTGAAAGAGCAATGGTATACTGTCCAGTGTGGTACCAGCACATGGTATTTTAGCATGTAAAAATTCAAAGAAAGAAGAACATATGTGTTACTGTATATGCAGCCTGACTGCATTGCACTAATAAATACTATGATTTCAGTTGGACGTTTACAGACTATTATTATCCTCTTACTTACTGGGCACTTAAACCCCCCTCCTGCCCAGACCAATTTTCAGCTTTCAGCGCTGTCACACTTTGAATGACAATTGCGCGGTCATGCTACACTATACTCAAATTTAATTTTTATAAATTTTTTTACACGAATGGAGCTTTCTTTTGGTGGTATTTAATGACCACTGGGGTTTTTATGTATTTTTTGCTAAACAAACAAAAAAAGACAGAAATTTTTGCAAAAAAAAAAAAGGTTTCATAGTTTGTTATAAAATTTTGCAAACGGGTAATTTTTCTCCTTCATTGATATTCGCTGATGAGGCTGCACTGATGGGCTGCACTGATGGGTACAGATAAGGCGACACTGATGGGCACAGATAAGACGACGCTTATGGGCACTGATAAGACAGCCCTGATGGGTGGCACTGATGGGGGGCACTGATAGATGGCACTGATGGGCACTGGTAGGTGGTATTGATAGGCAGCACTGGTAATGACACACTGAGGGCACTGATAGGCAGCACTGAGGGCACTGATAGGTGACACTGTGGGCACTGATAGGTGACACTGAGGGCACTGATGGGTGGTACTGTGGGCACTGGTAGGTGGCGCTGGTGATTTTCCATGATTTCCCTCTAGCAGTCGATGGTGATTGGCTTTTTTTTCCTCCTCGCGCTACCAGCATGAGGAGAAAAAATAGCTGATTACCGGCTCTATTTACATCACATGATCAGCTGTCATTGGATGACAGCTGGTGACATGGTAAGGGGTCGGGCTCGACCCCTTACTCCAATCTGTGATCAGGCGAGTCCCAGACTCCCGTAGACGTCCGATGACGAAACGCGTAGGGCGTGGCCTAATCTGTGTTTCCCAAACAACTCTGAACAGCTGATGGTTAACCGAGAACTTTGTCTTTTTGCCTGCTACATACTTTTAAATTGTGAGTACCTCTCCACTTGTTTTAAATAAACTTTTTTTAAAACGATCTTACACTATGGGCACCCCCTCTCTCTTTTTATATGATACACTGCGATCCTGAGACTGCCAGAGATTGCCGCACAGTGGCTTAGACTGTGACTGCCTGATACCCCAGCAGGGGTGAAGTGAGCTGGTGAGTGGCTGCACATTTAGAGCACGGAATTTTATCAGCAGAAGGATTATAAACACGAACATCACATGTACCAATTTATTGTGCAAATAAGGACTTTCATATGATTATATGATTTTGGCTGCACGAGTGCACTTTATTAGATTGATTTTGGATATATAGTGGATTATTTCCTTTTTCAACCATCTCACCCCCCCCTCTCCCCTTTCCCCTCCCCCCCCCACCCCCCTCACCCCCCACCATTTCTTCCACATTGGTATGCACATCCACACACAAGGTGCTACTTGACACATATGAAATATACAGCAGCACTATGTATGGATTTTGATTTTTTCATGTTTTATTTTATTTTATGAAGTATATAGCACATATATAGGAAACGGCAAGTGGTTATTGTTACTATAACTTTGACTATTGCCAGATCAATACCTGTTCACTTTACTAAGAAAAGCGTGCCATTGCAATTTGCTGTTAAAGGCTGGTAAATGGCACTATGCACATATACACAGTTGCGACTTTTTATAATTCTGTAACCAGCCCCCATACACCTTGAGAAAGCCAGTAATTCAGTCTGTTGGCTCTTGTTTATGCTTATGGCATTATCAAGCTGCATGAGAAAAATATGTTTTTTGTTTGCATCAAAGAAATACTGGATTTCCATAGTGCCATTTGCCAGTCCAGTCTAGATAAGCAGTCAGTTTGCCATTATTTTAATGATCTGCAATGTTGCAGACCTACCCTTCTATCCTATGTTTTTATTGTGCCATTTTTTTTTTTTTTTTTTTTTAAATTCCTTTATTTTATTTTATTTTCAAGAGAACGTGTTACAGTTTGAGGTACATATTATCAAGTTCTATAACATTTAATGGATAACATAAAACAGTGGTAGGGAGAAGATTTTAACAGGAACTGTCGTCGTCTAGAGATGTAACACATAAACAATCCTCTCGTTTACACAGTCTGTATGGTGAAAGCGGAGCCTGTGTGCATGGGAGGGTCTAATGTAATGACTATCTTAGTGTCCATTTGCACGCATTTCCCTGAGACATGCCTTGTGTAAACAGGTAACTCGTGTAATTATCCTTTATCGGTAGGTAAAGGGGTGAACTAAAATAACAAAAAGAGAAACTCTCCACTGATCGGGGGTGGGGATATTCCTGGTCGACCAGTGAAGTCCGGCAAAGGGCAACTAACATAAAGTAATGTAGACCATGATATTCATTATATCTGATCAGATCTTCCCTAAGCCGGTAGAGTATAGGGGATTGTGTGAGGACTGGGGAGGGTGGGGGGGGGAGGGAGGAGGTAAAAAGCGGGAGACAATAAGGGGGAGGGGTAAGGATATTAGAGAGGAGAGATGGAGAGGGAGGTGAAGAAGGTAAGGAAGGGGGGTAAAGAGAGGTAAAGAGGGGAGGGTGGTGGTGCCACCCTCCAGCCAGGCGGGGCCCCCATAGCGGGGGGTGTCCACATTAAGACATCTCCCGGAGGTAGGCCTCGGAGTAAATGAAGTGTTGCCAAGGGCGCCAGGTCTCCCGGAAGGCTTCCTCCCTGTCATGCAGCGTGGCCGTGAGATCTTCCATGTCACGCAGTTCATTAACCCTGGCATACCACTGGATCTTAGTTGGTGGGGTTTCCGATCTCCAAAATAGAGGGATGCAGGCCTTGGCCGCATTAAGTAGTTGTATAGTGAGTGAGGCTTTATATTTCTTAATTGTTCTGCTAGATAGGTGCAGCAAACAGGCCCCGGGATCTCCCCCCAGTGCGACGCCCGTTAAACGTTCGATCGTGTCTGTCACCTCTTTCCAATAAGGTTTAATCTTGGGGCAGTCCCAGAAAATGTGCAACATCGTTCCTTCTCCTGTTCCACAGCGCCAACATATACTTGGTACCTGCGGGAGGAACCTGTGGAGAGTGGATGGTACCTTGTACCATCTGGTCACAATCTTGTAGCATGTCTCTTGGACCCTTGTGGCTAGAGAAGATTTTTGGGCAAAATGTAAGATCTTTTCCCTTTGTGCTTCATTAAAATGCACTCCTAATTCTGTTTCCCATTTAGTGAGGAAGGGGGGCACAAAGCTTTCAGGCGGGGCAATCAGGGAGAGGTAGATCGAGGACAGGGAGTGGCGTACGGGCTCTCTGCGGTGGCAGACACGTTATTGTGCCATTTAAGTCGGCAATATATGGGCACTTTTCTGCCCACCATGATCCTTTTTGTTTGTAAAGCTAAAAACTCTAATTGAAAACAGATTAAAACAAAGACTTGAAAACATGCAGCTAATCAGTTCACACCAAAACCTTTCATTTTCTGTCCATGAATTATTAATGTCCATTACAGATGGACGGATTGCTTTTCTCTTACAATCAACAATCTGAAGACATTTAGACTGAAAAAAGTATATTTTAGAATACAAAAAAGGACCATTAGCTGAACATCTTTAAAGCTGAACTTTGAGCCAAGTACATAAAAACTTTTCCCAATAACCCATAACACAGTCATAATGTGCTATTATTGTTATTAATATACAGGATTTACAGTGGGGACGGAAAGTATTCAGACCCCCTTAAATTTTTCACTCTTTGTTATATTGCAGCCATTTGCTAAAATCATTTAAGTTCATTTTTTCCCTCATTAATGTACACACAGCACCCCATATTGACAGAACAACACAGAATTATTGACATTTTTGCAGATTTTTTAAAAAAAGAAAAACTGAAATTTCACACAGTCCTAAGTATTCAGACCCTTTGCTCAGTATTTAGCAGAAGCATCCTTTTGATCTAATACAGTCATGAGTCTCTTTGGGAAAGATGCAACAAGTTTTCACACCTGGATTTGGGGATCCTCTGCCATTCCTCCTTGCAGATCCTCTCCAGTTCTGTCAGGTTGGATAATAAACGTTGGTGGACAGCCATTTTTAGGTCTCTCCAGAGATGCTCAATTGGGTTTAAGTCCAGTGGCGGACTGACCATTCAGGCACTGCCCGAGGGCCCCATGCCACTGAGAGGCCCCATCAGGGTTGCTAGCCTCAATAAAACCAGGGACAGTATGTAAAAATCTGTGTTTTTTTTTTAAATCCCAAGATTATAGCTGCCCGCCTCTCCAGTACCTTTTCAGTGTGTGTATGTGTATTCTGTGTGTGTATACTGTGTGTGTCTGTGTGTGTATACTTTATGTGTGTGGCCCCATAATCTCCTATTGCCTGGGGGCTCCATAATCTCCTATTGCCCGGGGGCCCTATAATCTCCTATTGCCCGGGGGCCCCATGAGTTGTCAGTCCGCCCCTGTTTAAGTCAGGGCTCTGACTGGGCCATTCAAGAACAGTCACGGAGTTGTTGTGAAGCCACTCCTTTGTTATTTTAGCTGTGTGCTTAGGGTCATTTTCTTGTTGGAAAGTAAACCTTCAGCCCAGTCTGGGGTCCTGAGCACTCTGGAGAAGGTTTTCGTCCAGGATATCCCTGTACTTGGCCGCATTCATCTTGCACTGAGGAGAGGCTTCCCTCTAGCCACTCTGCCATAAAGCCCCGACTGGTGACGGGCTGCAGTGATGATTGACTTTCTATAACTTTCTCCCATCTCCCGACTGCATCTCTGGAGCTCAGCCACAATGATCTTTGGGTTCTTCTTTACCTCTCTCACCAAGGTTCTTCTCCCCCGCTCAGTTTGGCCGGACAGCCAGCTCTAGAAAGTGTTCTGGTCATCCCAAACGTCTTCCATTTAAGGATTATGGAGGCCACTGTGCTCTTAGGAACCTTAAGTGCAGCAGAAAAATTTTTGTAACCTTGGCCAGATCTGTGCCTTGCCACAATTCTGTCTCTGAGCTCTTCAGGCAGTTCCTTTGACCTCATGATTCTCATTTGCTCTGTCATGCTCTGTGAGCTGTAAGGTCTTATATAGACAGGTGTGTGGCTTTCCTAATCAAGTCCAATCAATATAATCAAACACAGCTGGACTTAAATGATTTCAGCAAATGGTTGCAATATAACAAAGAGTGAAAAATTTAAGGGGGTCTGAATACTTTCTGACCCCACTGTACATGGGTATAGCGTGTCATACATCGATGTTAAAGTATCTTGTACCTTACATATTTTATGGAGTGCATGGGGGGGGGGGGGCATCTTTTGTAGCTCATTTATTGGACCCTGGGGCCATAAAGTACTTTGAACTTGAACTCTTCATTTATCATTTATTTACTAATTTCTCCCTTGCATGGGTTAATCCACTTACATTTTGTCTACTCTGATCGCCTCCACGCCCACTCCTCCTTTTCATGTGTGTGAAAGTTTTTGAGGACTACCCCTGACCGCAATCTAGATTAGACACAATTGGTCAGGTGACCAGTGATTTATGTGTATAAAAGATAGATTGGGGTCAGTAGTCCTACAACTATGATTAAGCGCCACTTACGGTGCAAAACGCATCAGCTATCATCTGTACCTGTGTCTCTGTTGGTGTATAGACTAAGTTTTATCAATAAAGGCATTATATCGGAGTGCGGCTGTCCTACTTGATTTCTCTTGTTATCGTCTTTGCTGAGCCAGCACCCTCCATCTCCTGAAACACAAGGATGGTGTGAACACGGGGCTATCACCTGGAGCGGTTATCCTTTTGAACTTTGCTCCTGTGAACTATAGATCCTATCATTCAATGGGAGTAATGTATTTTGTTTGTAGATGTACAGTAATATACAGGAAGCTGATACTCACCATGGAGAACACTCACATTAGGCAGTGGTGACATGATGCCATCATAGCAGCCTGCTAAAAAGTACAGAGGGCAGTTTGAAGACCTATCACTAGGGATGAGTGGAGTGGTTTTGGCATCACCAAACTTTTGCTGAAGCATAAACTCTCAATTTTGATTATTGAACTGCTAACTGCTTATCTTTTTAAATGGTGTTTTTTTTTCCTTTTTGCCTTTACAGTAGTTAATTTAACTGAATATGCAATTTGTTGTATTAAATATCTGGAGCTGTGCAAATTAGGTAAAAGTTGCATTGGAGAAATTTTTTACTATTTCTAAATAATAAAAAACCCTGAATAAAAATATATGCATCCAGATTTGATACCATATTAAAACCTTATTCTCATTGGTTCCTCCCTCTGATCTCACTTTATTGTAGGGTACAGTAGTGATGTTAGGTCAGACAGAGGAACCGATAAGAACAAGGGCAACTTAGATACTCCAGATGACATTTGCCTTTACTGCGTTAAGCTTTTAACATTTGCCTAAATGAGCGTCATTCACAATTTAAAAAATTGTACATCTTTAAAGCGTAACTCCATATTTGTTAAGAAAAAAACATTCCCCCTGGGTGATCTATGTACATTACAAGGATTATAACAAACTTTGTTGCAGACTCCTATCTTTTGTTGTTCTGAAGAACTCCATGTGTGTTTGTCCATGCCTCTGTACTGTGTGGGTCTAATGGGAGTGGTTTCATACTTATCAGTCAGGTGTGGAGCTACAGGGAACTAATGAGGAAATCTGCTGGGCCTGCATCCCTTTAGACGTGTTCCTATTAAAAGTATCTCTCCAAAAATGACATTTTTGTTGCAGGGGATGCCTGAAATCTGAATTGTATCTTAGGCAGACTTCTGGGATTGGTGAGCCAATCACACAAGCAGGAAATGATGTTTCTGAGGAGTGGACAGTACACATTCTGTGTACAGAATACTTCCAGGTAGCCATATTGCAATGTATTCTCAGAAAATTACAGTGTCTGCAGATTGAAAAGGAAAGGTAATTTTTAATAACATTCAATTACAATATGATTAGTGTTGCAATTATATGTGCTATATTATTTTTTTTCTTTATTTGCTTTTTTTTTCCCCAACTAAAGTGGAGTTACCCTTAACCACTTCAGCCCCGGAACGACTTACCGCCTTTCTGACCAGAGCACTTTTTGCGATTCGGCACTGCGTCGCTTTACCTGACAATTGCGGGTTGTGCGACGTTGTACCCAAACTAAATTCCTTTTTGTTTTTGTTGTCCTTTTTTTCCCACAAATAGAGCTTTTTTTGGTGGTATTTGCTCTATAAACAAAAAAAAGAGCGACGATTTTTAAAGAAAGCAATGTTTTTTACTTGCTATAATTAATATCCCCCAAAAATATATAAAAAAACTATTTTTTTCCTCAGTTTAGGCCGATATGTATTCTTCTACATATCTTTGGTAAAAAATTGCAATAAGCGTATATTGATTGGTTTGCGTCTACAAAAATAGGGGATAGATTTATAACATTTTTATTATTCATTTTTTTTTTACTAGTAATGACGGCGACCAGCGATTTTTATTGTGACTGCAACGTTATGGCGGACATGTCGGACACTTTTGACACTATTTTGGGACCATTCTCATTTATGCAGCGATCAGTGCTATAAAAATGCATTGATTACTGTGTAAATGACACTGGCAGTGAAGGGGTTAACCACTAGGGGATATGAAGGGGTTAACTGTGTCCTAGGGTGTGATTCTAACTGTGGGGGCGGGGGCTACACCTCACATGACAGTGATCACTGCTCTCGATGACAGAGAGCAGCGATATCTGTCCTGTAACTAGACAGAACAGGGAAACGCTTTGTTTACAAAAGCATCTGCCCATTCTACCTATCCATGACACGATCAAGGGCACCCGCGGGACCCGCGGTCACAGTCACGGAGACCACGGCGGGCGCACGCACCCGCAGCACCGCTTCCTAAAGGGGATGTACCTGTACGCCCTTTTGCCCACCAGCGCCATTCTGCCGACGTAAATTGGCGTGCACTGGTCGGCAAGCTGTTAAAAAAAATGTACCCATTATACTAATTATTGTTTGTGCAAAGCTGATGATTTTATTTTAACCACTTCAGCCCCAGAAGGATTTACCCACTTCCTGACCAAAGCATTTTTTAGCGATTCTGCACTGCATCGATTTAGCTGGCAATTGCACGGTTGTGCAACATTGTACCCAAAAAAAAATTTACGTCCTTCTTTTCCCACCAATAGAGCTTTCTTTTGGTGGTATTTGATCACCTCTGCGTTTTTTATTTTTTGCGCTATAAACAAAAAAAAGCGACAATTTTGAAAAAAAAAGCAATATTTTTTACTTTTTGCTATAATAAATATCCCCCAAAAATATATAAAAAAAACAATTTCTTTGATGGTTTAGGCCGATATGTATTCTTTTACATATTTTTGGTAAAAAAAAATCACAATAAGCGTATATTGATTGATTGGTTTGCGCATAAGTTATAGCGTATACAAAATAGGGGATAGATTTATGGCATTTTTATTATTATTTTTTTTTATAGTAATGGCGGCGATCTGCGTTTTTTTTTATCGTGATTGCGACATTGCGGCAGACAGATCGGACACTTTTGACACTATTTTGGGACCATTGATATTTATACAGCGATCAGAGCTAAAATAGCCACTGATTACTGTATAAATGTCACTGGCAGGGAGGGGGTTAAACACTAGGGGGCGATTAAGGGTTTAAATGTGTTCCCTGGATGTGTTCTAACTGTAGGGGGGATGGGCTCACTACAACATGACAGAGATCACTGCTCCCGATGACAGGGAGAAATAGATCTCTGTCATGTTGCAAGGCAGAACAGGGAAATGTTTACATAGGCATCTCCCCGTTCTGCCTCTCCTCACCGCAATCGCGGGCTGCCATCGAACTTTGTTAGGCAGGAATTTCAAGGGGACATACGGGTACGTTCTTTTGCCTGCCCGTGCCGTTCTACCGACGTAACATTAGTTTTTCTTTTGTGCATTGTGGTGTAAAATTGCAAAGGAAAAATGTTATTAATAATGAAAAATTTACAAAAACTAACCTAAAAAGGTTTCTGAGATAATTCAGAATTAATTACAGAATCAATAGCCCCGCGGTTGACCTGCTGTAAGCTGTTTTTCCCCAAGTGATTCCCACAAAACAGTTCTAAAGCCAACAAAGGCCCGCCAACGCTGGCCCTTAGGCTGATATAGTGAAGTATATTTATGAGTGGGGTGGGTCAACGAAATAACCTTCTCGTCCTCCTGGTATTATGCCTTTAGATGTATGTGCCAGGAATAAATGTATAGGTTTCCCAATATCACCAGCAAGCATCAATACCGCATTTTTATTTTAGGTATCTCTTCTAAAAGAAGCCTTTAAATATTCAGCAGAAAATATTGCTCGTTTTCGGGATCTCGAAGGCGTAATGAGGCAAACGGCAGATTTAGACGTTTATGTTCCTGTAATCCTGCGCTCCCAGCATGCATCTCCCAGCATCAGCCACATTTACCGAATCTCCTCTCAGAATGAATGATGTCTTTTAAAATGAGGTGACGGGGTTGGGACCTTAGACGCTGTACATTGCATCAGTAATATTTAGCCTGGCCTACAAGACAAGATAAGAGGGGAAAAAAAATGCCAAGAATTGTATTGATTCTCATGTAGCAGTACATTAAATGCGGTTGTCTTTTACATTCTATTTATTACAAATGAATGCAGGAAATCATATACTGTAACTCTGCATTGGTTGGATCATATAATAAGTATATGTTTTCTGTGCTGCAGCGTTCAATTCACTCGAAAGAGGAAGCGACTAACCTCCTTCTAGGTAGGGCCCCTGGTTTTTTATTAGACATCAGTAGCATGCTCCTTGTTAGGGTTCTAGGTAAATTTAAATGTTTAGCTCCTGCTGCAGCCAGAGGGGCAGTTTTTGTTTGAACTGGTCTTTTCAGGGCTTCACAGTCTAAAAGTTTGATTGCTCTCCCCTGCCTCTAGAAGAAATATCTAGAGCTTAGGGAGGGAGAATTCAAATGACCAGCCTGCTTATTGAGCAAGGCTTAGCCAATCGCTGGGGAGGTGTGCCCAGGTGGTGGCTGGGATGCTGTTAAACATCCTGGAGCGCTGAAGAGACTGTCTTTTTCCCCCAGAGGGGATGGATCTGTAAGGAAGGTGGGCACTGCTTACCCATGGAGCCCTTTGGCCTTAATACTGGACTGCTTTAACAGAGGCCACATCTGTGGACTGTGCACTAGCATCCTGTGAGTAGAGCCTCTTTACTTGTTTTTAAATTATTTCATGGTCCCAGGCTGTGAGCCGTGGACTGTTCCAGTCCGCCTTTCTGTGCTCAAGCTGCTTCATGGTCCTAAGCCATGAACCGTGGACTGTTTACGTTTGCCTTTACCTGCGCTCAAATTATTTCATGGTCCTAGCCATGAAGCGTAGACTGCTCCAGCCAACCTACACTAGTGCTATTGCTACTACGATGGAAGTGTCCTCTGCCAACAATGCCCGATGTTATAGAGTATCTCACATTACATTAAATCCCCTGCCAAGTTCTACTAGCAAAAAAACTTTAAAAAGACAACCCCTAGACTCAGGGCCATCTTTAATATTGATTGGACCCTTGGCAAAAATTTTCTTGCCCCCCACCCATGCAATTTCACTCTCCACCTGCTCTTAGACATACAATAAATAGCAACTAGACTTAAAATCAGTTTACTGTACCAGATCAGGCAGCAATTGCGATTGGTTGCCAGCGGTTACAGCATATCATTACTGCTTACTGACTGGTTGCTAGAGGTTACAGCACACATTACGGCTCACTGATTAGTTGCTAGAGGTTACAGCAAATAATTTCTGCTTGTTAATTGGTTGCTATAGATTTCTGTACAGTATTACTGCTCACTGATTGGTTGCTAGAGGTTACAGAACATTATCTCCTCACTGCAGGGGGGGCATGATCTACATATGAAAGCTCCCTTTTTTACATATCAATAGCGCCGGCCGCAGCTATTTACTTATGAATGCCGCCGCTATATACATGTGAATGCCGGTTATTTACATGTAAACACAGAGTCTGCAGGTGAGTCATCTGTACACAACAATAAGGCAGAGCTGGGCAGCATTAGTACCAGCACTTCACAGTGAGATATTGGGACACAGCACAGGACTAAAACTTCAAAGGGCGAGGGAATTTAAATTTGGATAGTTGGCAAGTATGAGGCAGCTGATTTTGGGCCCAACAACAATGACAGGCCCAGGGCAGCTGCCCCTTTTGCCTTAAAGAAGGCCCTGCCTAGATTGGTCAATGAGTTGGAGTGAATGGACTGTTGTTGCTGTGTGCCTGGCTATCTCTGCAGTATTTGGGAAAGGACCTGCCTAATTTATAGCAGCCCCTGTGTCTGTGGATGGATTCAGTGCATTACTTCACAGCATGAAGCTCTACTAACTATTCCTATTTTGAAAATTGCATTAAACCTTAAAGCACCCCAACACTTAACCCTCCCCATGCATGATTTCTTAGTACTTAACTTTGTCTTTAGAATAAGGGTATGCTGGTGTAAGGCACTTTTTCAGTGTGTTCTGTGCTCACAAAAAAGTGAAAAGAATACCTTATAACCTATGATCCCTGGCCTTAACCTTACTATTTGGCTAAAGCACTCCAACACTTAATCCTCCTCCTAAATGAATTCTTAACACTTATCCTTTAGAATAAAGGAATGTTGGTGTTTGGCACTCAAAAAGTGAAGAGAGTACCCTATACCTTTGATCCCTGACCTCAACCTAACTCTTGGGCTCGTCCAAACACCTAAATCCCCCATCGTCCATGCCTTTACCATACTTTACTAATTAATGCCATAACCCCTTAATTAGCCCATACTATCTACCCTCCACTTGACACTGAATCTAACCACTAAAACTTAACCCATAACATGTAACATAACCTTGAACTTGAATTAATACCTAACTTCTTAAAATATCGCTCCAGGCTTTATCCCTAACCTAAACATTAATCCTTTAAATGACAAATTTACTTTTTTGGTGCTAAATCATTTCAGTACTGTGTCAAACCTCCAGCACTAGAATAATGCCTTGATGCTTTACCCTTCCACCTAAAAAAAACCCCCCACACTAACGCCTAGCCCATACACTTGTAACCTAGCCCTTAATGTTTGTGTTAATACCTTAACAGTGGACCAAAAGTCAAATAATTACATTGATGTGAATGTACAATGTATATGTAAAGTGCTGTGTAAATTGATGTAACGCTATATAAGTACCTGAAATAAATAATAAATAAATAATTAGGCCCATTGGCATGGTTCCCCCCATACTGTTTACCATTGAAATATGTATCTCTCAGGAGTCAGGGAAGGGTACATTCAGGACCCATGAGCTAATGTCTTCTCACACACTCTGAGGTTGATTTGCTAAAGACAAATAGGCTGTTAACTTTGCAAGGGAATTGAGCTTAGTGAACCTAGAGCTTAGTGAATGAGGTAAAGCTTTACTGACTTTCACCATCCAATCATGTTTACGCAAAAATGCTATTTTTTTTCTTGTATGTGATTGGGTATTCTTTGCAAACCAAAATATCACTATATTCTCTAAGCTCTGGGGCAAATTCCTTTGCAAAATGGTACATCCTTTGCAAAGTCAACTGTCTACTTGTGTTTAGTGAATCAACCTTCTTACCCTTTTGCAATGGTTCTAGGTGATGTAGAGGCACAAAGTGCCAAAAGGAGCCCTCGTGGTTTTTTTTTTGGTTTTTTTTACTATACTATACTATGAAAGAACCTTTGTTATTTGTATGTACAACCTGTTACTGATGTAAATAGGAGTGTTAAGACTGAAAAAAAATGAAAACACTCAGAGAACATTAAAAATCGAGTGGGTCAAGGTTAAAACTGTAACTTGGTGGATTAGCTGTAGATTTATGAACTTGGAGCTACAAACTGCATTCTGCTGATTGAAGCTTTACAAAAATTCCCATACCTATCTGCGAAAAAGCTCAGGATTCCTTATGCATTGGTCATGAAATATGTGAATTCAGCAATCTTCCTCCTGCCCTCTCTCAGGGCTGTACTGCAAATCCCCTTTGTTGGCACAGCATAATTTACGTAATGTACGAAATCTATAGAATCTGGAAGGAAACTAAAAAGTAATTTCTCTGTATGCAGTCAATGACCATACAATAATGGTTACTCCAAAATGCACTATTACACATGAAAACGCAAGGTGTCTTGAAGACCATGCAATTAGGGCTACTCCAAAATTCACTTCTACACTGGAGGATGCAAGAAACCAGATTGTGACATCAGCGCTATGGGTAAGTCTGTTTATTTAGCTAATATTGATAGATCTGCTTTATGCCTCATGCACATTGGGCATTTGATTTTCTCTCCTGAATGTATTTTACTCCTGACAGGTAAAAGCTGCTTAAAAAATGTGCCCAAAGCTATGTATTGCACATGCGTTTAGGCACGTCAAGCATTTGAGTGCTAATTGATTCCATTGGCTGGAATAATAATTTGCTCTAGCCATTGCAATTATTGAACGCTCAAGCACTAAGCGCATCTAGTGTTTAGATGCATTTAGACGTGCTTAGATATGTGTAGACGTGTTTACGCACATCAAGTGTTCTTTCTGCTCAAAGGCTCTTCTTTTGAAGGTTTGAAGGTTCTGATGTTTTTTTTTCAGCCTGTGAATGCTCCTATTTAGACATGTGCATGGCAAAACAAATTGTTTTGTTTCGTTTAGATTTGTTTATCTAGTTAGTTTAGTTAAATTTGGTTAATTCATTCAATTCGTATTCGGAATTCGTATTCTGAATTTTTCAAATATCTTCGAATTTACTGATTTTTTTTTTTTTTTGCTTTGAAGCGTTCAAATCGATAAATTTAGAAACAAAAATGTTATATATATATATAGATCTATATATATATATATATATATATATATATATATATATATATATATATATATATATATATATAGATCTATATATATATATATATAGATCTCTATATATATATATATATATATATATATATATAATTTTTTTTTTTTTTTTCAAATGTGGCAAAGTGAACAAACAAAAGCAAAATATTCATTAAATGATTACAATGACTCTTTAAATAACCTTTGGCTTAACAAAAACAGCATTTTTTCGAAATGGTACCCTAATAACACACATGGGGGTTGATTTACTAAAGGCAAATCCACTTTGCACTGCAAGTGCACTTGGAAGAGCAGTCGCTGTAGATCTGAGGGGGACATGGAAGGAAAATAAAAAACAGCATTTTTGCTTGTACATGGCTGATAAAATCAGCAGAGCTTCCCCTCATTTCAGATCTTCCCCTCAAATCTAAAGCGACTGCACTTCCAAGTGCACTGGTAGTGTAAAGTGTATTTGCCTTTAGTAAATAAACCCCATGGTCTTTGATTTCAGAAATATGTCTATAGTTCGAATTCGAATAGATTTCGATGTAAAATTTAATTTGAATTTCAATTTGAAATTCGGAAATTCAGAAGAATTTTGTTTCGTTATTCGGAGCATTTGGTAAACTTTGTTTATAGTGTAATTTGGGTATTCAGATATATACGAATCTCCGAATAATGAAAAATTTGTTCGAATGTTTATTCGGAATGAAACGAACCACACATGTCTACTCCTCTTCTAATAAGCCTGTAAATGCCTATGTGTGTATAGACACACAGGCTAACAAAAAAAATGGCAAATGCCTATAAAAAGGCACTTTTGCCCTATAAAAGCAAAGAGGCATTTTTTAAGTCCTGTGTGCATGAGGCCTTAAATGGCTTTCTTTCCTTTTTTTTTTATAATTCTTCACTTTTCTGTGTCCTTCTGGTTACTGTTTACCATGAATGACCCCACAGAGAGTCTCTAAGTGTACAGCAAAAATAGCTGCTGGAATCACATGGACCTAATGATAAGTGCTTGTGATTCCTAAATCACATCAAACTTGGTTCCAAATGCATTTAACGGAATTTGAAGGCTTCTTTTTGTATTAAAAAAGACCACTTCTGAAAAAATGTATGTAAAAACCTCACATGTGTTGCATTCACTGAATGTTCAGCAATCTGTACCTCCTGACTAGCTCCACAGATATCGTAAGGCATTATAAATAGCTGGAAGTGGCAAATAAGCAGAAAAAAATGTTGAATGAGTGCATATTATAAGCTAAAACCTCACAGGTAACACCAGGGTGCTTCACAAAGCACTGATGGTTTTCCTTAAACGATGCAGGCAAGAAAAGGACCAGGATGCAGATGGAGCACAACTGGACCTAATCCTGGGTTCACACTGAATTTGAAATAGTGCAAAGTTCAGCTGAACTCGCATGATTTCAAACCGGCATTTCAGTCCGACTTCAGGGGCGATTTGAGAGACATCTGTGCGGGATCATGCACAGATGTCTATTGAAATCGCCCCCAAAGTCACCAAAAGTAGTGCAGGAACTACTTTTGGGAATCGGTGCGGTGCCGCAAAGTCAGCGTCACACCGATTCGGACGGTGCTGTTGCTGGCAATAGGCTTCGATTTGGCATGCGATTTGATATGTCAAATCGCTTGTCAAATCAGCCCGATGTAAACGGGGGGCTTAAAGTCAACTGAGATACCTAATTGCCAGTAATTAACTTATACAGCCCACTTCCTTTTTCTCGTTCGGTCATTAGCCTAGGCTTATGACATCATGAACAGCTCTCCCTCTCACTCTGGTGAGAATTTGCCGGGAAGGGAGGGGGGATGAGTCCTAAGAGGGCCAATGAGAGCTGCGGTGATGCAGAGCTGGAGGTGTGCCTCTGTGTAAATCCAGGAAGTGAACAGGCAGTAGCTTCAGCTGCTCGCAGTAAAATGGTTGCAGTCAGACTCGGTGGGGGGAGATTTCTGCAGCATATTTGGCAAGTACAGAATCACAGTATATATAAAATAATATGCAAAGTGGTTGGAGGGAAGCTTCAGAATGGCAAAGATGTTTTTAATACAAATTATGTGAGCAGACTGCAGTTCCTCTTTAATATGTCCTTGATCAAGTTTCCATGTCGTAAGTACAATTTTCACTTGTTTACTAGAAAGAGCATCATCTGCGCTATCCCATGCACTCCCTTTCTTTTCATCTGGAATATGCACAAGTATAATATATTAAATGACTGGGGTTGATTTACTAAAACTAAAGAGTGCAAAATCTGGTGCATCTCTGCATAGAAACCAATCAGCTTCCAGATTTTTTTGGTCAAAGCTTAATTGAACAAGCTGAAGTCAGAAGCTGATTGGCTACCAAGCACACCTCCACCAGATTTTACACTTTCCAGTTTTAGTAAATCAACCCCATAGTATTTAGTATATTAATTCCTTTTCTACTTTGCATGTCTTTATTTATCTTTTTCTCCACATTTGCCAGCAGACCAAGCTGTCCAGCAAATGTAACATTGACATGCAAGCACAAGTTATAAAACTAACAGCCAAGTTTGCTTACACTGGTCATCTTGTACTCCAAGGGTGTCACCTTATTCTGTGGTCACTTGACACTCTGGTCCCAAGTTTTTCATCTTCTTTCCTGCAGTGAAGAAGGATCCTTTTTCTGTTGTCATTGCCTGGGTAACATGTGGCACTTTGTATTGGCTCTTCAGTGACTGGGTCCTTTGAAGACTGCAACAGCTGATGACACTGGGAAGATGCGACTGATCTACTGCATTGCTGGATCCACTGTTTGTGTCTCTCCATAGTGGCACCTGTGAAGGATAGTAGACTTATTGTAGGTGCTCCAACATGTTTTTTTTTTTAAATAAGAAACTGCTTAGGGGATAAGAGGGAGGTTGGGATAAGAAGGGGGAATGGCCTGGCCTTCAGATGGGCTTCAATTCAACTTCCCCCAAAACCTTTTGCCGGACAGCTTGGTCTGCATATAAATATAGAGACAAATGTCAATGGGAATTAAGCCAAACCGTAATGTAGCTGAAGGTAAGCAGTTCTTGCTACAATGTAAAAGTTTGAACAGAATACTTGCACACTTTGGCAGACTCGCCTTTGTGTTTGCTCCCTTTCTGGCATTGACAATATAGAGCTGTCCCTTGCTGATACACTGGCTGCCATCTTCTCTGCTGATTCTTCGAGGTCCTGTGTGCTGTTGGGCAGCCACTGATGATGCAATCTCTGTGCATGCATGCTGGAATTATATTGTCCTGGCACTGTTCTCCACTAGATCTGTATACTGTGCTGCATATGGACTCCAGAAAAATGCTGAGGTAGGGAAAATGTTTTTGGCAGAAGAGTCCTACAAAGCAGGCATGGATCGATGGAACCCCTCCAGAGGTTGTTAAAGTGGTTGTAAACTCTCAAAAAAAAAAAAACAACCTGCAAGACAAAGGCATAACGAGCTAGTATACGACACATACTAACTCATTATGAAATACTTACCTTAGATCGAAGCTGTTGCTGTTGGGCCCAGTACACCACTGTCACCGCCGACATGTCTCCCAGAGTTATTTCTGGGTTCACAGGCCCCGGCGCTGTGATTGGCCGGAGCCGGGATGATGTCACTCCCGCATATGCGGGCGGGAGCTGCTGGTCATGGCACAGCTACTGAAGAAACGGCACAAGCGAGACGTTTTTTCAGTGCGCATGTGCCGACGACATCGACACATGCAGATACAGTGAATATCTCCTGAACAGTGCAAGTTTAGGAGATATTCACGGTAACTATAGGTAACCCTTAATATAGGCTTACCTGTAGGTAAAAGTGGTAGTACAGTACAGGGTTTACAACCACTTTAATGCCCCGTACACACGGTCGGATTTTCTGATGAAAATGTGTGATAGGACGTTGTTGTCGGAAATTCCGACCGTGTGTGGGCTCCATCACACATTTTCCATCGGATTTTCCGACACACAAAGTTTGAGAGCAGGATATAAAATTTTCCGACAACAAAATCCGTTGTCGGAAATTCCGATCGTGTGTACACAAATCCGACGGACAAAGTGCCACGCATGCTCAGAATAAATAAAGAGATGAAAGCTATTGGCCACTGCCCCGTTTATAGTCCCGACGTACGTGTTTTACGTTACCGCGTTCAGAACGATCGGATTTTCCGACAACTTTGTGTGACCGTGTGTATGCAAGACAAGTTTGAGCCAACATCCGTCGGAAAAAATCCTAGGATTTTGTTGTCGGAATGTCCGAACAAAGTCCGACCGTGTGTACGGGGCATAAGAGTTCCTTGAACAATTTGAAATTGCTGACTCTCAGATATATAACCACTGCCAATGATTTTTAGCTATCTCTAAGGGAAGCATTCTTTCCACTCACCAGCAATGTAAGAGGAGCATTCTTCCAACTGGCCACCAATGTAAAGACCATTCTTTTGACAGATCAACAATGTAAGGTTGTAAGGAGCATTCTTCCCACTGACCACTAATGTAAGGGGCATTCTTCACACTGACTGCCAAATTAAAGGGCATTCTTCTCACTGATTTCCAAATTAAAGGGCATTCTTCTCACTGAATACCAATGTAAGGAGCATTCTTTCGACTGATCAACAATGTAAGGGGCATTCCTCCCACTGACTGCCAATGTAAAGGGCATTCTTCTCACTAACCATCAAACTAATGTGTATTTAATGTCACCTATAGATATAGTTGGCAGGATTTTCCTGAGACCTAAATGTTTTTTCAAGGCATTTCTTCGTGTCAATCAGGCTAAGTAGGTCTGCTTTAAAGAATACTATAAACAAAAAAAAATACTATAATTACAGCATGTGAATATCTACAAACATTTCTCAGAATACAATATTTTTGTCATAGTGCCACAAAAAGTAAAACAAGTAATTTTAGATAGGGGAACATATATTTATTCCACTTCAGTATGAATGTCTTGTTCTTATCCACACATTGTCATCTCCCCAGAGGTCAGGGAATGCTCTGCCCCCTTAGACAGGGTCTTTTTTAAGGCAATGACTCCTAGGTTTATTACTGCTGTATACATAAGGAAACCCAAACAAAAGTCCTGAGACACATGTGATATTTAGAAGGAAACTGCTGGTGACGTGTCAAGCGGCTTAAATGGTATTTGATCATATCAGCAAATACAGACTCTCTTCACTCCATGGAAGGATATTGTTTTGAATCTATAGGTTATATGATACAGTGGCACCCTGATAAAAAAAAATAACCTGCTGGAGGCTTCAGTCTTCTGGAAACATAGAGCAGTGTGTCAGCAAAACTGCTAGAAATGAATTGGCTCACTGAGAGATGTACAAACCTCAAAGCTGAACATAAAACACAAACAAAATACATATATGGGAGATGGTTTACCTGCCAATGTATTTGTGTTACTATCCATCCAGCCTTCAGAGTTATATGGCTCTCTGCTGTAACTAAAATGTATCTAAACACAAAAATGTAATATTTTGCGGCTTACCAGTCTTTAGATGTGGTAGCTGCATTTGTTTTCTTTTTCATGAGGTCTCCTCCTAGATTCGGGTAAACCATTGACTTATCTCTACTTATCAGTACTTTTTTTTTTTTTTGATCAGAAAAAATGTTTATTGAAGTCAGACAACCATATTAGATTCTACCAGTTTACTGGTAGACATTCTTCCAAAAGGACACATAAGGACAGTACTAGACATGTGCGATTAGTTTCGTACGAATCGAAAATTCGTACAAATTTCTGTACATTCGTACATTCGGGAGGATCCGAAATACGAATTGCTATGCTTCCGAATTTTGTACGAAATTTCGTCTACGAATTTCCGATCCAAGTTCCTAATGAACATTCGTAATTGTTACGAAAAGTTAACAAACCTGAAAGTTAAAAACCCAGGAAGTCAGCACAGCACAGCGATGGTGGGAGCCCCTCATAATGATAAATTCATCATAACAAACATTCGTAATTGTTACGAAAAGTTAACGAACCTAACGAAAATTGTATTTCGTACGAAATTTCGGACACGAATTATGAAATACGAATTAATTCTAATACGAAACGGAATGGAACAAAACGAAACAAATTTATTGGAGGCGCACATGTCTAGAAAATACAGAAGATCCACATTTACACATACCATATTATATAGGATACCTAATATACAATATTACAATGCCACCACATCTGAATGGAAGAAACGATAATAAAGAAAAATAAAAAACTTAAGAAAAAACAATGACTTAGACATAGGTAACACAGTACTGAATGTATATCATCAGGCAAAGTGATCAGTTTTTCTCATATTAGCATATTATTTACTTGTTCCTCTCATTTTCTTTTATTTGCTACTTTGGGTGATATCCAGTATCAAGCTATTAATTTACGGGCAAGACACAATAACCTTAGGACTGTCGTATGAGCCTGTGGTGTATGTGATTCTTCCTCCAGACACCTAATAAATACACAAGAAAAGGTAGTTTGTACCCCCCGGGACTTTAAATTGGCAAAGACACTAATAAATTTGTTACAAAATATAGATTTATTAAACAAAAAAGACAGAAAGACTATGCTAAAAAATCATCTTCACATGATGATTAATAAAACAAACACTGGCGATAGCACAATTACACATAAAATGATATTTTGTAAATGAAATATGACGGTACATATACAAAGTAGTTTCACTTCAATGTCCGATAGTAGTTTCCGGTGTCCAACATCTGGGATAAGTCCTAGCGGTACCCAATGTGTTTCAGGTTCAAAATCCTTTCATCAGGGGTAATTATATAGGAGGATTTATATTCTAAACGAAGTGAATGGCACCATAATCAAAACAAAGAATAGTAATATTGCAGCAAGAGTAAAAAATGGCGTTGTTAGTGGATGGCGTGTATGGAGGTTTTAATTCAGCCAGCACACCTGGGTGTTAGACACAAAGCTTGCAATCTCAAACGAAGGGTCTCGTTGTACAAATAAATTGAGGATTATAGTCAGAATCCTGCATCAGTATTAAAACTGCAGTAAGATAGTATCGTTTGTTCAAGTTGTGTTAGGGGGGTCCGTGAGGCACGCCATCCACACTGACAAGGTCTGCCCCCTGATTAAAGGATTTTGAACCTGAAATGCATTGGGTACCGCTAGGACTTATCCCGGATGTTGGACACCGGAAAGTACTACTGCACATTGGAGTGAAACTACTTTGTATATGTACCATCATATTTAATTTGCAAGATATCATTTTATCTGTAATTGTGCTATCGTCAGTGTTTGTTTTATATATCATCACATGAAGATGATTTTTTTTAGCATAGTCCTTCTGTCTTTTTGTTTTAAATCTATATTTTTTTAATCAATGTATTAGTGTCTTTGCTAATTTAAAATCCCACTTTTTTTGGGGGGGGGGGAGGTACAAACACCTTTTCTATGTATACAGGGATGTGGCAAATTCACTACAATATCTGTCATGGTGAAAGCCTGTATTTATCTAATAAACACACAATGGGATCACCCAAAAGGTGAAACTGAAACATTTGTGATATAGTGATAATAACATCAGACCAATAACTTAGGGCATCTCCATATCATGTGCATTCACATTTCAGGCATGGGGGTAGCTCTGTTTCCCCATCTATGTAGCTGAACCGGTGTCCTATAGGCTCTGTGCAACAGGTGTAAATGGGAGAGTTTTTGAGAGGCTAAAACTGATACAGATAAAGTGGAAGCTAAATATAGCAAATAATACATCACAATCTCTCTGTCAGGTAGGACAGAGGCATCATGTGTAAAGTGAAGAAGAATAGAGTTCACCCTAGAGATCATCCCTTGTTTGTCTTTTTCCAGCAAAACCCTGGACATTAAAGGATGGTCAATTAGACTAAGCATGGAACTACGAGCCTGAGTCTGGAGGTCATGCCTAAGTTGTAGGTATTTGTAAAACTGGCTTCTGCGAATGGCAAATTCTGCCTGTGGGTCGGAAAAGGATTTAAGCACTGGGCCAGCATACAATTGCACCATATAGCAAATGCCTACTCTCTCCCAAGTCTGGAAGTCTTTGAACTTTAAAGGCTCCTTATAATAGGAAATAGGCCATATAGGATTACAAGGGCAAAACACCTGAACACCCAGGGGACTTCTGACATAGGACCAAAAAGTCCTCAACAAGGCTACAGTTGGAAGCATAGGCTCTTGATGTGAAAGTCCTGCTTCTAAAAAGGAGAGGGCAGGGCTATTAGACCCCCAGGGGATCAATGAGTTATGAATAGGATCCAAAGGGTCTTTATGACCCCAAAGCCCCCAGATGTTGAATTTGAGAAGCGACATAGAAAAACCTAGGATAAGGAATAGCAAGGCCTCCCTGATCCCTAATTGAAGTGTAGATAACCTAAATCTTGTCATTTCATCACGCCATATCAGGGTTCTAAACTGCAAATACATTTGGGAAAACCATTTGCATGGTATCCAAATAGGAGATTAATGGAATACATATAAAAGCTGAGGAGGCTACACCATTTTATTGAGATTGACCCTTCCAACTACCAGTAGAGGGACTTTGGACCAAGCCAAACATTTAGAGGTTTCAAATTTAGCTCAATATATTGATTGAGGTATGATGGGACCTGTATGCCTAAGTAACGAAATAAGGAAACTAGGTAAAAACAGTAGTGATCCCGCTCTACAGCAATAAAGTATAATAAAGTCTACAAAAGCGATGAATCAATGAAACCAAATCAATTAATAAATTAATCTAGGAACACTTGGAATAAATAAGAATCATACAGAAATGATAAAGAAGTCCATGTAATGTTGGGAAATTTTCTTCTAATAAGGCATCTTGCTGGTTAACAGTCTTTCCAAAATGCTCTCATAAAAGGGCTGAGTTATCTGCAAATCTTTATGAGTGAGAGATATACACAATCCAGGAAACAAGCTCACAGAACTTTCACCTCAATTCCTTGGATCATCAGCATGTATCTTTATTAAAGGATTCTTTCGCTATTCTGACAGCTACCACCAGGGGGTCCTCCGTTCCAGCATATGTTGTATCTATGTGGATATTCTGGATCTACATCTTCATATGATCTCACATTCTCAAAGAACAGGGAGTGGGGGGAGAAAAAAAGAAGACCTCCAATAGTGTAGTATGTCAGAAAATAACAGCTAGTTTATTAGTTATAACAAATTGGACCCTTACATCAACAATAAATGAAAAGGCTTTAAAAGTGAACTTTAAAACAGTGTGGCGTTTGACCGCCGTTCTCACGTCACTTCCAGGATCTAATCCACCTCCGGCCACTCCCTACGCGTTACGTCATCACGTGACTTCATCAGCAGGGATGGAAAGGACTGAGATGTGCACATAGGCAGGCAGGGCTGTATGAAGCAGAAGCAGTGATCCCGATGCTCGCCGAAGGGGACCCACTCAGTGGAACAAACAGTGTCTGCCTCAAGCAGCATTATCCATTCCACCTTGGGTCCCACAGTGGGACCCTTTCACATGTTCTGCAG
The DNA here is from genome assembly GCA_037952925.1 of Lithobates clamitans. NCBI lineage: Eukaryota > Metazoa > Chordata > Amphibia > Anura > Ranidae > Lithobates > Lithobates clamitans. The sequence goes on along the minus strand of JBBGZY010000797.1, from coordinate 3,282,995 downwards.
TGGGCCCCCTTCCTGCCATTTTGAGGCTCCCCCACAGTGGCAGAACGCAGGGCCCGGTCACAAGTGCGACCTTTATGACCCTGGTAGATCCAACACTGCCTGATGACCTAGCACATGCTTATCATCACAGAGCCACTGTACAACCTTGAAGAGACTGCTGGAACCCCCTGAAGATGTCAAAAGAACATGGCACAGGTCTGCTGCAGTGAATCCCAAGAGAAAACTGCTAGATCACTTTAAACTTGCCATACATTAGTAGAATTTTTAGTTTGAATGTTCATACAAAAATTTAGAAAACTTGTTTGTCAGAGTGTTCGAAGGTACAGAATTGTATGCAAATGTATGGACCTGAAAAATTTCATTGCTATGTGTTTTCGAATTCTGTGTTAGATTTCGGGATGCACATGCACATTAAAATATGAATGGTTTTTCTGGAGCTAAAACCACATTCACACCACATAGAATTTTGTTAATTTAAGAAATCTTTTCATCCTTCACCCTCAGGTTTTCTCATCTTTATGGTCAAAAATGATCATCAATTTGACTCTAGTAACTACTAAAAAAATCAAACAAATGTAAAAGCCCCCCTGCATGGGAACTTGCTGACAGTGTAAATGACCTCCCTGCGTGGGAAGCTGCTAGCCAAATAAAGCATGTACTAGAGAAACATAACACAAAGTCAGCAAAATACCTAAACAAAATGAAGATAGTACAAATTGATGGTATTCATCCAAAAAACACAGAGATTATATTGTGCAACAGATCAGCATTAGAAAACAGGAATGTTTTCAGGAACAAAACCTTCTAGAACCATCCGGAGGTAAGGCACAGTTATGGAGAGATGCTGCAGAGGACACAGACTAACCTTACTGGAGCGAGAAAGTACTATTTTGTCACTTTTGTTTTTGTGCCTGGTGATGAACCGAACGTACCTGGTTTTGGTTTGACCAGGGTTCGGCGAGCATTACTAAAGAACCCCACTGAAGTCAATGGGAGCCAAATGTTAAAAAGGGTTCTGGCCATTTCTGGGCCAATGAGCAAGGGATTGTGACTGCCACGGGGGACATGTTTCAAGGCAAAAAAATAAATTTAAAAAATCCATTTGGCTGGGAGCACCAATTTTTAGTAATGCTTAACCACTTCAATATTGGGCAATTTCACCCCCCTCCTTCCCTGACCAATTTTCAGCTTTTGGCGCTGTCACACTTTAAATGAGAATTGGGCGGTCATGTAACACTGTACCCATATGACATTTTTATCATTTTTTTCATACCAATAGAGATTTCTTTTGGTGGTATTTAATCACCGATGGGGTTTTTATTTTTTACGCTACAAATAAAAAAAGACCAAACATTTTTTTAAAAATATGCATTTTTCTTAGTTTCTGTTATAACATTTTGCAAATAAGTAATTTCTCTTAAAAAAAAATTGGACTAAAAATGATGCTGCTACATTTCTTTGGTAAAAAAAAAACCCAAATCCATGTATATTTGGTGTTGGGTGGTGGTGCCCTAATCCAAAAATATTGTTGGAAGCTAGCATCATCAAGATTGAGGAGGAATAGGATAGTCAGCAAGGCAGTCTTCAAGGGATCCATCCATAGCAAATTCAATCAGTTACATCAGCATCAGGTGCTTGACAGCTGCTGATCCAAGACTGATTCATTTTTTATGGATGTGAGCCTATCAACGGAGTCTGTGGACAGGCGCACTCTTTGATCCATTACAAACCCTCCAGCAGCACTGAATGTGCGTTCAGAAAGCATGCTGGATGCAGGACAGGCCAGTAACTCAATTGCATATTGAGCTAGTTCTGGCCAGTGGTCCATCCTCAAGACTCAGTAACCCAGTGGACGCTCTGTTGAAAAGGTCTCCAAGTCTGCTCTCGCCCCTAGATATTTCTGCACCATGTAATGCAGGCGCTGGCGATAGTTGCTTGAACCGATCAGACCTTGGTGCTGAGAACTGAAAAATTGTTTAAAGGCATCGGTCAGAACGCCACCTTCTCCACCGCTCTTCCTCTGACTGAACGAAGCCTCAGAAACATTTTGTCCAGTACCAGGAAATTGTAACCTCCCAGGGTCTGGAAATGCGTTACACAAACCTTTCTTCAAGAACTCCTGATGATGAAGATGTTTTATCCTCTGCTCCCTCTGCAAAGGCAGGATGAGTTCTGCAACCTTACCCTTGCAACATGGATCAAGAAGGGTTACCAGCCAGTAATGATCCCTCTCCTTGATATCACGAATCCTAGGGTCCTTTCGCAGGCTTTGCAAAATCAGGGAGGCCATGCAGTGTAAGTTTGCAGAGACATTTGATTCTGAGTCCTCTGGGTCACTAAGGATCACATGATCCGTAACTACCTCCTCCCAGCCACGTACAACTCCTTGGGTTTCTGGGGATTGAAAACCATCCCTTGAAGACTGCTGCTGAGTGTTATCTTCTGCATCCATGCTGACGCAATCCTCCTCTTCTTCCTGTGTGTTTGACGGGCCCGCAGGAATGCTATCTGGATAAAGGGGGCCTTGAGAGGTAAGGAAGTCCTCCTCTTCCTACCGCTGTTCTGCCTCAAGTGCCCTGTCCATGATTCCACGAAGTGTGTGCTCCAACAGATAGACTAGAGGGACAGTGTCACTGATGCATGCATTGTCACTGCTCACCATCCTTGTGGCCTCCTCAAATGGTGACAGGACAGTGGATGCATCCTTGATCAGTAGCCACTAGCATGGCGAAAAGAAGCCAAGCTCCCCTGACCCTGTCCTGGTGCCATAATCGCACAGTTACTCATTGATGGCCCTCAGCTTTGTGTGCAGCTGTTGCAGCATTGCCAACGTTGAGTTCCACCTGGTGGGCACGTCAGAAAGGAGGCAGTTGGTGGGGAGGAATGTCAGCCAGCCGAGCACTGGCATTGTATGACCAGCGGAAATGACCACACACTTTTCTGGCCTGCCTCAGGAGATCCTGCAAGCTTGGGTACCCGCTCAAGAACCGCTGCACCACCAAATTCAGGACGTGTGCCAAACAAGGAACATGGGTCAAGTGACCCTGTTGGAGGGCGGAAGGGTGCCATTGTTGCATACAACCATTCCTGGCTGAAGCTGGCGTGGCGTCAACCACCTCTGAGCCTGCCCCTGCAGAGCTGACAGAATCTCTGCCCCAGTGTGGCTCCTGTCCCCTAGGCAGACTAACTCAAGCATCGCATGGCATCTTTTAGCCTGATTGCTTGCGTAGCCCCTTGAATACTTACGGAGCACTGCTGGTTCAGAGGACAAATCTGCAGAAGAGGCCATAGAGGAAGAAGAAGAGGAGGGGGTGGATGAGAGAGCTGTGGCAGAATCACCACTAGCATTTTGGAAGCGTGGTGGCGGAACAAGCTCCAACAACACTGAACCCTGTCCTGTATCCTTCCCAGCTGCCAGCAGAGTTACCCAGTGCGTCGTGAAGGAAAGGTAACGTCCCTGCCAATGCCTGCTGGACCATGAGTCAGAGGTAATATGCACCTTACTGCTGACCACCCTGTACAACGTGGCCGAAACATTGCCTTCCACATGCTGCTAGAGAGCCGGAATGGCCTTTCCGTGAAAAGAAATGGTGTTTCGGAACCTGCCACTGAGGTACAGTACATTCCACAAATTCACAAAAGGGGGGAGAGTCTACCAGCTGAAAAGGCAGCAGTTGCAGTGCTAGCAGTTTGCCCATGCTAGTATTTAGACGCTGAGCATGTGGATGGCTGGGACCAAATTTGTTTTTACGGTTCAGCAACTGGGGTATGGAAATTTGCCTGCTAAAATCAGATGGTGGTGTACTTCTAGCAGATTGGCTGAAAGTACTTGGGACGCCTATTGCTATACCTTCATTCCTCTCAGTGCAGGTTTTTGAGAGGACTGGAGGTATAGTAGGGTTGGAGATCCCAGATGAGGAGCAAGGAGAAGTCTGCCTTTTTCTTTGATGTGGGTCTTTCAAGTGCTGTTGCCCACGGACTGCATGGCAGGTCGTCATATGTCTGGTCAAGCATGTGGTGCCCAAGAGGCTGCTGTTCTGGCCATGCTTGATCCGCTTCAGACGTAGGTTGCAAACAGCAACGGTGCGATCTGCTGCACATGTGACAAAAAAGGTCCACACCAAGGAACTTTTAAAAGTCAGCTAGGAGTCAGCAGCGCCCTGCACCTGCGGTGTGATGCAATTGGGTGGCTGCCCTTAAGCTGCCCCCTAGAGGACATCCTGCCTCATTGGAGTTGTGCCTCCTCCTCTCTTCTCTCGGGCACCCAAGTACAGTCAGTGACCTCATCATCCCCTCCCTCCTCGTCACTGGAGCAAACTTGGCAGTATGCTGCAGCTGGGGGAACATGACTGCCTGTTTCTTGTCCTTCTTGGGCACCCCCTCTCTCTAGGCTCACGTTACTCCCTTCCTCAACCTGGGAACCAACGTCGGAGCCTTCAAATCACTGCACATTAGGGATGAGCCGAACACCCCCCGGTTCGGTTCGCACCAGAACCCGCGAACGGACCGCAAGTTCGCACGAACGTTAGAACCCCATTGACGTCTATGGGACTCGAAAGTTCGAAATCAAAAGTGCTCATTTTAAAGGCTAATTTGCATGGTATTGTCCTAAAAAGGGTGTGGGGACCCGGGTCCTACCCCAGGGGACATGTATCAATGCAAAAAAAACTTTTAAAAACGGCCGTTTTTTCGGGAGCAGTGATTTTAATGATGCTTAAAGTAAAAAAAAAAAAAAGTGAAATATTCCTTTAAATATCGTACCTGGGGGGTGTCTATAGTATGCCTGTAAAGTGACGCGTGTTTCCCATGTTTAGAACAGTTCCTGCACCAAATGTCATTTTTAAAGGAAAAAATCTCATTTAAAACTGCTTGCGGGTTTAATGTCATGTCGGGTCATGGCAATATGGATGAAAATCAGTGAGACAAACGGCATGGGTACCCCCCAGTCCATTACCAGGCCCTTTGGGTCTTGTATGGATATTAAGGGGAACCCCGCACCCAAATTAAAATAAGGAAAGGTCCCTATATACTCTGAACAGCAGTATACAGGCGGTGCAAACAAGACAGGGACTGTAGGTTTGTTGTTAAGTAGAATCTGTTTGTAATTTTGAAAATTTTTAACGTGTTTAGCTCCAGCCAAAAAATCTTTTCTAAGCTTTTTGGAAAACATAGGGAAGGGTTATCACCCCTGTGACATTTGTTTTGCGTCTTTCCTCCTCTTCAGAAGATTTCACCTCACTTTTTTGTCCCAATGAAAAATGTTTTTTGAAAATTTGGGTTTTTTTGTGGAACAAGGATTGGAAAGCATCAGTGGAAAGGAGAAATTGTTTTCCCATATTAACTCTTACAGGAGAGAATTTCCCTTCCTAGGGGTAGATTTCATCTCACTTCCTGTTGTCTCCTTCCGTTTGCAAGTAGGAGTCGTTTGTAAGTTAGATGTTTGAAAGTAGGGTCCTGCCCTATATACTCAGCAGAAATTTGGGCCTTAGGTGTTGCTGTGGCCAAAACACTGTAAGCCCTCACAGGGCCCTGCTGTGAAATATTAGATCAAGAATTGTAATTACATGCCCCTGTTGAACAGGAGCTGAAAAATTAGGCCTTAGGCACTGGTGCTGGTGCCACAACACTGCAACCCCTCACAGACACTCTAGTTGGAACGCAGGAACGAGCCCTGCTGCAAAGAATTGCATCAAAAATTGTAATTACACGCCCCTGTTAGACAGGGGCAGAAAAATTGGGTCTTAGGCACTGGTGCTGGTGCCACAACACTGCAACCCCTCACAGACACTCTAGTTGGAATGCAGGAACGAGCCCTGCTGCAAAGTATTACATCAAAAATTGTAATTACACGCCCCTGTTAAACAGGGGCTGAAAAATTGTGCCTTAGGCACTGGTGGTGGCGCCCAGAACCAAAAATGTTCTTACAAGCTATCAGCGTGATGATTGAGGAGGAAGAGGATAATTACTCAGGGATAGTCACTCAGCATCAGCATAGGCAGTCTTTGAAGGGATCTGAAAAAAATTATTCAGTTACATCAGCATCAGGTGCTTGGTAGCTGGTGGTGATCCAAGACTGATTCATTTTTATGAAGGTCAGCCGATCGACCGAGTCAGTGGACAGACGCACCCTGTGATCGGTTACCACGCCTCCAGCAGCACTGAATGTGCGTTCCGAAAGAACGCTGGATGCAGGACAGGCCAGTAGCTCAATTGCATACTGTGCAAGCTCTGGCCAGTGATCCATCCTCAAGACCCAGTAACCCAGAGGATTTTCGGTGGGAAAGGTGTCCAAGTCTGATCTTGCCCCTAGGTATTCCTGCACCATGTAAAACAGACGCTGGCGATGGTTGCTGGAACCGATCATACCTTGGGGCTGCGGACCAAAAAATTGTTTGAACGCATCGGTCAGACGGCCACCTTCTCCACCGCTCCTTCTTTGACTGACCGAAGCCTCAGCAACACGTTGTCCAGAAACAGGAGTTTGTAACCTCCCAGTCTCTGGGAACGCGTTGCACAGACCTTTCTGCAAGGCCTCCCGAAGATGTTTCATCCTCTGCTCCCTCTGCGATGGCAAAATAAGGTCCGCAACCTTACCCTTGTAACGTGGATCAAGGAGGGTTGCCAGCCAGTATTGGTCCTTCTCCTTGATACCACGAATACGAGGATCCTTACGCAGGCTTTGCAGGATCAGGGAGGCCATGCAGCGTAGGTTTGCTGAGGCATTCGGTCCGGAGTCCTCTGGGTCACTAAGGACAACAACGTCCGCAGCCACCTCCTCCCAGCCACGTACAAGCCCATGTGTTCCTTGGGACTGATCCCTTAAAGACTGCTGATGCTGAGTGCCAGGCTCCACCTCCATACTGACACAATCTTCCTCCTCCTCCTCCTCCTCCTCCTCCTCGTCCTCTTCCTGTGTGATCGGCGGGCACGCAGGAACACTGTCTGGATAAAGGGGGCCTTGAGAGCTAAGGAAGTCCTCCTCTTCCTGCCTCTGTTCTGCCTCAAGTGCCCTGTCCATTATTCCACGCAGCGTGTGCTCCAACAGGTGGACAAGGGGGACAGTGTCACTGATGCATGCACTGTCAGTGCTCACCATCCTCGTGGCCTCCTCGAATGGTGACAGGACAGTGCATGCATCCCTGATCATGGCCCACTGGCGTGGGGAAAAAAAACCAAGGTCCCCTGACCCTATCCTGGTGCCATAGTCGCACAGGTACTCATTGATGGCCCTCTGCTGCGTGTGCAGCCGCTGCAGCATGGCCAATGTCGAGTTCCACCTGGTGGGCATGTCACAGATTAGGCGGTTCTTGGGCAGGTTAAACTCCTTTTGGAGGTCCGTCAGCCGAGCACTGGCATTATATGACCGGCGGAAATGCGCACAGACTTTCCTGGCCTGCCTCAGGACATCCTGTAAGCCCGGGTACCTGCCCAAGAACCGCTGCACCACCAAGTTAAGGACGTGAGCCAAACAGGGCACATGGGTCAGTTGTCCCTGTCGGAGGGCAGAGAGGAGGTTGGTGCCATTGTCGCAAACCACCATTCCTGCCTTGAGTTGGCGTGGCGTCAACCACCTCTGAACCTGCCCCTGCAGAGCTGACAGAACCTCTGCCCCAGTGTGGCTCCTGTCCCCCAAGCACACCAGCTCAAGCACCGCATGGCATCTTTTGGCCTGCGTACTTGCGTAGCCCCTTGAACGCCTACGGAGCACCGCTGGTTCCGAGGAAGAGGCCATGGAGGAAGAAGAAGAGGAGGGGGTGGAGGAGAGAGGTGTGTCACAATCAGCATTTTGGAGGCGTGGTGGCGGAACAACCTCCAACACTACTGCACCTTGTCCTGCATCCTTCCCAGCTGCCAGCAGAGTCACCCAATGCGCCGTGAAACTTAAGTAATGTCCCTGTCCATGCCTGCTGGACCATGAGTCAGCGGTAATATGCACCTTACCGCTGACCGCCCTGTCCAGCGAGGCATGGACATTGCCTTCCACATGCCGGTAGAGAGCCGGAATCGCCTTCCGTGAGAAAAAGTGGCGTTTGGGTACCTGCCACTGAGGAACCGCACATTCCACAAACTCACGGAAGGGGGCAGAGTCTACCAACTGAAAAGGCAGCAGTTGAAGTGCTAGCAATTTTGCCAAGCTAGCATTCAACCGCTGGGCATGTGGATGGCTGGGAGAAAACTTCTTTCGGCGGTGCAGCAGCTGGGGCAGGGAAATTTGCCTGGTACAATCTGACGTCGGTGTACCAAAAGCAGATTGCCCACAAGTACTTGGCTGTGACACACCTAATTCTACACCTTCATTCCTCTCACTGCAGGTCTCAGAGAGGACTGAAGGTCTAGTGGGGTTGGAAATCTCAGCTGATGAGGAGCAAGGAGAGATCCTCTTTGTTCTTTGGTGTGGGTCTTTTAGATATGCTTGCCAACGAACTGCATGGCAGGTCAACATATGTCTGGTCAAGCATGTGGTACCCAAGCGGGAGATGTTTTGGCCACGCGAGATACGCTTGAGACATATGTTGCAAATAGCAGCGGTGCGATCTGATGCACTCGTCTCAAAAAAGGCCCACACCAAAGAACTTTTTGAATAACGCGCAGAGACTGCAGCGCCCTGCACATGTGGAGCTTTGGGGTGTGATGCAGTCAATGTGCTGCCCTTAGGCTGGCCCCTGGAGGGCATCCTGCCTCGTTGGTGATGTGCCGCCTCCTCCTCCTCCTCCTCCTCCTCCTCTCTCCTATCAGGCACCCACGTTGATTCAGTGACCTCATCATCCCCTCCCTCCTCATCACTGGAGCAAACCTGGCAGTATGCTGCAGCAGGGGGAGCATGACTGCCAGATTGCTGTCCTTCTTGGGCACCCCCTCTGTCCGTGCTCATGTTACTGCCTTCATCGAGCTCAGTATCATCATCAGAGCCTTCCAAACGCTGGGCATCCTCTTGGAGCATGTACCCAACACTGTGGTCAAACAGTTCGAGGGAATCCTCAGGAGGACATGGTGGAGCTAGGGAAGGAGTCACTGATGACATTGAGCTGAGGGAAGAGGCCGCTGCTTTGCCAGACAAAGCACCCTGGGCATGGGTGAGAGAGGATGAGGAGGATGAGGACGGCTTGGTCATCCACTCGACCAAGTTTTCTGCATGTTGCGGCTCAACACGGCCAGCTGCCGAAAAAAAGGCCAAGCGTGTCCCATGGCCACGGGCTGATGAGGATGCACCGTCTCCACGACCAGCACTAGACACAGAGCCTGCTTGCCCTCTCTTATTGGCTTGTGACTGTCTGCCTCTCCTTCTTGGCCTTCCAGACATACTAATGGCCTGTAGCTGCACTAAGCTGGGATAGAACACCTGTAATTTTCTTCAGGTAGCTTTATATACTGTAACCAGACAAGCCTGCCTGTCAGTAGGAAGATAACAGGAACGGATCTAGCTGAACACTGTGAGCAGGACGCACTGACTGCACTAAATGTAAATAGCAGGAACAGATCTAGCTGAACACTGTGAGCAGGACGCACTGACTGCACTAAATGTAAATAGCAGGAACGGATCTAGCTGAACACTGTGAGCAGGACGCACTGCACTAAATGTAAATAGCAGGAACAGATCTAGCTGAACACTGTGAGCAGGACGCACTGCACTAAATGTAAATAGCAGGAACGGATCTAGCTGAACACTGTGAGCAGGACGCACTGCACTAAATGTAAATAGCAGGAACAGATCTAGCTGAACACTGTGAGCAGGACGCACTGCACTAAATGTAAATAGCAGGAACGGATCTAGCTGAACACTGTGAGCAGGACGCACTGCACTAAATGTAAATAGCAGGAACAGATCTAGCTGAACACTGTGAGCAGGACGCACTGACTGCACTAAATGTAAATAGCAGGAACAGATCTAGCTGAACACTGTGAGCAGGACGCACTGCACTAAATGTAAATAGCAGGAACGGATCTAGCTGAACACTGTGAGCAGGACGCACTGCACTAAATGTAAATAGCAGGAACGGATCTAGCTGAACACTGTGAGCAGGACGCACTGCACTAAATGTAAATAGCAGGAACAGATCTAGCTGAACACTGTGAGCAGGACGCACTGCACTAAATGTAAATAGCAGGAACAGATCTAGCTGAACACTGTGAGCAGGACGCACTGCACTAAATGTAAATAGCAGGAACAGATCTAGCTGAACACTGTGAGCAGGACGCACTGCACTAAATGTAAATAGCAGGAACGGATCTAGCTGAACACTGTGAGCAGGACGCACTGCACTAAATGTAAATAGCAGGAACGGATCTAGCTGAACACTGTGAGCAGGACGCACTGCACTAAATGTAAATAGCAGGAACAGATCTAGCTGAACACTGTGAGCAGGACGCACTGCACTAAATGTAAATAGCAGGAACGGATCTAGCTGAACACTGTGAGCAGGACGCACTGACTGCACTAAATGTAAATAGCAGGAACAGATCTAGCTGAACACTGTGAGCAGGACGCACTGCACTAAATGTAAATAGCAGGAACAGATCTAGCTGAACACTGTGAGCAGGACGCACTGCACTAAATGTAAATAGCAGGAACAGATCTAGCTGAACACTGTGAGCAGGACGCACTGCACTAAATGTAAATAGCAGGAACGGATCTAGCTGAACACTGTGAGCAGGACGCACTGCACTAAATGTAAATAGCAGGAACGGATCTAGCTGAACACTGTGAGCAGGACGCACTGCACTAAATGTAAATAGCAGGAACAGATCTAGCTGAACACTGTGAGCAGGACGCACTGCACTAAATGTAAATAGCAGGAACGGATCTAGCTGAACACTGTGAGCAGGACGCACTGACTGCACTAAATGTAAATAGCAGAAACAGATCTAGCTGAACACTGTGAGCAGGACGCACTGCACTAAATGTAAATAGCAGGAACAGATCTAGCTGAACACTGTGAGCAGGACGCACTGCACTAAATGTAAATAGCAGGAACGGATCTAGCTGAACACTGTGAGCAGGACGCACTGCACTAAATGTAAATAGCAGGAACGGATCTAGCTGAACACTGTGAGCAGGACGCACTGCACTAAATGTAAATAGCAGGAACAGATCTAGCTGAACACTGTGAGCAGGACGCACTGCACTAAATGTAAATAGCAGGAACGGATCTAGCTGAACACTGTGAGCAGGACGCACTGACTGCACTAAATGTAAATAGCAGGAACAGATCTAGCTGAACACTGTGAGCAGGACGCACTGACTGCACTAAATGTAAATAGCAGGAACAGATCTAGCTGAACACTGTGAGCAGGACGCACTGCACTCAATGTAAATAGCAGGAACGGATCTAGCTGAACACTGTGAGCAGGACGAACTGCACTAAATGTAAATAGCAGGAACAGATCTAGCTGAACACTGTGAGCAGGACGCACTGCACTAAATGTAAATAGCAGGAACGGATCTAGCTGAACACTGTGAGCAGGACGCACTGACTGCACTAAATGTAAATAGCAGGAACGGATCTAGCTGAACACTGTGAGCAGGACGCACTGCACTAAATGTAAATAGCAGGAACGGATCTAGCTGAACACTGTGAGCAGGACGCACTGACTGCACTAAATGTAAATAGCAGGAACGGATCTAGCTGAACACTGTGAGCAGGACGCACTGCATTAAATGTAAATAGCAGGAACAGATCTAGCCTAATCTAGCTAACTCAAATCAAATGACACTGTCTGTCTCTCTCTCTATCAGCACACCGGAACACACTACACAGGGCCGCCGTGCAGGCGGCCTTATATAGTGTGGGGCGTGTACTAAATCCCCTGAGCCATAATTGGCCAAAGCCACCCTGGCTTTGGCCAATTACAGCTCTCTCTACTGACGGCGCTGTGATTGGCCAAGCATGCGGGTCATAGTGCATGCTTGGCCAATCATCAGCCAGCAATGCACTGCGATGCCGCAGTGAATTATGGGCCGTGACGTGCCACACGAATTTGGCGCGAACGGCCCATAACATTCGCAATTCGACGGACGGTCGAACAGCCGATGTTCGAGTCGAACATGGGTTCGACTCGAACAAGAAGCTCATCCCTACTGCACATCCTCCAGCAGCATGTACCCAACACTGTGGTCGAATAATTCTGGTGACTCCTCTGTGCATTATGGTGGGGCTACAGAAGGAGTGACTGTGGTCAAGGAGCCAGTGGAATAGGCCGCTTTGGCAGCTGCGTTGGAAGGCAAACTACTCTGAGCCTGGGTGACAGAGGATGAGGAGGATGGGGACGGCTTTGTTATCCACTCCACCAACTCTTCTGTATGTTCTGGCTCAATAACATGGCCAGCAGCAGAAAAAAAAGGACAAGCGTGCCCCACGGCCACCTGCAGAGGATGCATCATGTCCATGACCAGCACTGTTGACTGTAGACACAGAGGCTGCTTGCCCTCTTTTAGTGGCCTGTGAGCGTCTGCCTCTCCTTGGTGGCCTTCTGGACATGATGTATATTTTGTTTTGCAACACCACACTACACTGTATTAGATACTGTGTACACCGCCTGCACTGAATTAGCAACTGTACTAAGGCTGCACTGTATTGTGTACTGTGTACACCACCAGGAGTGTAGTAGACACTGTACACCATGTATTAGATACTGTGTACACCACCTGCACTGTATTAGCAACTGTACTATGGCTGCACTGTACTGTGTACACCACCAGAAGTGTAGTAGAAACTGTACACACTGTATTAGATACTGCGTACACCGCCTGCACTGTATTAGCAACTGTACTATGGCTGCACTGTATTGTGTACTGTGTACACCACCAGAAGTGTAGTAGAAACTGTACACACTGTATTAGATACTGTCTACACCTCCTGAACTGTATTAGCAACTGTACTATGGCTGCACTGTATTGTGCACTGTGTACACCACCAGAAGTGTAGCAGAAACTGTACACACTGTATTAGATACTGTGTACACCGCCTGCTCTGTATTAGCAACAGGTAATACGGCTGCACTGTAATGTGTACTGTGTACACCACCAGAAATGTAGTAGAAACTGTACACACTGTATTAGAAACTGTACACTGCCTGCACTACATTAGCAACTGTACTACGGCTGCACTGTATTGTGTACTGTGTACACCACCAGAAGTGTAGTAGAAACTGTACACACTGTATTAGATACTGTGTACACCGCCTGCACTGTATTAGAAACTGTACAACGGCTGCACTGTATTTTATACTGTGTACACCACCAGAAGTGTAGTAGACACTGTACATACTGTATTAGATACTGTGTACACCGCCTGAAGTGTATTAGAAACAGTACACCACGGAATGCATTGTAGATATAGGCTGCATTGGATGCAGGGTATATGTATATATATATATATATATATATATATATATATATATATATATATATATATATATATATATATATATATATATATATATATATATATATATATATATGTATATATATATATATATATATATATATATATATATATATATATATATATATGTATATATATATATATATATATATATATATATATATATACACACGAGAGTATATATATATATATATATATATATATATATATATATATATATATACACACATTAAAACACTGCCTGCACTGACTGAATATAGAGTAAACACTGAATATCTAGTCTAAGCTAAAAGCAGAGTGTATATATATATATATATATATATATATATATATATATATATATATATATATATTAGACTGACTGTATATATACAGTGGGGACGGAAAGTATTCAGACCCCCTTAAATTTTTCACTCTTTGTTATATTGCAGCCATTTGCTAAAATCATTTAAGTTCATTTTGTTTTCCTCATTAATGTACACACAGCACCCCATATTGACAGAAAAACACAGAATTGTTGACATTTTTGCAGATTTATTAAAAAATGAAAAACTGAAATATCACATGGTCCTAAGTATTCAGACCTTTTGCTTGGTATTTAGTAGAAGCACCCATTTGATCTAATACAGCCATGAGTCTTTTTGGGAAAGATGTAACACATTTTTCACACCTGGATTTGGGGATCCTCTGCCATTCCTCCTTGCAGATCCTCTCCAGTTCTGTCAGGTTGGATGTTGGTGGACAGCCATTTTTAGGTCTCCCCAGAGATGCTCAATTGGGTTTAAGTCAGGGCTCTGGCTGGGCCATTCAAGACCAGTCACAGAGTTGTTGTGAAGCCACTCCTTCATTATTTTAGCTGTGTGCTTAGGGTCATTGTCTTGTTGGAAGGTAAACTTTCGGCACAGTCTGAGGTCCTGAGGACTTTGGAGAAGGTTTTAGTCCAGGATATCCCTGTACTTGGCCGCATTCATCTTTCCCTCGATTGCAACCAGTCATCCTGTCCCTGCAGCTGAAAAACACCCCCACAGCATGATGCTGCCACCACCATGCTTCACTGTTGGGACTGTATTGGACAGGTGGTGAGCAGTGCCTGGTTTTCTCCACACCGCTTAGAATTAAGGCCAAAAAGTTCTATCTTGGTCTCATCAAACCAGAGAATCTTATTTCTTACAATCTTGGAGTCCTTCAGGTGTTTTTTAGCAAACTCCATACGGGCTTTCATGTGTCTTGCACTGAGGAGAGGCTTCCGACGGGCCACTTTGCCATAAAGCCCCGACTGGTGGAGGGCTGCAGTGATGGTTGGCTTTCTACAACTTTCACCCATCTCCTGACTGCATCTCTGGAGCTCAGCCACAGTGATCTTTGGGTTCTTCTTTACCTCTCTCACCAAGGCTCTTCTCCCCCGATAGCTCAGTTTGGCTGGACAGCCAGATCTAGGAAGGGTTCTGGTCGTCCCAAACGTCTTCCATTTAAGGATTGTGCTCTTAGGAACCTTAAGTGCAGCAGAAATTTTTTTGTAACCTTGGCCAGATCTGTGCCTTGCCACAATTCTGTCTCTGAGCTCTTTAGGCAGTTCCTTTGACCTCATGATTCTCATTGTCTCTGACATGCACTGTGAGCTGTAAGGTCTTATATAGTCAGGTGTGTGGCTTTCCTAATCAAGTCCAATCAGTATAATCAAACACAGCTGGACTCAAACGAAGGTATAGAACCATCTCAAGGATGATCAGAAGAAATGGACAGCACCTGAGTTAAATATATGAGTGTCACAGCAAAGGGTCTGAATACTTAGGACCATGTGATATTTCAGTTTTTCTTTTTTAATAAATCTGCAAAAATGTCAACAATTCTCTGTTTTTCTGTCAATATGGGGTGCTGTGTGTACATTAATGAGGAAAAAAATAAACTTAAATGATTTTAGCAAATGGCTGCAATATAACAAAGAGTGAAAAATTTAAGGGGGTCTGAATATTTTCCGTCCCCACTATATATCAAATACACTGCCACTAACTGAATAACCTGCCTGCTTAATCTAAATCAAGCTATCGCTCTGTTCACGCCAACAACACTACACCTAGCCGCTGTGTAAGCAGCCTTATATAGTGTGGGGCGTGGCCAATTATGGCTCTCTTAGCAGAGGGTGCTGTGATTGGCCAAAGCATGCAGGTCAGGTGCTTGCTTTAGCCAATCGTCATACAGCAATGCACTGCAATCTTGCAGTGCATTATGGGGCATTCTTCGGGCGAACGGGTGAACGGGCGAACACCCGATGTTGGAGTCAAACTTATGTTCCACCCGAACATCAAGCTCATCCCTACCCATATCCCGGTCTCTGCTCAGCTGGATTCTGTGATCATTCTGCGAGCACTCGTTCTGAGGGATGTTCCTGAATGTCCACTCAGAACGAGGAAAGGACCACCAGGCCGTTTATGTGCAGTGGCCGGGTGGGAGGTGGTTAAAGCTAAACATTAAAAATGCAAAACTCTATGAAATAACATACCTGTGGGGAGGCCCTGGCTGTGAAGTGGCACACCTGTACAATGTATACAACCTACTGCAACAAAACTCACGTTTACAAAGAAAATAACCATACCAGACCACATGCCCTCAACATGGGAGGGGGGGTTGATATCTTGCCAGGGGGAACCCTACCTGGAAAAGCACCTTTTACCTATGTTGATGAGGAAAATGGCTTCTTCCCCACCACAACCCTAGCCTAGTGGTTATGGGGGTCTGTGGGGGGGGGGGGGCTTATTGGAATCTGCAAGCTCCCTTTTAATGGGTGGTTGCTATCTTGCCAGGGGGAACCCCCCCCCCCCCCCGGAGAAGCACCTTTTCCCTATAATGATAAAGACAAGGACCTCTTCCCCACAACCCTAGCCTAGTGGTTATGGGGGTCTGTGGGGGAGGAGGGATTATTGGAATTTGAAATCCCCTTTTAATGATAAGTAAACACCCAGATACCACCCCCTGATTGGCGGTAAGAGACACGCCTCCTCTACACAACACACAGCAACAGAGCTGAGGCTGTCAATCAGCTGGAGCTCCCTCCCCTGTCACCTTTTTTCTCTTGGTGTCAGGGAAACTTGTCAGAAGTTGATTAATGCTGATAGCAGAGGAAGGAAGCAGCAGACAAATAACATTTAGTGCTCTTAATTGAGACAAGTACATATGATAGAGGGATACGCTTTGTTCATATTACATATCTAAGGTTTACAACCACTTTAAAGAGGAGTTTGTCCCCTCCTCCCCCCACAGCTGCAGACACGTCGTGCTTTGGGACTTCCATACCTGTCCCCTCTTTGCAAATGCATGGGAAACCTGCTCATTCACAGATAAGCCATTTGGCACATTTGCCCACGTGCAGAATCGGGAGGGGGAGGGGGGGGCAATGTCATTCCTGCCTAGGTGTGAAAGATGGAAGTACAAAAACTTTGTTAGATTACAATATATATATATATCCAAATGTGAGGAAGGGGGAGAAGGCAGAGGAAATGATTGATAATTTTGAATGAAGGTCTGCTGGCGAATATGTAAAAAGAAACAAAGAGCTGCGAGCGTAAAAAATAAAAATACATTACTCATATGAAATTTAACAAAGATGTACAGCACAAGTGGATCAATGGAAAGTAACTATTAATCAGAGCAAAAGAATTTTATGTTATCTCTGCATTGTACAAAATGTTCATATTCTTAGTCTGAATGTTAATTAGAATCTTTCCAGAATGTCATTTCCCTGTGGAATGTTTTTCTTCAGAAGAGAGAAGCATCCTACAGGTCACTGAACGAGGGAGGATACATAATACAGAATGTTTATAAGATGGTGACAAGTTGCATGCAGAAGTAAATTTGTGTTTTTTTTCCTGACTGTAAGTACGTAGTCTATGTATAAAAAACTGCACTGCACGAATTTCAGAAACATTCACACAGCAACAAAGAGAAGTGCCATATTTTGTATAATATGATAATTTCCTATGGTGATCAGCACTATCTAGTGGCCATAATGAGGTATTTTTAAAAACGACCACATTATGGCCATTAGATGGCGCTGAAAATAATAGGAAATAATTATCACACACAAAATATGGCAGTTTTCATTGGTACAGTGCAAATGTTTGTCAAATTTGTACAGTGATTTCTTTTTTTATATACATAGACGTTAACAGGGAGATTTTCTAAAACTGGTGCACACGGAATCTGGTGCAGCACAGTAACCAATCACATAGTTGCCAACATTGCAAAAAACAAAATTTGGGACACTTTTTTGCATGTAGGCGGAGCCTTGCTATAATTAGGGGGCGTGGCATTTTTTGTAGGCGGGGCATATCGTAATAGAAAACTGCAGCGCGCGAAGCGCACCACGGCAAAAAATGGGCGTGGTTTAAACTAAATAGTGGCATGTCTTAAATGGGCGTGGCTCGAAAGGGGTGTGGTATGAGATGAATGAGGGATGGAGGGAGAAAGAAAGAAAGAATGAAACAGGGAGAGAAAGAAAGAGAGAAAGAAAGAAAGAGAGAAAGAAAAAGAAAGAGAGAAAGAAAGAGGGATGGAGTGACAGCAGGCCCAGGTCCTACACAACAGTAGAAATATGTGTATTCCAGAAAGTTTAACAAATCAGCAGATAAAGATACTCCAAACACCTGGTGTTGGCGCTTCAATCATCCCGGCACCATGGTTGTTATGGTGTCAGGATGATTGAAGTGCATTATTTCTATTATTACATTGTAATATAGAATGAAATTATTTAACTAACCATAATGCTGAATCAGTGGAAGCCCTGAGCGTGTCACCTGCCACGTCGCCTGCCACTAGATGCCATCAGGTGTCCCCAGCGGAGTCCCCCCTTACATCAGGCATTGCAGTGGAGTCCCCCCTTACATCAGGCATTGCTAGCAGGGTCCCCCCTTACACCAGGCATCCCCCAATAGAGCCCCCCCTTCCCTTACATCAGGCATTCCCAGCAGTGGAGCCTCTCTCCGCCGCCATTACTAAAGATAATGGGACAAAATAGCCGGGTGGCTGCCAATAGCAATTAAGCTGCGGAGCCGCTCACCCCCGCCCTTTCCCACATCAGGTTACAGACAGAATGTGGGAGGTGGGCGGTGCCACAGCTCAAATTCTATTGGCAGCCACCCAGCCATTGCTAAACAGCAATTTGGTCTTCAGGAAAATGGCGGCCGGTGGAGACATTGTCTCCTTCGGACACAGACCTCTAGCGGCGGTGGCAGCAGCGAAATATTAAAAAAACGGTAAAATAAGACATTTCCCGGGAATGGCTAAATCCGGGAACAGGATCTAAATCCCGGGAATGTCCCGGGAAATTTGTGACAGTTGGTAAGTATGCAATCAGCTTCTAAATTCAGCTTGTTTATGTAGCGCCTATCCCGATTTTCCGGGCGTCTGATGGTGACTACTGGGGGTAGGGAGGGCTGACATACATCCTCAGAGTGCAGGTTTTTGGGCATGGTGGGTGATAAACAAAAAAGAAAGTTGGGTGCCAGTCACTTTTATGCTTTAAATAAGAGAGAAGTTTATTTCTCAAACAGGATGTGAGAGGGGATAGGGCACAGGACACCCTTAGTAACGCTCAGCAACAGGCAGATTGGCAGACTCTTTAGACAAAAATAGGTGAGATAAGGTAGACAGCAGTAAAGGGAAAAAGAGCCTTTAAACCGAACCAGTACATCTGTACTTTGTAGGATAGACTCTCTCCTATAGTAACATAACTTAACTCACGGAAGGTGTAGGAATTCTATGGATGATTCTGTCTTGACGCTTTCTCAGGCTCTTCGTGTATCCCCGCTCCATGCGAGAATCACATCTGGTACTTCAGCTCAGGTTTTCTTCCCTCTTAGAATTTTTCCTTATGTTTAGCAGGCTTTTCTCAGCATAATCTCGAACGCTCGGATAGGCTTCAGCTAGGCCTAGTAGCCGGCAGCTACCTGGATAGGCACTAGGCTTCATTAGGGTGACCACATTTCCAAACTGCCATTCAGGGACACCCCCCCTTCCCAAAAATCAGCTTGTGCTGTAATTAATCACAATACAGAAGCACTAATCATGCCCCCCAAAAAGGCCACTGCATCGGGGATTGTGCCTCTGCAGACATTTCCAGGACAAGTACTGTCAGTGAGTAAAGCGGTGTTGTGGTGGCCTTTTTTTGGGGGGTCATCAGATCGGCCCGGGGGGTGGCTGTATCAGTTTCATTTCGGGACACTGTATTGTCATGGAATGAGGGTGCCCGGGACTCAGGACAGACCTGCAAAATGCGGGACTGTCCCAGGCAATCCGGGACACGTGGTCACCTTAGGCTTCAGGCCTAGCAGCCAAGAGCTGTTCCACACACACATCCACCCAGGCCGCAACCCTGCGCGGGAAAAGACCAAGATCACCTGACTTCTTCCCCATAAATAGCTTCTCCCAGCATTCATAGCAGCGAATCTGATTGGCTGAGAAAAGTATGTTTATTCATAACTTGAATGTACTGTGGCTCAACATACTAATGTCAAAGGCAACAGTGCCACCTACTGACGAAAGGGAGAAAGCACAACTGAATAGAATTAGAACTGAAGTAATTTGACCACTAAACACTACAAATTAGCCAGGCTGGTTACCACCCAGCATGACTAAATTTACCTGTAGCCCTATTCTAGGATGAGGGTGCTACATTTATTTAAGCTTTGACAATTAAACCTGGAAGGGGTTTGGTTAATATACACAGCTGCACCCGATTCTGTGTGCAACAGTTTTAGAAAATCTCCCCCTTAGCATCTATGTATAAAAAACAAAAATACAGTATGTAGGTTTTGTAAAACGTGTAACCTCTAGGTTTCCCACTTTATTTATTTATTTTTATCTTTATTTATTTCAGGTACTCATATAGCCCTGTCAATTTACGCAGCGCTTTACATATACATTGTACATTCACATCAGTCCCTACCCTCAAGGAGCTTACAATCTAAGGTTACCACCTGACTTTGATAGAAGTCTAATGGCCTTGTAAAGTCTGGATTTACCTACAGCTATACTGGTTCCAAATCGCTCCTCACTTTCCCCTTTCTCTCTCTTTCCTGTTCTGTACTCTTTATTGAACACTGTTACCTACACTAATTC